>CM053573.1:2317572-2568101 GCA_028646485.1 Cryptoprocta ferox
AAGTTTATCTACTTATTTGCTATTTTTTTTAATTTACTTCCAAGTTCGCGTATAGTAATACAAGGATTTCAGGAGATGCCTTAATGCCCCTCACCCATTTAGCCCCTCCCCCCTCCCAAAATCCTCTATTTGTTCTCTATATTTAAGAGTCTCTTATGTTTTGTCCCCCTCTTTATTTTTATATTATTTTTGCTTCCCTTTCCCTATGTTCATCTGTTTTGTATCTTAAATTCCTCATGAGTGAAGTCATATGATATTTGTCATTCTCTGACTAATTTCACTTAGCATAATACCCTCCAGTTCTATCCACGTAGTTGCAAATGGCAAGATTTCATTCTTTTTGATCACTGAGTAATACTCCATGGTATATATACCACATCTTCTTTATCCATTCATCCATCGATGGGCATTTGGGCTCCTTTCATACTTTGGCTTGTCGATAGCGCTGCTATAAACATTGGGGTGCATGTGCCCCTTCAAAACCGCACACCTGTATGCCTATGGCAAATACCTAGTAGTGCAATTGCTGGGTCGCAGGGTAGTTCCTATTTAATTAAATTTTTTAAACCTTTTTTTTTATTTTTTTATACATTTATTTTTTGAGAAATGGAGTGAGACAGAGCATGAGCAGGGGAGGGTCAGGGAGAGAAAGAGACACAGACTCTGAAGCAGGCTCTAGGCTCTGAGCTGTCAGCAGAGAGCCCGACACAGGGCTCAAACCCACCAACCATGAGATCATGACCTGAGCCGAAGTCAGACGCTTAACTGACTGAGCCGCCCGTGTGTCCCCTACAGAAATTTTTTTTAATGAAAAATAAAAAACAAAGCATCAAAGCTGTAAGACTGCACCCAGTGTCTTGGGCTGCCTGAAACACCCCTCTGTCCTCCCACTGGTCCCGCTGCTCCCGCCTCTGCTGTCCCCCCCGCCCCCAAGCGCTCACCTGGAGGAGTGGCTTGTCCTGCATCCACATGCAGTAAAACAGTCCTTTCCAAACCTTCAGCAGCTCGTCATGAGTGAAGCCACCTGCACGGGAACAGCATCCCTCAAGTAAAGCCAGGTGTTAGTGCCAGGAAGAGGCCAGAGATGGACTGCCCAAATCCATCACGCCTCTCCCCTACGGGCACCCGGCCCTCTGCGCCTCCGCACCCTCCTAGTTCAGAACCTGGGCCTGGGCCTAGTCTCCCAGGCAACAGCCACTTCATTCATGCAATGAACAAGGATCTACAAGCATCTGTACTCCATTTCTGGACTCCCAACACGGCAGGAATCTGTCGGTCAAGGCGTTCAGCTCTACACTTGGGGGTTGTGCGGTTCTGTGCTGGGCTTCCAACTGCAGCAGAAAACTAGTACGGGAGATCTAGAAAATCACTTGGAATACTCCCGAGGTCCCAAAGGGCCTGGCACTCCGTGGCGAAGCCATGGTTCTGACTTTACACCAGGGATGGCATCACCGGGAGGCTTTGTGACTCACGAGGGCCGGAAAGGGACTGGATAATGCGCATTTCTAACACAAGCCCGGGTGACGCTGACGCCGCAGGTGCGGGCCGCACTCCCAGAGCCGGCGTCAGACACCAGTCCGCGAGGCGCACGCGCTCTGCCCGCCAGAGGCTGCACCGCAGCGCGCCCACACCACGAGCCAGTAACTACACACAGAAAACTACCGACCGCCACAGACGCCGCCCCGAGGGGAAAGTGCCGCGGGGCCGAACACGGGGTAGCAGAGATTCCGGGACACAGATGACGGCGCCGGTTCCCAGGGGGAGGGAGGTCTGCGCCGGGAAAAGGAGGTACGGTCTGGAGAGGGGGGTTCCACGAAGAGGGACACGCGGTCACCGCCCCCGCGGGGCTGCAGGGACCCGAAGAGGGGAGGGGGCGCAGCCCGAGGGCTCGCCGGGCAGGGGAGGGGGCCGCGGGGAGCACCGCTCGGAGGCCCCGCCGCATGGAGGTGACGCCCCGCGTGTTCGCACGTCCCCCCCGGCCCGCGCGCCCCGCCGCCGCCCCACCCCTCCCCCCCCCGGCCCGCGCGCCCCGCCGCGGCCCCACCCCTCCCCCCCCCCGGCCCGCCAGGCCCGCGCCGACCTGCGGACCGCTGAGTCCTGGCGACGATGTATTTCCGGAGCCTCTTCACCGCCCGGTCGCGCGTCACCTGCTCGTTTCCCGCCAGGCGCTGGGCCAGCTGGACCTCCGGGGGGAGTTGCTCGCGCGGACCCATGGCGAACGCCACCGACCCCCGCGCACCCGCCACCACGCCGCTTCCCCTGGGCGCGCGCGTGACGTCACACGACCGCGCCGGGCTCTCTGGGACGGGCGCGTGCCGTCACCGGCCCCGCCCGTCTCGCTCGGCGCGCGCGAGTGACGTCACGGGCCGCGTCGGCCTCCCTCGGGGCGCGAGCTACCGCCGCCTAGCGGCCGGTCCGGAACGGCCACTTTGCCTGGTTCTGCCGGGTGACCATTCGCCCTGGATGCTTCGAGCTTAAAGAGAGACCATTATGGGGCGCCTGGGTGGCTCCGTCGGTTGAGTGTCAAGAGTCTTCATTTAGGCTCAGGTCACGATCTCGCTGTCGGTGAGGTCGAGCCCTGCGTGGGGCTCCGTGCTGGCAGTGCCGAGTCTCTCTCTCTCTCTCTCTCTCTCTTTCTCTCCCACTTGTGCTCTCTCTCTCTCATTTTCTTTCTCTCAAAAATAAATATATAAACATTTAAAATAAATAAACTGAAAAAAAAGAGGAAGAGGTCATTAAGCTGGGGCCCGACTTTTAGGGGGCTGTAGTTCACCCTGCCGGGGAGGGGTGGCTCTCAGCAAAAGATGCCAGAGAGCAAGCAGAGCGGTGCTGGGACTGGAGCAGGACCCCGAGCAGCCCCCCCCCCCTCGTGAACCGTCCATGCAGGCGAGGGACACCTGACCATGCAACAACGGGGGAAAAGACGTCCCGGGGAGGGGGGTCCCAAATGGCCTGGCGCCACCAGGGCACCCATGTACCAGTCTTACCGAAGGGTCTATCACAGCCACTGACTCAGAAAAGGAAGGAAATGGGGCCCGGGGGGGGGGGGGCTCAGTCGGTTAAGCGACAGACTTCGGCTCAGGTCATGACCTCATGGCTCGTAGGTTCGAGCCCTGCGTCAGGCTCTGTGCTGACAGCTCGGAGCCTGGAGCTGCTTCGGATTCTGTGTCTCCCTCTCTCTCTGCCCCTCCGCTACTCGTGCTCTGTTTCTCTCTGTCTCAATAATAAATAAAACTTTAAAAAATTAAAAAAAGAGAAGGAAGGGAAGCCCTGGCGCTGCCCAATCAATCGCTCGCTCCCAGGAGTCCCGGGCCGTGGAAGCGCAGCTCAGGGCTGGGTTTGCCAGCGCTGTTGTCGAACGAGTGCATTAAACATGTCACAAGAGAAGCCAAGAACTCAAGAGAGGAGGGTTTGAAAAAGAGAAAGGTAGAAATTTACTCCGGATGCCACAATCAGGGGACACAGCAGGCTCCAGCCTCACCAACCGGCCTCTCCACTGCTGGCAAGACACCTGGGGTTTTCTAGAAAGAGGTTCAGGGGTACATGTAAGAGAGCAGGCAGAGTGCATGGTCATGGGGGGGGTCCAGTATGTGCTCAGCCACTGGTCACTGGCAGGGAAGGGGACATGCTGCGTGTAGTCTTCTAGACACTCTGTTGCTATGAGGGCGTTTCTGGTCAGATGATACAGTGGTGTGCTCACTGTCCATGTCCCAAGAAAGTGCAGCAAGAAATCACCATTGACCGCTACAGTTGAGCAAGAGGGCTCGCTAACACCAGCATCACTTGCAGCACAGTCTAGCCTGAACCTTGCCCAGCCTTTAGGTCTGCACCCCTGCTTTCTAGAGGGAGACCACCCACAGTGCGTGAGGAAACAGTCATGAACCCGGGTCTTGGACAGTTTGCAGGACAGCTGTCCTGTTCTCTTCACAAAGTTAATGTCATAAACAAGGAATGAATGACTGAATGAATGAGAATATAAGGGAGGGGGAAATGAAACATACAAATCTTGATTGGACCCTGGTTCAAAGAAAAAGCTAAAAGGTCATTTTGGGAACAATTGGGAAAGCTTTCATACAGACTAGATGTTAGATTATAGTACAGAATAATTGTTTCCTTTCCTCAGGTGTGACCGATGGTTTTGTAGAATGTGGTTCAGCAGGTTTTTTCTTTTCTTTTTTTAATGTTTATTTATTTTTGAGAGGGAGACAGAGTACAAACGAGATAGGGGCAGGGAGAGAGGGAGACACAGAATCTGAAGCAGGCTCCAAGCTCCGAGCGGTCAGCACAGAGCCCGATGTGGGGCTCGAACCCACGAACCATGAGATTATGACCTGAGCCGAAGTTGGTCGCTTAACCAATTGAGCCACCTAGGCGCCCCATCAGCAGGTTTTTTTTTTCTTTAAAGGGCTATGTGTCCAGGGATCCCAAGACTACCCCCGGGTTCCCTGACTTGCTACGAGGATTCATGGCTATGATTTATTATGGCAAAAGATTATACAAAGCAAAATCAGCACAGGGAAAAGGCTTGTGAAGTGAGTCAAGGAGGAAGCTTCCAGAAGCTTTTCTCAGTGGGGTCACACAGAATTCACTTAATTCCCCAGCAAAGAGCTGTGATGCACATGTGAGATGTCATCTACCAGGGAGCTGGTCAGAGATCGGCTCCCTAGGCTTTTACTCGGGGCTGATCCCATGGGACCCCTCTGTCCGGCTTGTTCCAAAATATCGACTCCCAGAGGGAGAGCAGGTGTTCAGCATAAGCCTGTGAAAATTAGCAAAGGGAAACCTCACTCAATGGAGTTGAGAAGCTAGAAGGGGGATCCCTACCCCTCAGCTTCAATTACAGGAGCCATTGTCAGTTACAGACCCCCCCCCCGCACAAGAGCCCCCACCAGGAGAGATTGTCAGGTACAGGTCCCGACAGGAAAAGGTGTGCTTCTCGCGTCTCTTGCCAGGAATTGGCCACCTGTGCAATTCTGCTAATGAGAAATCACCGTCACCCTGAACTCCTGCTTTTCTCCAATGGACTTTTGTTCAAAACAACCCCTTCCCGTTTCCTCCTTCTTCCCCGTAAAATAAAATTTCTCTCCTTGGTTGGACTAGCCTGTGCGGTTTTCAGTAGCTTGCTTGCTCCCAGGTGTAATTCTCTGCTATTCCTGAATGAACCCATTTTAGCTGGAAACATAATGGCTTTATTTTTAAGGTCAACGAGCCACATACTTTATGCAAATGGCTTTGGCCCAGTGAGGCACCCTATCACCTGGTGGTGGGGACCCCCCCTTGACATCCACGTCCCCAGACACCAGCCAACCGTACGAGCAGGAGGTCCTAAGGAAAGCAGTCAGGATGTAAGTCAACTCTCTTCTACGCAGTTATAAGATGGTGAATATTTTCAGAATTAAGGGCCAAGAGCTTCTACTGTGGTGCAGAAGCAGTAGACAACATGTAAATGATAAGCATGGCTGTGTTCCAATAAAACTTTATTTTCAAAACCAGGTGGTATGTGGGGCACCTGGCTGGCTCAGTCGATGGAGCTTGTGACTCTTGATCTTGGGGTCGTGAGTTTGAGTCTCACACTGGGCATAGAGCTTACTTTAAAAAAACCAGGTGGGGGGCGCCTGGGTGGCTCCATCGGTTGAGTGTCTGTCCGGCTTCGGCTCAGGTCATGATCTCGCGGTTCCTGGGTTCGAGCCCCGCGTCGGGCTCTGTGCTGACAGCTCGGAGCCTGGAGCCTGTCTTCAGGCTCTGGTGATGTGATGGATTTGGCCCATGAACCATAATTTGCCAATACCAGATGTTGAAGAATGTCCTTATTTTCAGGAAATAACTGTAAAGTGATGATAGTGAAGCATCGTGATACCTGGAAGTTAATTCAATAAATAAATAATCGTGCGTAGTATGTGAGCAGATGTGGCAAAATGTTAGCAAAGGCCGACGTTGGCAAAGGGGGGCAGGAGTACATGAGTGTGGTGCCGTATTTTTCCAATGTTCTCTGTCTTTGGAGATTTTCATGAAAAGAGTTGGGAAATATTTTAGAAACTGGTTTTAGAATCAGAATGAGCTCTTTTACCAACTGTCTAGGCCCCGTTGATAAATCGTGACGCAATGAACAAGACAAGGTTGGTCATGAAGTGACACACCCGTACGCCACCCAGACAGAAGGCAGAAGACAACCAAACCTGAAAAAAAGAACGATTTTAATAAACACATAGTGAATTTGTGAGGCGAAATTTCACCAACGTAATGTAATGAAATGCACCAATATATAACTTTAAAATAGGCTTTACCATATATACAGCTATTAGATGCTGGAGCTAATGAAAGATTTGTATCATATCCATTTTCCAAATTAATGAAAGTGCTCTGTTCTAAATGCAAAATTATCGGGGTGCCTGGATGGCTTGTGTCCGTTGAGTATTGGACTTTGGCTTGGGTCATAATCGTGCAGCTGGTGGGTTCAAGCCCCAGATCGGGCTCTCTGCGGTCAGCATGGAGCCTGCCTCAGATCCTCTGTCTCCCTCTCTCTCTGCCCCTCCCCCGCTCTCTCTTTCTCTCTCTCTCAAAAATAAACATTTTTAAAAATGCAAAGTTATCCCTCTTTGGGAAACTTTTCAACATCTGTTGGGCACTGCAGGCAAGAACCAGCAATGGATACTAAAATTAGAGGCAAAAGTATGATAGGGAAAATGATATTTGCATCGTCTCAAAGGTACTTAGTGGCTACAATCGAAAAGTGGTAACTTTATTCAGGAGGGAAGTCAGAATCACCAGTGATAAAACACACGGATACCGGGTACCTTCCCTAAGGGGCACCGAAAGGGCATAGCATCACTTTGGTGGTGATGAGAGAGAAAAACTCTCTAAGGGCCTGATTTATAAGGGGGAGGCAGTTTAGATTTCTTTCTCAGTCAGTGTGACTGTACATAAGCTTGGTGTGGGCCCAGAGCCTGATTTATGGCCCGCGGCCGGGGCCCTGTGCACCTGCTCTGTGAATGAGTAAGCTAGAGGAAAGCCATCTTGTCTGATCAACGTTCCTGCTCCCCGCATTCCTCTAGGGCAAAACTCGTGACTCCTGCCTCTGCGCGAGTCTATACTCTCCTGAGCTTTCACGGGGGGTCTAAAAGCACATAACTCTGTAAACACTGTTCATTCTCCGGAGCACTTCCTTCCCTGTGAAGACCATATTTCCCGGACAGCTGTCCTAACCCAGGCTCGAAGAAAACTCTCTCTTTCTTTTAGAGATTCTAAGGGTTTGTGCATTTTGCACCGGCAGCGGTATTCCTGCTCAAAATCAAAACCCCAACCTCACCATGAGGAAATGTCCCCCAAGCCCCAATGAGCATCAGTCCTCAAAAAAGTTCATCTATACTCTTTTTAAAAATTTTTTTAATGTTTTTTATTTATTTTTGAGAGAGAGAGAGATACAGCGTGAGCAGGGGAGGGTCAGAGGGAGAGGGAGACACAGAATCCGAAGACAGGCCCCAGGCTCTGAGTTGTCAGCACAGAGCCCGACCCGGGGCTCAAACCCACAAACCGTGAGATCATGACCTGAGCCGAAGTCGGACGCTTAACTGACTGAACCACCCAGGCGCCCCAGGTCATCTCTACTCTTTACAAGTATCTAGGTCCTGGGGCGCCTGGGGGGGTTCAGTCAGTTGAGCGTCCAACTTCCACTCAGGTCATGATCTCATGGCTTGTGACTTCGAGCCCCACTTCGGGCTCTGTGCTGACAGCTCGGAGCCTGGAGCTGCTTCAGATTCTGTGTCTCTCCCTCTGTCCCTGCTCCTCCCTGCCCACGCTCTGTCTCTTTAAAAATAAATAAACATTTAAAAAAATTTTTTAAAGAAAAAAAGTATCAAGGTCCTGAAAGACAAGGACCGAAGAGCTGAGGGCCCACGCCCTGCGGGGGGCGCCTGGACCAGAAAGAGAACATCACGGGGACAGCAGTGAATGAGTCAGTTCTGGGGGTCAGCTCTTCGCTGTAACCCAACACTCATTTCCTGCTTCTCGTCACTGCTGTTTCTGCTTATGCCCAGTGCCAACACAGGGAAACCGCATGCAGCGTTTACAGAAACTCTACGATCTTTGGAACCAAAAATTATTTCCGTATAAAAAGCTCTAAATACTAGACAAGGAAAAAAAGAAAGTCTGATGGGAATTTGGGGAACAGATGTGTTTTCCAACTTCTATATACATTACCACATAAGGTCTGTCCTGCAAAAGCAGAGCTCTGTCTGCCCGCCCACACCCAGCACAGGGTCAGGTGATGACGTTGTGTGGCAAGAGCTGTGAACAGCGCACTGGGCACAAAGTAGCAATAGAAGTGTGCTTCTGTGCTCCGCAAGTAACAAGCACCGTTACTTTCCATACAGGATCTCGGGGACCCATTTCTGATCCTTGTCCCGCCTGTGTTTTACTTCGTTTTCTAGAACATAGAAAAATCGGCGTTTGTGGATCTGGTGTGTTTTCCTACGTGTTGGTCTTTTTTTTTTTTTTTTAGTTTATTTATTTTTGAGAGAGAGAGATACACACAGAGTGCGAGTAGGGGAGGCGCAGAGAGAGAGGGAGACACAGAATTCGAAGCAGCTCCAGGCTCTGAGCTGTCAGCACAGAGCCCGACGCGGGGCTCGAACCCGCAAACTGCAAGATCATGACCTGAGCCGAAGTCAGATGCTTAACCGACTGAGCCACCCGGGCAGCCCTGGTCTTTCACCTCCAGGCTTAACTTGATGGAAACAGGCGGGCCCCGGAGCGTGTGTGTGACACCTGTGCTGGGACGCACGCGTCAGACGTGCACGGAAGGTGTATCCGTTCCCCGGGGCCGCTGGGACTAGGCCATAAGCTGGAGGCCAGAAGTCTGAAATCCAGGGGTCTGCAGAGCCATGCACCCCCCCCACCCCACCCCCCGAAGACTCTAGGGGAGGATCCTTGCTGCCCCTCCCAGGCTCCGGGCGTTCCTTGGGTTGTGGCTGGACTGCTGCCATCCCGCCTCCCTCACCGTGCGGCCCCCTCCCCTGTGCGGCTGTGTTTTCACGTGCTGTTCCTCCCGTCTGTCTCTGTCTTCTTGTTTTCTTAGAAAGACAGTCATTGGATTTAGGGCCCACCCTCCCTGATCCACCAGGAATCTCTCTTAACTAATGACATCTGCAAAGACCCCATCTCCAAATTAACATCACATTCTCAGTTTCCGGTGCACACGACTTTCAGGGAGATGCAACCGATCCCACTCCTGAGGGGGCCAAGAAGATAAGATAAATCATAGTCACTGCCATCTGAAGACTGGCTACCACGCGCTTCAGACTTTATACGCACCCTCTCTACACCTTACAACAATGCGTCGAGGGAGGTATGAGTTTTGCCACGTTGTAGGGAAGCAAAGAGGCTCACAGGTTACCCTTCAGCCCAGAGCCTGTTGGGGACAAGGCAGAGGATACGGCCAGGCTGGCCCAGGGTGCCCGGCCCAGGAGAGTCTCGCGTCCTAGCTGGGGCCGCTCACGGGTGATCCGTGTGTGCCGTCCCGGGGACCCCTGTCCTCAGAAGGGCTGGTGTGTCTCTGTTGCTGCCACCTTGAAATCCTTCATATTTTCTTTTTTTTTTAATATTTATTTTTGAGAGAGAGACAGACAGACAGACAGACAGACACAGCAGGAGCTGGAGAGGGGCAGAGAAAGGGAAGCACAGAATCCGAAGCAGGCTCCAGGCTCTGAGTCGTCAGCACCGAGCCCGACGCGGGGCTTGAACTCACCAACTGTGAGATCATGACCTGAGCTGGAGTCAGATGCTTAACCGACTGAGCCACCCAGGCGCCCCAAATTCTTCATATTTTCTGAATGAGGGGCCCAAAGATTCACTTTGCTGGCAAATGAGACTGCGTCCTGGCCTGGCTAATGTCACGGCCCAGCCCCCTCCTCCCAGACCCCCACCCTCCTCACCGGAGCCCCGTGCCTCCTGCCCGCAGACCTTCTCTCCGGACTACAACTCATTCACTCCTGTTTCATACGCATGCTTCTTCCCCCTCTGTATGCTCTCAATTTTATATTATAGAAAATTAGGGAAATAAGAAAGTTTAGACAAAGGAGCCAGACATAGTCTCATGATCTACAGGAACAACTCTGCACACATCTGCTTATTCTTTTCTGTGCGTAAGACTTTTATTAATTACATATTAATTTACTAATATAACTTACTAATTTTATCAAATCACACTCTTGACAGTTTTGAAACTGCTTTTCAATAACACCTAGCATTTTCCCCGTGACATTGTTACTTTCTCAAGAATATGCAGGATTCCAAAATAAAACAATTCGTTTTTTCTAAAAACAAAATTTGTTTAAATAGAACTTGGGAAAAATACAGAAAATCACAGAGAACACAGTCATTATATACCCCACCCTCAGAGATGGCTACTGTTAACAGCTCGGAGGACGTCCGTGGATCCGGGGCACCTGGGCCCCACAGAGCCGCCATGAGCCGGATCTCCAGGGAGAGGGAGAAATTTCACGGCGGGGGGAAATGGGGCCATGACCTTCTAGAAGTGCTTCCTCCTACCCACACAGCCCCTTGCTACAGGTGGCGGCTGGGCGGGGGCGAGGGCGTGGGGCACCTGTGTTTAGGCTGACCTTCACTAGTATTTCCCTTGCTGGTGAAGATGAACTGCTAACTGGTAAATGCTCAGAGGCATAAATGTTATATCTTTCCTTTTCTTTCTGCTTTTTCTTCCTTCCTTCCTTCCTTCCTTCCTTCCTTTCAAAGATTTCTTGGGGCTGGAATTTAATTAGCAATGGATGCTGATGGCAATTTTTAAAACATTTTTTTAATGTCTTTTATTTTGAGAGAGACAGAGACAGAGAGTGAGCAGGGGAGGGGCAGAGAGAGAGGGAGACACAGAATCTGAAGCAGCTCCGGGCTCTGAGCTGTCAGCACAGAGCCCGACGCGGGGCTTGAACTCACGGACCATGAGATCATGACCTGAGCCGAAGTCCGATGCTTAACCGACTGAGCCGCCAGGCGCCCCTGATGGCAAATTTTTGCATGAGGAAACACAAGGAACTGATTAGCTCCGGAAACAGGCGTGTGGATCACTGGCCTGAGACCATGAAGACGAGAGCAAAGGAGCTGCGTGTCCTGAGGAAGAAGGAACCCTGAGACGCTGAGGAGAGAACCCTTTGGCTTCCTTACGCCTGGAGAGTCAGAAACCTCACTCGCGAGGTGTCACAGATTTCAGGCTGAAGTGATGTCCGAGGCCCTGGAGCGGCCCCAGGACCCTGGGTGGGGAGACATGCTATCTGGTGTTTTTCTCTGGCTCCGGCAAGATGAGAACCCGGGGCATCAAGGAATGACAGATAAATGTCAGCATTTTCCGGGGCCTTTGGGTAGAAAAAGTAATGCTAATTATGGGAGAGATTTAAGGTAGTGTGCTAATTACAGACAGTAATCGTAAAAACACTATCAACTCGCCCTGCGGCTCAACACGTTTTACACTTATTCGCTCATGCAGAACGTTATAAAACTCAAAACCCTCGGAGACTGGTTATGAGTATCATCCCCACAGACGGAACAGAGATGTTCGGCAGTTAGTCCGACGCCACACAGCAGGTACAGGGGGCCCTGGATCCACAGGCAAGCATGTGACCTCCCGAAGCTGCTCTCTGTGCTGGAAACATCCGCCTGGACCCGGACCAGCCGCAATGACCAACGCTGGCTTCAGAGGGCAGCATGAAGGACTGACTGTGCGTACAGACAGTGGCCCGGCCACATGCATGTGACAAGAGCATCCTGACCCACGGCCTCCGCAACAACTCTCCAGAAGCCAGGCCGCAGCCACAGGCCCAGACCAGTCAGCCAGGAGCGGCCCTGACTGCCAGCTTCCTGTCCCCTTCGACTCAGAAGGACACCAAACATGCTTTTGAAATCAACCACACAGGATGCCCCACTGCGGGGAGCCCACCCACAGCCTCCACGGAGCACACCGCGTCTTCCTTTTTGTCCTGGATAAAGCTGTCCCCCAGCCCGCCGGTGGTGACGGCGGGGACCCCCTTTCGACAGCCGGCTCTGGGTAAGCAGCCGTCGCTCACTCTCCTTTGGATGGTCTTCACTTACGTCCCTGGGTGTTACCCTCCTTTTTGTAAAATGTAAGTGCGTGTGAAGCCAGGCCCAGCAGGGACAGACGGTCAGACATGAGGAGGCATCTGTTATAAAACAAAATTCAGGGGCGCCTGGGGGACTCAGTCGGTTAAGTGTTGACTTCAGCTCAGGTCGTGTTCTCATGGTTTGCGAGTTCGAGCCCCGTGTCCGGCTCTGTGCTGACAGCTCAGAGCCTGGAGCGGCTTCGGATTCTGCGTCTCCCTCGCTCTCTGCCCCTCCCCCACTCACACTCTGTCTCACTGTCTCTCAAAAATAAAGAAACATTAAAAAGATTTTTTTAACAAAAAAATAAAACAAACTTCAACTGTGGGAATCCAAAGATCTATTTGTCTTCATTAAGTGATCCGCTAATAGGGCAGCACCCGTCCAGCAAGTACAGCGGGGGCGGGGAGCTGTGCAAGTGTACGGATATTATGGACAGAAACAGGGCAGAGCAATCAGCAAAACGAAGGGTTGTGTCAGGCCTGGTCACCTTCCCTCAGGGGGAAGGGAGGGGTCTGATCCTGGGAGTCACCCTCCGTGGTGACCAGAAAATTCCTGACTCCCAGGTTAAGAGGACATTTCTGGGGGAGGCCAGATCCGCAGTTAGGTTAGGTATGAGGTCCTGGCTCGGGGACTTGACCGAAGTGACATTACTTTGGGCCTGTGGTTTTCTTTTTAACATGCTGCAAGATGAAGCAATACTGGGGGCAGAACAGAGGGAGGAGGAGGTGGAGGAGGGGAAGGAGGAGGTGGAGAAGGGGAGGGGGAGGGGAGGGGAAGGGGGAGGGGAGGGGAGAAAGAAGAAGGGGAGGAGGGGGAGGGGGAGGGGAGGGGGAGGGGAGGGGGAGGAGGAAAGCCCACCGAGCTGGAGGACAAGAAAAGGCAGAGCTGCCTTCCTTTCCGGGTCTCGATCATTATTTGCTGGCGCCTTGCCTTCTACACAGAGTTTTCCATTTTTCTGCGGTCAAATCGCACTCACCAAACACTCATGCCCTTCTGAATGAATGAACGCTCAGATCTCCCGCTCCCCTCCGCTTAGGGTTCAACCACACCCGACCTTCCGCCTTCCCGGAAGCTCCGAGCCGGCCTCCGTCTCGGGCAGGCACCGGAAAGGCCGGTCGCCCGCACACCTGCCCTCCGCCGCCCTCGCTGAGGCTCTGGGCGGGGCCAGCCTGGATCTGCTCCCGCACAATCCGCGCGCAGCGCTGGGAGGGCCCGGCACGCCCCGAGGGGCGGGCCAGGGGCCGGAGGGGCCTGGTCCTTTCTCAAAGACCAGTCCTGTCCCGTCTGCCCAGAACAGAGTGTGGGACCCTTCGCTTCCCTGGGTGGGCGAATCTGCCCGATCCCAGCCCCGATCCTGCCATGGCCTAGCCTTTTCCTAACGCCCTCCATCCGACCACACGCCCTGCCCGGCCTGAAGCCCTGGCAGCCATCTCCTCCCCGTCCCAGGACAGCTTTGTGCCTCTGCTCACACACGCCAGCGCTCCACTGTGCCTCTGGGTCCCAGGCTGGTGACTGACCTCCAGAGTGGCCGGCACGGGCGGGGTGCAGATGAGGGGCGCAGGGGGGTCGGACGCACAGGGGTGTGAGGCCGGGCGGGGCCTGATCCTGGACTCCGGGGGTCCCGGCAGCCTCCCGCCCCGGTCCCCAGCGCCTGCAGGTCCTGGCTGCGCACAAGCTTCTCTCCGCCCTGTCCCTCCGCAGCTGTCATCTCAGGTCCCGGTCACCACCTGCCTGTGACCCGCTCCCCGCCCACCGTGCGTCCTGCTCTGCACAGCGCAGACTCCACACAGCCCCCTGCAGGGCCCACCCTAAACCCCTTGTGGGGCCTGACCCCACTGTCCCCTGCAGGCTCGCCCCCACCCCGTCCGGACCGGCCAGAGAAGGACGCCGCACCCCCTTAGCGGGCATCGGGGGCCCCAGGCAGGCGACCCGCCGAGCCCCGCCCCTGCCCCGCCCCTCTGGCCCCGCCCCGCGGCACGTGACCGTCGTCGGCTTTAAGCGGGGCGGGCGCGTCCGGTCTGGGTTCCGCTCTGGCCGCCGCGCCTCCGCCCGCCGCCAGGATGATGTGCGGCGCGCCCTCCGCCACTAAGCCCGCCACGGCCGAGACGCAGGCCATCGCCGACCAGGTAGGGGGAGCGGGCGGCCTCCGGAAGGCGCTCCCGGCTGCGAGGCCTGCGGGTGCAAGCCTGGGGTCCCCTCCGCGTGCCTCGTCCATCCGCCGGCGGCCCGGGCCCCGCCTGGGTTTCGCCTCTGCGACCGCGGGCAGGTGGTGGCGAGGGTGGGCCGAGCGGGCAGGAGTGCCCAACTCCTCCTTCGGCGCCCCTCCCCCGCCGCCGCCCCCGGGCAGCCCCGGGCCTCGCTCAGGCGGCCCCGCCGCCCGGCCGCAGCGCAGGCTGGTGACTCAGCCCCACGAGACCCGGGAAACGCGGAATTCGCCGGCATCGCCGTGCGAGCCCCGCCTGGGCCGCGGCTCCCGGCCCTTCCCCCCGCAGCCCTTCCCGGCCGGGACTAGAGGCCCCTCACTTGTCAGGGGAGTTCGAGCCCGTGCAAGGTCATTTGCTCCTGAATTTGGTCTTGATCATTTGAAAGTGACCTGTAGCGGTGGTGCTGCTACTGGGAGAAACTGAGGCTGCCAGCCCGGCCTGCTGGGGCTCTCTGAGAGGACGGGGCAGGTGGGATCCCCACCTTCCGGCCGCTCTTCCTACTCCTTTGCAAGGAGAGCCGTCTGGGACCGACCCCCGTCAGAAGACATTCCGTACCAGCTTCCTCACCCCACCCCGTGAGGAGCGCCCACCCATTGTGGGCGCTTGGGCCTCGGGCCTCCCCCTTGGCCACAGCCCCTCCTGTCTTCCTCCTGGTCTGCAGGGGTCTGATGAGCGTCCACTCTGTCGGCAGGGGCCTGGCCTGGCAGTCGAGGCCGCCACCTGCACCTGGCTTTTCTCACCCTCCGTTGTCAGCGGCCCAGGGCTTTCCTGCCTCTAACGGAAGCAGAGGAAGGGAGAGGGGGTTCCTTCCCAAAGCCCTGGGCCCTTGTTGTGGGGGTGTCACCCCCAGCACCCCCCTTCCCATAAACTGTCAGCAGAGTCCATTCCCTGCAGACCTAGCATGGCGTTCTGCACAAAGAAGGGGCCCCGGGTGAGAATTTAGACACAGGTCAGCGCCGGCCCCAAGGAGAAGGGCACACGTTCCAGCGAGCTCCGTAAGGTTGCACGGATTACTGCTTGGCACTTAAGAGAATGATCAGCTTCTGCCCAAAGGCTCTACATCTTAAAGACGCAGTAGGGGCACCTGGGTGACTCGGTTGAGCGTCCAACTTCAGCTCAGGTCATGATCTTGCTGTTCAAGAGTTCGAGCCCCGCACTGGAACTCACTGCTGTCAGCTGAGCCCTCTTTGGATCCTCTGCCCACCCGCCCCAGCCTTTGCCCACTCACGCTCTCTCTCAAAAATGAATGAACATTTAAAAATAAACATGCAGTCAAGTGCTTTTTACCTGCAAAGCCCTGTGCCACGGGACACTCCGGAGAGAGGTAGCGAAGACACTCGCGGCACATCCCTAAGAGTAAATAATTACATAAACTGCTCAGCCATTAAGTGAAAAGGAAAACAGGGTGTCAACTCGCATATAGTGTTACGATGACAAGAGTTTCAAAGCTCCCGTGCCTTGAAAATGAAGGGCCAATGATATGCTGAAGTCCCGTCATGGAAACCGGGAGATTTAGGGAGTTTTCCGCACTTTATCGGGAGAGCTGACTGTTTAACGCACCTCTCCGGTGTAAAGAACGCTCCTGCTACAGATCTGGAGCGGGCGGGCGCGGGGACGCCGTGTGTAATGTCCCCTGTGAGGACATGTGTAATGTCCCCTGTGAGAACGAGGCTGTGTGAGCTCCTCTGGCAGGAGGGAAGCCGCTCATGTCCCCGTTCTGTCCCCTGCCCCAGCCGCTCATGTCCCCGTTCTGTCCCCTGCCCCAGCCGCTCATGTCCCCGTTCTGTCCCCTGCCCCAGCCACTCATGTCCCCGTTCTGTCCCCTGCCCCAGCCGCTCATCTCCCCGTTCTGTCCCCTGCCCCAGCCGCTCATCTCTCCGTTCTGTCCCCTCCCCAGGTGAAGGCCCAGCTGGAAGAGCGGGAGAATAAGAAGTTCGCTACGTTCAAGGCTGTGGAGTTCAGAAGCCAGGTGGTCGCGGGCAGGAACTACTTCATCAAGGTGAGGGTCAGCCACGGGGGCGGGGGGCCCGGAGCGGGTGGGATCCCAGCCCCTGCCCCTGCCTGGGGCCCTCCTCACACAGGCTGGAGGTCCTCCAGCCTGCCCCTCACTCACCTCTCTCCTCTCTGTATGTCTCCAGGTTCAAGTTGATGATGATGAGTTTGTGCACATTCGAGTGTTTGAAAGTCTCCCGCACGAAAACAAGCCCTTGGCCTTGTCCAACTATCAGACCCACAAGGCCAGGCATGACGAACTGGCGTATTTCTAGCTCCCGTTCTGAACGTGGCCCGTCCGTGTGGCTCTGTGCTCTGTGGATGTGTCTGGGGTCATAAACCGAGGCCTTTTCTACATTGGGGGTGGGGGAGGGGTGTCACGCAGCTCTCCTGACTTTCCTTGGGAGAGACAAAGTCAACACAATCAATGATCTCAATTACTTTCAAAGAGGGCTTATATTCTCTTTTAAATACATATTTTTAAGTCTTGACAAATTTATTCCTTTGTTTTGGATTTTTTTTTTCTTCATCTGAAACCCGTAATCCCACATAGAAGCGTCAGGAGGTGAGAGCGATGTGCTAATTTGGTTGTGTCACAGTGCGTGACTGCCGTGCCATGTGGGGCCCCTCCTGGGTCACATCCCGGCCTGAGCTGGCTGGGTACCGCTTCCACCTGCAGAGCCGAGCCCCCGGGGGAGTTGCCCAAGGTCCCAGCACGGGGGTGGCAGACCCAGGACTACAGGAGCCTGCGCTCCAGCGGCAGCCCCCCGACTCCTGCTTGGATGGTGTCCTGTCTCCAGGCCTTAGTTTCCCCCATAAAATAAAAGGATTTGGGCAAATCTGATTCCAGAACATTAGCTCCAGATGCACTTAGACGCATTCACACACCACCTTACACTGCAGTAGACATACACGTGTGCAGATGAGGCCATAGGTGTGCAATAGGGAATGGTTGTGCGGCCTCACTGAGCACCATCCACCTGACGGGGCTCTTGAACTCATGCTCTGAGCATCTGGGCAGCAGCACATCTCCGGGTTTCAGCAGAGGGTCCCTGCCATCAGTGACGTCAGCGCAGGGGTTTGCCCTGAGTCTGCGTTTTGCAAATAAAGAGCACAGTGTTATGGCAGAATAAGGGCCGGTGAGAGGTCTGCGTGGTTCGGCTCACGGCAGAAAATTGCCCCTGAGGGTTCAAGTCGGTCTCAAATCGCCAAGCCACTTTGCGCTTGTGGCGTGTGGTGCTTGGTGCCGGGCCTGCAGCGGAAGGAGCGGGCTGCCCAGGTCGCGAGGGAAGGGAGAGCACACCAGGGTCGCATGGCGAGCAAACAGCTTGAAAGTGGCAAGAAGAGAGGCGCCTGGGTGGCTCAGTCGGTTGAGCGTCGGACTTCGGCTCAGGTCATGATCTCACGGTTCGTGGGTTCGAGCCCCGCGTCGGGCTCTGTGCTGACAGCTCGGAGCCTGGAGCTGCTTCGGATTCTGTGTCTCCCTCTCTCTCTCTGCCCTTCCCCTCCCCGTCAAAAATAAACATTAAAAAAAATTAAAGTGGCAGGAAGAAAACCTCCATACGAGCTGCGTGTCCTAATCTCCATTCTTGAACTAGAAGAATGAAAAGCTTTCCCAACAGGCTCTTAATCTTGGTCGTCAAGCAATTTTGCATTGAAGTGAAGACCTAACGGAGGAGAGAGAGAACCCCAAGCAGGCTCCGCACTGTCAGCACAGAGCCCGACACGGAGCTCAGTCCCATGAACCTTGAGATCACGACCTGATGCAAAAATCAAGACTCTGACGCTTAACCAGCTGAGCCACCCAGGTGCCCCTCCCCCCACTATTAAGAGTTATTGATCCATTAGCAGTGTTATCCTTTAATAAGTTACAAATACTTTCTCCAAGTTGTAATTTGTTTTGAGTCATAGATTAAAAGCTTGTCTCCAGACCCGGACTGCAGAGAAATCCACCCATTCCTCTGGAATTCTAATTTTTTTAAAGTTGATTTTTATGTATTTTGCGAGAGATAGCAAGGGGGGAGGGGCAGAGAGAGAGAGAGACAGACTCTCAAGCAGGCCCCAGTGGGGGGCTCAAACTCACGAACTGTGAGATCATGACCTGAGCTGAAGTCAAGAGTGGACACTAACCATGTGGGCCACCCAGGCACCCCTAGAATTGTAGTTTTTTCTAGCCCTTGTGTGCTGGAGCTGTGTCCCTGCCTTTGCAAGGACAGAAGCTGTGCATTGATGCCACTTCCGGGCAGCTCTGTTAGGGCCTCCGGGGCACCCCACCTGGTAATGACGGATTAGTCACACCAACAATTGTGCCCAGTGCACAAGTGACATCAATTACTCGTTCCTCTATCTCTAGGCCAATGTGCATCTGATCCCGTTTGTCGGCTGGCTGGGATCTGTGCTGGCGCCGTGTAGTGGGAGCACTGGAGCTGGAGAGGATGCCAGCCCCCCCACCCCCCGCAAGGGCAGAGCGGGGCCTGCACGGTGCACTGACCTGAGCAGCCGGAGTGGGGATGCACGGTCAGGCTTTGGGAAGAGGGACATTCGCCGAGAATTCTGGGCAGAGGAGAGGAGCCTCACCTACGGGCAGATGGGAAAGGGGGGGGTGCTTGTTCCCACCCGGGGAGCTTGAGGACTGGGGTCTGGGGTGGCACCAGTCCCCGCAGCAGTCTTCTCGGTCCTGGAGAAACAGACAACACTCATGGGGGTGAGGAGAGGAGCACTTAGTAAGCCCCCGCTCCTGTATGCGCTCTCAAAAAAAAGCGGGGGGCAAAGGATGAAAACCCCTATAGTAAAATGGGCAAAGACCGGAACAGCCACAACAGTTATTAAAATGTCCGCGTAACACTCTTACCGAGGTGAGAGCAGAGTGAAACCAGGTTGGGCCCCCGTCTCTGTCCCACTGCATTGGCAACCGTCCAGAAGCTGGCTAACCGCACCGCGGGCCGGGGACGCAAACAGGGGCAAGCCCCGCGCGGACACCGGGTGGCCCCTCGGGCCCGTGCCCTTCCCGCGGCGCTCCCCCCGCACGTTGGTTTGTCAGCCCGGATGAGTGGTGCAGATACTTTGGTCATGTACCTCCCTGACTTGACCACAGGCAGAGTCCGCAGTGGCTGGCCCCTGGCGGGTAGGGGACAAATGACCAGATAACGGACGAGAGTGTACTTCCTCTAACTCGGGGCTTTCCGGTGTCCTACCCTTCCCAGCTCACCTCTGCGGGGCCCGGGACTGGCCTCCCCTGCTAGGGCGCACACCTCAAGTACCCAGGGGCCCACCCTGGGGGTGAACTTTGACCGATTGGAGAAGATGGGAGAGATGCCCCCGCTTGACCCGGCAGCCTGGCCGGCTAGGTCACACCCTGCCCTGCGTCTTGTCCCCTCTCCCTGCCTTGTCCCTTTTCCTGTGCTCACCTGCCCGCTGGGATGGCGCCCCTCCCCCACACCACTGTAGCGCAAGGCTGGGGCCCAGGCTCTCTTCCGGGACGCAGCCTGAGAAAGCCCAGGCCAGTGTGGTCCCCGGGGTGGGGCCTGCACTTGAGGCGGCCTTCCACCCACCCCAGGGGGTGTCTGCACCAGGAGTCCTCCTGATGGGTGAGGTTCAAAGCCGTGCGAGTCCTCTGCTGGACATTTCGCACAGAGCATCAAGGCAGGGAAACGTGACCGTGTTGGGACTCGCCGGACCTCACCCCCACCTCCATCCCAGGATGCAGGGGGTCGAATAATGTACCCCCAGGATATCCCTGGCCCAGTGCCCGGGACCTGTGGATGTTATCTTACACGGCAAGGGGACTCGTCAGATGTGATTAAGCTCAGGGTCTTGAGCCGGAGAGGTGATCCCAGACTCTCTGGAGGCCCCAATGTCATCCGGGGTCCTTAGAAGAGAGGGCAGGGGTCAGGGTCAGACTGAAGAGGCCACACCACGGCCGGCGGCGGTGAGGAGGTGGGAGGGCCTGGGGGCAAAGGACCCTCTAGATGCTGGGGAAGGTGGAGGAACCAGCCCCCACCCACCTATTTGCACACCCTGTCCTGGGCTGCTTCAGTCACAAAGGTCGTCCACCAGGAGGGCCTTGCAGGCCAGCTAAGGGGCAAGGGAGGGGCTGGGGGGGGCAGAGAGCCAGAGCTCAAGGTGTTCCCCCCCTTCTCCCTCCTTGCCGGAGACTGCCTGGGGAGTTACTCCCAAAGGTGCCGGTGAGTCACGGTGGGAGCGCAGTAGCCGCCCGGCCTGTAGGTCCAGCTGTCACCACCCAGGTGTGAAGGGATGAAACCAGGCACAAGAACCCGGGAGCAGTGACAGTCATGAGTGATGAGGCTGGTTCTCAGACTCCAGTGGTGGGGGCGGGGCGCTGGGAAAGGGAGCCCACCCTTCTGGGAGGAGCTTAGAGGCCAGCCCCCTGGGCACAGAACAGAGTGGGTGGGGCGAGGGGATCTGGGCCACAGTGGGTGGCTTGGGCAATCTCTTTCCCGAGGGGGAAAAATCATTACACTTCAGCACCACGGCCAGAAAAGGATTTATTTATGAATAATCATAAGTCAGTAGGACCGGCATACAGACACGGCTGCTACAGAGCTGATGGGGACTTTACAAACATGTGCACAGGACGGGGGGGTGGAGGGGCTGGAGACCCCGGCCCTGGGGAACCCACCCCTTGGCCCTCCCTCGCAGCCGGGCCCCAGGGGCGTTCGTTCGGAGGGGGCCACACAGCCTCCACAGTCTGAGTTAATTCCCAGGAAGGCCAGGCCAGCACCAGCTGGGCTCTGAGTCAGCACCTCAAGCCTCCTGTCCGTCCAGTCCTGCAATCATTGGCCAGAATCCCAACTAAAATCCCACATGGGAAAGTAGGCCGCGCTAAAGCCAGAAGCATCCAAAACACCATGCACACACTCCATCTCGGAGGCTAATTCCCTTCCAGTTCCCCAGTAGGGACATCTGTGCCGCCCGTCGGGACAACGGGCCCTCACACTTTGCGGGGTGCGTGAAGGCACCTTTCGCTCCCGCCCCGTGCTCTTTGGGACGTCCTGAAGGCTGCTGCCAAGCCCACCAATTCTCCCTTTCTGACCCCCTCGCCCCCCGGGGCGCTCAGCCCCTTGTGCCCAGAACTGAGTCCCACACAAGGAATTAACTATAGTGGCTTGAGGCCAGAGGCCCTGTCCCCCGGCTCAGAACAGCGGTGGGGGTGAGGGGTGGCCCCGCTCCCTCCCCAGACCGCCCGGCTTCCACAGAGCAGAGCAGAGAGTGGTAGGCCCTCCTCATGTCAGCCCTATTCTGCTGCACCCAAAGGGCTGGGGCCCTTGCCATGCGGCTGCCCAGGCGATCTGCAGGGACGCCCAGGACAGTGAGCGGTCCCTGGCTCCGGGAAGTCTCTTCCCACTGGAATGGGCTTCCGGATGCACAAGGTGGAAACCTGCTCCAGCGTGGTGTGGGGGCTGCCCCACCCAGGGCTCGCCTGCAGCCGGGGGCCAGCGGCCGACACCAAGTGCCCTGCTCTGAGCACAGGGCTCAGCTCGGACAGCGGGACAGCTGTTACAACACTTGTTTACTCTGCCAGAATCTAAAAAGAAAATTCTAAGAAGAACTTTCCACTCATACAAAGTTTGGAAATACTCTCGAAGTGAGAACTGAAGTGAAGTCGTTAGGCTCTGTCTTCAGCAAAGGAACTCATGGTGGGTGGTGTCTGTGAGCCGAACCCCTCGACACAGGCAGGGGCGTGGTTGCGCTGTGACCAGCACCTTCTCGAAGTAAAACAGGGAATGTCCACGGAGACACACGCCCTAGAAACCCGGGACTTTGGAACTTGGCTGCGGGGCAGCGCTGACGTGCCTGGCACAGGCCCCGAGGCCCGGCGCCCGTCACTAGCACGGAGCCTTGCGCACGACAGAAGCACCCCGCAGCGGGGTGGGGATGTGTGCAAGCTCCAGGATGGGGCCCCGACGCCCGCCCTCTGCCGGCAGAGAGTGAAGTGTGCGGCCGGATTCTGCAACCTTGGCAGGAGCTCTATAAACACTCAAGGTTCTTGACACTTTGGACCCCCAAAGGCCCCCTGACCACCCGACTGCCCTTGCCACAAAGCGACGGCAGCACACACACACACACACTAGCTCCCTGGCCACACGGATGCGGGCACTCGGTCACCGTGCTTCGAGGGTCCAGCCTGGCTGGCACCCTGGGGTCAGAAATGAGCAGGGGGTCTCCTGGGCTCCCAGAGCTGCCCTCCCCAGGAGGGGGATCCTTCTGAGTGCCCGCCTAGCACGTGCATCTAACGTGCTCCCTCTAAGCGCACAGACCCGGCAAAGAGCTCCGGCAGTGAAGGGATGAGAGAAGTCACCTGCGGCCGGCCAGCAGGAGCCGGTGCGGAAGGAACACGGGGCACGGGGAGGGGGGGGGGTGGGAAGGGGCTTGGCGGCCACGCCCCTGGGGAGCAGAGTGGAGTCTGGGGGCCACGTGGCACCCACTGAGACTCAGACAGCCAGGACCACACTCCAGCGCCCTAGTCTGCACACCGGCCCCTCTGCCCACTCCAACTTCCTTCCCCGCCTTCTGGCCCAGGCGGGTGCCGGGGGTGGGAGGGTCTCCTATTGAAACCCTGTCCCATGGGGACACGTGCGTGGAGACCCCAGCAACCTGCTGGGGGGCAGAGAAGGAAGACAGAGAGTCTGGCTGTTCTGGTGGCAGAACCCGGCGCGCTCCCAGGGGCCTCTGAATCAGGCAGATACAGACCCGATGCCCCGGGCACGTGGTCCCATTGAAGGGCAGGAAGGGTGAGGAGAGGGCGTGCTCATGGGGCAAGTCTGACAGCTAGAACGCTGTCACCTCCTTTACTGCACATTCCAACTAGCAGTGAACCTGAGGTCCAGCAACGAGGGAGTGGCAGTGGGAGCGGCCTCGGGACGCCCGGCGATGCCCGGCCCGCCCGCCCCCCAGAGGCGAGGATTCACCCTGCGAGGGCCGCGGCACACCGCGTTACTTTCCCGGATGATGAAGGTGGGGAGGAGGCGGATTCTGCATCTGCAAGGCTGGCGGGGCGCTCTGGCCTCCGTTCTGGACACGAAAAGCACCCCCCACACCGGGCTCAGGCCACGGTAAAGTTACAACAACATTTTAAAAATTGGTTCCGACAAAGGTTAAGAACAGGACAAACAAGCATTTTTACCATCGCTGACGTATATCAAAAAATAACGCAGGTTACCACGATTACCTTAGCAAGACTTGGCAACGATTTGAAAATGGCTTTAAAAAAAGAATAGCTCGTAAATCACCTTTGAGGTCAACAGAAGGTTTGAAAAACTGTATTAAAATCTGTACTGTGATAAGCAGGCGACTCAGGACCGATACAGTTCTCATGTTAAAAATATATAATTATTACTTTGCACGTGACTAAACTATGGAAAGTAAAGACGTAGATTTATTCTAATTTGGACCCAACCCGTGTAAAACAGAAAATAAAACACAAAAGATGCTGCTAGTGAGCACGGCTGACCTCTGGATGGGAAATTCTAAGCACAGACAAGCCAGGGCCTGCGTGTCCCCGTGGCCCCGAGCCCCACGCGGTGACCCGCATGGCCTTGCTGGGAGCAGCTGGCGAGGTTTCTACAGGATCCCCGGACGCTGGAGGGGCTCTCAGGGCGCAGGGGTCCCAATGCCGGGGGCAGAGGGCACGAGGCCCCACCCCCTCCCAGCAGTCGGGGCTTCACAGTCAGAGGAGACACATGAGAACCTCCAGGATCCAGTCAGAAAGTTCACGGTTTGACGGGAAATTCACGGGGGGTAAAAGCATCAGGTGTAACGCAAAGGCGGAGCCCCTCTGAAATAAAACGTAAAGAACAGAGGATCTGCGTTCTAAGTGTTCCCAAGGCCACCGTGCGCGTGTCCTCACGTGGGTGTTCCCCCATCTCACCGCAGAGAAATACGCGTAGGCTCCTCCCCCGGTCCTACGCTTGCTCTCGATGTTTACGAAGAGGCATGGCCATGTCCCCAGCTCTGTTTGGCAGTGACGGGTGCTGCCCAGGGCGACCCTGGTCCCTACGCTCACCCTGCTGGGGAGGTTGCCGGCCAGAGGCTCCATCTTCCTCCTGGTCCGGGTAGCGGGTGACCCTGCAGGGACCAGGGCCGGGCTCTGCACCCCAGAGTCTAGTCCTCAGAACGAGGGAATGCGATGGGGGATGACAGGCCCCTGACCCGAGAGGCCACTGTGGGGAGCCGCAAGCCACCGAGCCTGCGTGCGGGCGGCAGGGCACTAACGCACAACAGTGGACACTCAGGACGTGGGCAGACGCAACAGCACGGACGCTGGTGTTTCTTTGTCTCGGGGAGTTTGCGACAGAGTGACCACCACCCCATCCAGGAGGTGGCAGTGGGTCCAGGGGACACTGGGCCTGCCGCAGAGGGGAGTGCGGGCTGCGGGAGAGGACCCGCCTGTAGCATGGGGGTGGGGGCGTGGGGGCTCCCTGTGGGGGGTCTGCCTTTGGTCCCCCCACGCTGCAGGGTCTGCCTCCCTCCGGGCAATGGGCTCCAGGGAGATGAGAACCTCTGCTCTCCCCAGGGTGGGCACGGAGGTGGGCACCCCTGCTTGCAGCCACGACTGGGGGTCCTCAAAATTAAGGGGGGGCCACAGAGGTCCCCTTGGCAGTAGACGACCGGCCTCATGTGGCAGCCTGTGGCCCTCGTACAGGGCATCTGAGAGCTGCTGGCCAGGCCCTCTGCCCTGGCCCCCTCTCCCGATGCGCCAACACCCTGTCCTCAGAGAAGGGGCGGGAGCTGCAGCCGTCTTTCCGGGGGCCTCATGCACCCCGGCTTCCGGAGGGTGGGAGGGCAGGACTGAGCGGGGAGGGGCGAGTGTACAGGGTAACTGGCCCGTGAGGTTAAATATGCCAACGGTCCCCACTGCCCTCTACCTGTCTCTGCACGACTGCGTGGCACGAGGCATCTGTCCCCAGCCACGGGTGGCGACACACAGACTTAACCCGGCGTGTCCTAGACCAGGTGAGGTTCCGGAAGGAACACAACGGGCCGGTCATGTCACAAGCTGTTCCAGCCTCTCGGGCCCTTGCTCATCCCCCGGGCCTGTCCGGGCCGGCTGGCATCGCGCTATTCCCGCAGT
The DNA here is from genome assembly GCA_028646485.1 of Cryptoprocta ferox. Lineage (NCBI taxonomy): Eukaryota > Metazoa > Chordata > Mammalia > Carnivora > Eupleridae > Cryptoprocta > Cryptoprocta ferox. The sequence goes on from CM053573.1 coordinate 2,342,986, forward strand.
GATGCAATCCCCGCGAACTCCCCCACGACCAGGTGACAAACAAGGTGTCTCAAGCAGGAACAAAGGGGATTGGGTCACAAGGACAACAGAGACATTTGGCAGAATTCTCCCAGACACAGATGGTTACAACCCAACCCTTTCCCAGGGACGCACAGACTCCGGGGCTCCCCGGCCCTCGCCCGCTCGGATGGGACATGTCGCGGCCGCAGGGCCCACGGAGCTGGGTTCCCGGGAAGCCCAGGAGCCTGGGGGACAGGGAGCCGGGTTCCCAGAATTACAGATTTCTGTGATTGCTTTGTGATTTAAAAAGCACGACCAGCACATTTTCACAATTAAGACCGGTTGATGCTGGACACTCACGAAAGAAAAAAAATATCAAGTTTCAGTCACGGCTCTAAGGCAGACGCTACGTTTTCGCAGGGACGACGATGGACGCACTGACACGCTGTGCGCAGGGCGGCAGCACGCGGGCCCTCACAGCACCGCGGCCTGGACCACGATCTCCGGGTTCTCGATGTCCTTCTTGCTCTGGACCATCCTCAGCTCCAGCTGCGCCGGGCTGGGCTTCAGTCCTCCCTCTGCCTGGGCTACGAGACAGGGCGTCGGCGACAGGGCAGAAGCCACCCGTTTCCTGCCCCCTTCCCTCGCCCGAGCCCTGACAGTCTGTGTCACCTCTGCGGCTCTCACGTGGGGCAGGAGCCCCGCAGGCTAGCAGAGGCGGAGGGAGCCTCAGGTCCCCACTGTCGGCACCAGAGGGGCAGGTGCGGCCCCCCTCCCCCCTCCCCCCTCCGCTCACGGGCGCGAGGGCCCAGCTGGGAGGTACCTTTTGCACACGTGATAGTCCGCTGCAGAACGTGGTGCATGGCTGACAAGGTCTTCTCACAGGCCACCTGCAGGGCGGGAGACGCACACACGTGGTCCGCGCTGCCCGCGGCCTGGATGGGATTCCCCAGGGACCCAAACCCTGTCTCCACTCCGAGTCAGCTGGCTTCGCCGTCGCACGCTCCCCACCAACGATGCCCAGAGAGCTGGGCAGACGCGTGGGTACTAGGATTAACCATGCGCTCTGGGGGAGGCCTGGGCTCCAGGACTGGTCAGTACTGTCTGTCATGCAGCAGGTGCTTAATAAGTGTTTCTGGAATGAACTAAAGACTCTTCATCAAAAACAGTTCCTATCTCAGGGTTGGCCAAGGTCATTGCTTACTGGCACCTCAAAGTCAAGGGCTCAGGGCTCAGCAGGAGCTGGGAATCGAGTGGAACTCCCCCCGCCCCCAACCCAGGGCCATGCTGAACCCGGGTTTGGCCTCAGGCGGCCCAGCAGCAAGGTGCCCACTGTGCACCAGATGGCCAAGGTGCCCTGTACAGGCAAAGCTTCCAAGGCCACCAACTGCAAGAGCAGGTCTGTGCTCCCCCTGGTCCCTGGGTTGGGGGGGGGGGCAGGCAAGGACACAGCACACGTGGGCCTCGCACCCCAGCACTTGCCCCTGGGCCTTGTAGGCAAGAGAGGCAGGGCTCGGGTGCAGCCCTGCATCTCACAGACACGCTAACCGAGGGGGGGGGAGGAGTGTGCCCGCCCCAGGGGCCCGGCACAGGCAGCGTCAGGGGCATCCACTTCCAGATCCCGACCTGGAGCGCCTTCCCTGAGAGGACCCAGCACAGAGGGGGGCGTGGCCCCTCTCTAACCACCCTGCACGGGTGCCGTCCCCATGCACGTTCTAGAGACGGCAGCCAGGCCTCGACTGCCACCAAGTACACGTCACTCCTGAGCTTAACCACGGAGCATGCGGGGCCCCCGCCATCCCACACCCCCGTTAGACGGGGAGGGACGGACGGACACACGGGGAGGGATGGACGGACACGCGGATGGACACGCGGACACTGCCTAACGAGCTGAGTCTCTGCAAGTCTCACTTCAGAGCCCTGCCCCTCATCCCTCTGAGGGGCTCCTGCCTGAGTCTCTCGACTCACCGGGGCGAGGACATCTTAGGACAAACTCTCACTGCGCTGCCCTCGCAGGAGACACTCCCCGTCCCAGACCTGCTGGGGCTGCGGGAGTGCCCCCCGGGCCCCCGCCCTCCTGTGGCTCAGGGCTGCCCTGGGCCCAGTAGGCCGGCTCCAGCTTGCGGTACACGGGTGGCCTGTATGAGCCCCTGCGGAACCCGGATCGTCCCTGATGGGGCAGGGAGGGGGTGTGTCCTGCTGACCTTGAGATTGTTGGGGTGCTTGTGTGTCCACGCCAGGAGCATGGCGGCGAAGAGGTCCCCGGTGCCCACGAACACCGCGTCCACCTTGTGCATCTCCATGCGGATGCGCTCCGTCACCACAGAGCCGTCAGGGTTCCCTGCGGAGAGCACCGCCGACGGGCCCCGGGGCCCTCAGTCTGGGAACCGGTCTGCCCTCCTCCCCGCCCCTCCCCTGCACAGTGGCAGGGAGGCTGGGGTCGCCTGTCAGGGGCTCGGTGGACAGAACCGATGGCAGCCCCGTCACAAGGGAGGGCGGAGACACCGGAGCCCCTGGCGGGATGGCCTGGGAGAAGCACCGCACGGCCGGTGAGGGACCAGCATTCGGGATGGTGTGGAGGGCGCCCCAGCCTGGGGCAATAACAAGGGCACCTACAGCCGCAAGGACCGTGAGCTGACTGCAAAGGGGGCACGTGCATGGGTGTGCACGTGGGTGTGCGCACGGGTGTGCACGTGGTCACACACAGAGGTACACGGGTATGCAAGGGGCACACACGGGTAAATGGGTGTGCACGTGGGTGTGTACATGGGTGTGCACGTGGGCATGCATAGGAGTACATGGGTGTGCACACGGGCGTGGGTGTGCACAAATGTGCAAGGGGCATGAACAAGAGCGCATGTCTGTGCACAAGGGTGTGCACGGGGGCACACTCTCCCGAAGACACAGAGGGAGTGGTGAGAGTGCTCCACGCTCTCTGGGGCAGTGGGTGTGACCCCGACCTCCTGTGTCATTTCAGTGCCCCACAGAACACACCAGCCCAGGTGGCATTTACACGAATCTACAGCCGACCGGTGGGGCCCCACAGGCTCCCCCAGCTCTGTGGGAGGAGCGGGTGTGGACGCCTGGGTCCCCGAGCCCCGGGCTCTGGCCGGGCCGTCCAGGTGACCCTGAGCCTGTAAGACAGACGCTCCCCTGGAGCCGCCGGCGCGTCATGGCACGGAGGGCTAGCAGCTCGGTGACCACGGGGAGGTCCCCCACACCGACTCACAGAAACCTCTCTCGGTTTTGTTCTCAGGGCGTTTAGGGGGTGACAGGAGTTCAGGACACCAACCGCCTGCTGGGCGAGGCCTGATTTTTTTTCCCCACTGAACCCAGAGCCAGGGAGGCCTCAGGGGACCCGTGGTGGAAGGCGGGAGGGGGCCCGGGCGCAGGACTTACGGATCCTCTGGCTCCCCAGTGCGATCAGGTAGTCGCTGCCCCTCGGGGAGGGCAGGTCGGAGCTGGTGATGACCACCGTGGCGGGGCCCATGGCGTGCAGCATGTCCATCACCTGCCGGAGCACGGGACCGCGTCGGCCACGCCTCGGCCACCTGTGCCCAAGCGGTCAGGCCTGACCGGCAGGAGGACGCCCTTCCACACGGCCCGACTTGACGGGGTGGACGCCGGAGGCCGAGAGCCCGAGGAATGGCACCCGGGTCCCAGCCTGCCCCCGCCAGCCCGTGCGTGCCGAGTGGCGGCTTCATCAGAGCACAGCCACCACCCCGATTTCCTCCCACTCGCACACCCGCCGGTCCCCACGCCCGTCCCGTACCCACATTCCAGAGAAAGGTGCCAACCAGGCCCCGGACTGGCGGTCCTTTCTCAGCTGGCTCAGGGCAGCAAACCCACGCCCACCACCAAACCGCCACATCCCGTCCACTCTGGGAAGCCACTCGCTCACTCGTTCGTTCATTCAACGAAGCTCTCCTGCCATGACAAGCCCCACGGGGAAGTCGAAGAGGAACAACCCTCACCTGCCTCGCTTCCTACCCTGCCCGTCAGCGGGGCCTGTGGCTTCCAAACGTGCCCAGCCAGCCCCCAAGGTATGAGCCAGCTCCTGGCCATAAACCTCTTTGTGCGCACACACCGACGCCTGCACATGTGTGCCCAGACATGCATGCCACCCCACATATGTGCACACACACACACTCCCTCCCACTGGTGGTCTCTGGTCCCCGCTTCTCTGTATGCGGGCTGGGGCGGTGGTGCGCGCCTCTGGAGGCCGGGCCCTGCTGCCCCTGGAGGCCAGCCTCTCTAGCAGACACACAGGTCATGAGTGTGTGGGAGTGCTGCACTTGGCAAGCTGAACTCACAGTACCCGGCACACAGCACTCACTAAATGCTGTGACCACTGTGGGCCGAACTGTGTTCCTCAGAGACAGACACTGGAACCCTAAGCTCAGAACCTCACAGCGTTACCGATTTCCTCGTAAGGAAACACAGTCTGTGCAGATTCAAGTGAGTTAAGATGAGGTCACTGCGTGGGCCTGGGTCCCATCTGCCTGGTGTCCATAGTAAGAAAAGATGAAGACACAGACACACACCACAGAGGCCCCTTGAAGACACAGGCAGAGGCTGGTGACAGGTCTACAAACCCAGGGGTGCCAATGACGGCCAAAAGCTGGGGGGCTGGCAAGCAACAGGTTCCTCCCTACAGGATTTGGGCCGGGAACGGTCCCACCGACACCGTGATCTTGGTCTTCTGGCCGCCAGGACCAGACAGAACATACTTGTGTTGCTCTCAGCCACCTGTCTGTGGCACTTGTTATGGACGCCCCGGGAAGCTCATGCGGGGACAGCTGCCGTGCGCGGAGCGAGTAGGGGGTTAAGGGGACCCAGACCAGCATCAAGTTGCAGATGCCCGGCCCAGCGGCTAAGACAGAACTTACAGCACGTCCCTCAGGCCCTGCGGCCGGCTGCCTGGGGGCCAGGTGCTGACCACCTGGGGTGCCCACCTCCCCTGCCCACCATGAGTGCCACACCTGCCCCACGCCAGGCCTCGGAAGGTCTTACCGCTAACGCTTCTTCTTGACTGTGAATCTTTCTGCCACTGAGTAATCTGGAAGCCGGGGGAGAGGCGGGGGGCACGAGTGAGCCCTTGCTCCTCTGGGTCCTGCTGGAAACATCCCCAAGGCTCCGGGGCCCCGGTGAGCCCCCCATCCTCACAGGAACTCACTCGGTGTCTGCTGACCCCGCAATGCACCCAAGGACCATTCGGGGGTAAAATTTAACAGTGGCAAGGGACAGCAGGACACAGCCCCACTTAGTGGCCAGTGAGGTGACCGACGCCCATGTGGGTTTTGGAGCTCCAGGTGGCCGCCTGCGTCAGGTGGTGTGGGACCCCCATCCCATGGCTGGTGTCACCCACCTATGCCCTGAGCCCCTCCCCTTTCCATCTCCAAAGGCTCGTGCTGCCCAGGAGAACGGCCGGGGGTCAGCATGACCACAGGGACCCAGGGGGAAGTAACCACCTACCGCTGTCATCGGGCCAGAGGGCGGGCCGGCCGCCCACTCGGAATGGCCTGCCCCCCCCCACCCTGAAGCAGGACCGGGGGAAGAGGGGCGTGACCGGCTCTGGAATAGTCCTCCCCGTGGAGAGATCTGAAACCTTCCGTGCTTTCAAATTACTTACTCAGCCTCGAACTGGTTGGGGGTTATGATGTCTGCTACCGGCACAACCTTCTCTTTGTAGACTGGAAGGAGGTCCTCCGGAACGTACTAGAAGGTGACAGGGACACAGGCTGACATGCACGGCGGAGGGAATGAGCCTGGCAAGCATTTGCTGAGAGCCCCGCGGTCCAGGCTGGGGGCCCGGAGCCCTGCCGTGAGCCCCACCATGGGCACGAGACGCTGGCACCCAGCAGCCAGGCCAGCACGCACTTGCCCGGAGGCTCCAGGGTCCTGGGGCAGGGCTGGGGCCAAAGCCCTCCGTGCCCCACATGCCAAGCTCCCCTGCTGGCCACGGGGCGAGTCCCACCAGTGGATTGACGGCACCACCCTCCCTACGCCATGTCAGGGGCGGTAAGCTACGGCCCGTCTGCGCTGACATAGTTACGGGGGAAAAGGAAAGAGAAGCAACATTTGTGACACATGGAGATCGCAGGAAATTCAAATTTCAGTGTCTGTGTGGAATCTTATTAGAAAGCAGCCGTGTCTGCTTGTCTGCAAACTGCGGCTATTTATTTTCCTTAAAGATTTTATTTTTAAGTAAACTCTACGCCCAGTGTGGACCTTGGACCCACGACCCCAGGAGCGAGTCACAGGCTCCACCGACCGAGCCAGCCGGGGCTGCTTTGTGATAGAGCAGGATGTACGGCCCCAGATGTGTGCTCTCGGGCCCTTTACAGAAAACCTCGTCTGCCGGCTTGCTTCCTGGCCAGGCGGACGTGCGCCCCAGAGCAGGTGTGTGGGCTGTCGGCGTCCCGTGCCTTGTTTAACGTGCGTAAAATCACTAACCATAGAGCCTTCGCCGTTCCATTTGTCCCCCATCACCGGGTCGCACACTGTGGAGACACAAAGGGCATCTGTTAGCACAAGGTGCGCCTCACAAGATGAGAATGCTTAACCTTGACTTCTGTTGTTAAGTTTCCCGTATGCGGTCGGTCGCTCGGGGAAAGCACGGCCTCTACCTCCCCTCATCGGTTACCTGCCTTCCGCGTTGTGGTCCGAGACTCACTGCTCGGATCGATTCCTATCTGACCATCGTTTGCGTCTTTCTCGAGAGTGTGGCACGGAACAGCAGCCCCACTCCCTCCCGTCCCCACACGAGCACGTTCCCTTCAAGCAGCAGCCCACGGCATGCGCAAAGCCACGCGTCGTGGGGGACCTGCCGTGAGGCCGTGGACGCCTGGGAGATGCAGCTCAGTGAAGGCCCCCGGGTCTGAGCGGCAGAGGCAGCAAGAACGCACGGGGGCCGCTGGGGCCCCCCAAACCCACTACCGTGCACACTGGGGGGACCCACACGTCAGGACACTGGGGCTGCCACCTGGAGGTAGGAAGTGTCCCACGTGGCCAGGCCCTGCAGAGGCCTGAACGTGCACGTCTGAGTCCCGGGGGGAAAGTAACCACAATGTCCCACGTGTCTTGCCTGGAGGGGCCTCTGCTTGTGGGACACCCGAAGGGCTGGCGTGGCAGCCACGGGGGGTGGAGACAGGCCTGGCGTGCGCCTCAGCTCTGCCCCAGCCGGCGTGTCCACCCTCGCCCCACCCAGGGCCTCCAGGTCCACCTCAGCCTCTCTGGGTCAAGGGTGGCCACACGGGACGCTGACGACAGCTCGTGTATAAGCTGCTTCTCCGCCAGGGTCCCTGTGAGGACGTTCTGAACCCTTCCCAGAGCTCTACGGCTTCCGGCCCAGGAGAGGCGAGACGTGAAGGAGGGGCGTCCAGGAGGAAGGAGGCCAAGCCCCCCGTCCCCGGGCCCCAGGTCAACCCCACCGGAGAAGGCGGGCGCCTACCATACACCAGCCTGGAGTTCTGCTGCTTCAGCTCCCGCACGATGTCCACCACCGAGGCCAGGAAGGACTTGTCTCTCGTGTAGCCTGTGGCGGGGAGACGCAGGCCACCGCATCAGAAGGCTCCCATGCGGACCGGGGCCCAGGGAGGAAAAGTACCATCAAAGCCACCTGCCGCAGGGGCGCCCGGGGGGGCTCGGTCGGTTAAGCGCCCCGCTCCTGACCTCAGCTCAGGCCGTGACCTTGCAGTCGTGGGATCAAGCCCCGCCTCGGGCTGTGCACTGAGCAGAGAGCCTGCTTGGGACTGATGCTCTCTCTCTGCCCCTCCCTTGTCCACCAGCGAGCGCATGTTCTCTCTCAAAATAAATAAACTTAAAAAACAAAAAACATTCTGCTCTTGAGAAGAGCAGGTAGTGCTCAGATCCTGTGGCCAGGGTTAAGACAAGTGTCCTTGAGGGGACACTGGGGGTTTCCCAAACTAAACATCAAATGTTATTTTATTTTTTTAGAATTTTTTTTTTTAACTTGAGAGAGAGCGCGCATACGCCACACGAGTGGGGGAGGGGGCAGAGAGAGACAATCCCACACTCAGCATGGAACCCTTTGTGGGGTCTCAATCCCACAAACCGTGAGATCATGACCTGAGCTGTAATCAAGAGTCAGATGCTGAACCGACTGAGACCCCCAGGCGCCCCGTCAAGTTTTAAATGAATGCAAGAAGCTATGAGTGATAGGTGTACAAAGAATATTTTCTTTTGTCTTTTCTGTTTTAAAAAATTATTTTTAATGTTTGTTTATTTTTGAGAGAGACAGAGCATGAGCGGGGGAGGGGCAGAGAGAGAGGGAGACACAGAATCCGAAGATGGGCTCCAGGCTCCGAGCTGTCAGCACAGAGCCCGACGCGGGGCTCGAACTCATGAACTGTAAGATCATGACCTGAGCTGAAGTCGGACATTCAACCAACTGAGCCCCCCAGACACCCCATTTCCATTGTCCATAATAAGTACGTTTACTTCTAAACTACGTATATAAATACAAATAAATACGTATACCATTAAGTTGACTAATGAACCAATGCACCGAACGGCAGCAAGTTGCTTACCGGGGTGTTTTCACTCCCAGCCCCCTGCGTGTCCCCCGATCCCACACGGGTCCCAGAACCCCAACGTGGTCCGTCGGAGACAGCACCACGGGGCCAAGACACCCAAAGTCATGCTAGTGGGGCATGGCCATCACTAGGGCGCCACCAAATTCTTGGCGGCACAGCCCATCGCTCCTCGGAGGAGGCAGGGCCCAGGGTGGGGCCCAGGCTGGGGGGGTCCCTGCCCACGCCCACCCCCCGCTAGGCGAGGCCCGCAGGTACCAGCACCCAGGGGCCCCGGACACTCACCCGTGAGCACATAGTCGTACTTATTCACGTTGTTCAGCTTCAGGCCTTCGTACAGCTCCTGGAGCTCATTTGAGTTCAGCACTTGACCTTTCCAGTGCGGGTAGCCTGGGGGAAGCGCAGGACAGTTGGGGCCTTGACACCAGGGCACGCGCGTGGAACACAGCCTTCCCCGATGGCCCTCTGCGGCCCGGACGCTCCCTCCCTCGCCGGTGCCGTGCTTGGGAGGGCCCACCGACAACGTCCGCCTCAAAGCCCCCTGCAGACACCGCGGCCTCTCGGGCTGCCGCGGGCCGCGGGGACCCCTCCCACCGCCAGCGCCCTGCGGAGTCAACCCAGCGCTGCACACCGGCCCACACGGCCCGTGTCACTCGGACGCATGTCTGCACACCTTTTCCCCGGGGCGCCCCCCACCCCAGGGCACAGCGGCTGCTCGGCCAGCCTCCCCTGTGCCTGCTTCCCCCCTCCGGGCCAAGCGGCTCCGTCACTGCTCCCTGGGCACCTGGTCAGTGGGTCACATCCTGCCAACCTAGCCCCACAAGACTGAGGCTGCCACCAAGGCCAGCCTCTGGTCAAGGTGTGGCCAAGGGCCAAATGTGAATTAGGAGCAGGCTCCGACCGGGGTCCTCGGCCCTAACAGGTGCCCCGGCTGAAGTGCTTGCTCTGGCACGTGAGCATGCAGACTGCCGGCCTCCTAGGGGACCGTCCCGCCATAGAGGAGGGCCCCTGCCCACGTGGGGAGGGGCTGGGGCCACACCAGGCACACCTTGCACCTGACTCATGAGAACCTGGTCCTGGTGGCCCGGGTGTGTGCGCCTGGTGCCTGGCTTGTCCCCACCCGTCTTCTCCCTGGGCTGCGTTAGCTCTTTGTGCTGAGTCCTGGGAGGTCCTGAGGGAAACTGCCAAATCTGGGGTGGTCCTGGGGGCCCCTGGCACACCGGGGCCATCCTTAAGCCCTAGGAATGATCCCGACCCCCTGAGTTCCCAAAGCATCTCTCCCACGAAGCACATCCACCTTCTGTGACTCACCTCCATGCTTCCTACCTCCAGTAGGGCCTCTGACATTAGCAGCCCCCACACCCCTGGGAGCTTGTCTGGAGTGCAGATTCTCAGGCCCGGGCCCAGCCGGTGAGTCCCAGTGTTTGGGGACGGGCCCGCACAGGGTTTCAGCAAGGCCCCAGGAGGTTCTTATCCACACACGAACCTGAGAGGCACAGACCCGGAGCAGGGGGTCCACAAACTGGGCTGGTGGCCGCGTCTGGCCCACTGCACGCCTCTGCACAGGCTCTGAGCCGGGAACCAGGTTTTGCATTGTTAAGTGTTTGGGCAAAAAGAACAGCAAGACTTCATGACTTGGGAAAATTGGATGAAATTCCATTTTCCGTGGGCATGAACGAAGCTGAGGTTTTGCTGGGGCTCAGCTGCGCCCGCCCCTGCGCCCGCGGCCCCTCGCTCTCACGCTGTGAGGGCACGGAAGCTGCAGAGCTTCAATTATTTACCATCTGGCCTATAACAGGGCAAAGGGTGCGAGCCCTGCTCACCCAGGACGGAGGCTCTGTGGCCTCGATCTTAAGGGTCATCTCTGAGTCGAGCCATAATGAGCTCTGTTAACAGGAAACAGACCCGAAATGGGGCGTCGCGCCTTAGGGCCCCAAGTCAGTACACCAAGACCTGATACCGAACCTGACTGCAGTTTCCACCCTGGAGTGAAGCCTTTAGCCGGTCCATGTGGGATTTCCTGGTCATACTGGAACTGACTGATAGACCTGCTCTGGTCCCCTTAGACGGGCAACCTTGCTTAAACCCGAGGCATTTATTCCCTGCTAACAAATTCCTTTCTTCTTTTATTTTTTTTTTTTATTTTTTATTTTTTTAACGCTCTCTCTCTCTTTAAAGTCCTTTTTTTCCCTTCAGCTCGGCGGAGCCCCCCACCACTTTCCAGATGGGACGCTGCCTGATTCATGAGTCATTTAACAAAGCCAATTAGGTCTTCCAGTTTACTCGGCTGAATTTCGGTTTTTAACTGATCCCCCTTCACACCCACCAGGATGGCTAGACACATGCCGATAAGCACTCGAAGAAAGGGGGCCCTCCTGCCCCACTGGCAGGGACGAGACGGCGCAGCCACCTGGAAAACAGGCTGGCGGCCGTTCACGTGGTCAGAGTTACTCTCGGATCGAGCAGTTGTGCTTCTGGATGTATCTATCTGGGGGAAATGGAGAAATGGTCCCCAGAAATACGTGCAGACGGATGCTCACAGCCGCAACCTCTGTGACAGCCACGACTCACAAACCGTGTCCATCAACGAAGGGACGCACGAGCGAGATGTGGTGTATCCATACGGGGGGCAGTGCCATCCGGCCTCAAGGAGGCGTGGAGCGCTGACACCTGCCGCCACACGGACGAGCCCGGAGAACACGGCGCTCAGAGAGAAGCCAGTCGCTATCAGTCACCTGTCCTAGGATTCTGTGTGGAGGAAGCCTCCAGAACGGGCACAACCACAGACAGAAGAAAGCGGGATAGCGGTCCAGTGGCCGGGGGGAGGGGCAAGGGTGAGGGATAGGTGGGGACTCGTACGCTTGCGCTGGAGCAGGGAAAGCCCCTGGGAGTGTACTCGAAACCACCGAGTGATAACACTTAAACAGGTGACTCAATCCTACGGCACATGAATATCGGAGTAGAGATGTTATTTAAAAAAAGGAGAGCGTTCTGGGGGCGCCTGGGTGGCTCAGTCGGTTAAGTGTCCAACTCTTGATTTTGGCTCAGGTCATGATCCCAGGGTCGATGGGATCAAGCCCCGCACTGGGCTCCAAGGTGAACGTGGAACCTGCTTGGCATTCTCGCTCTCCCCCTCCCCCGCACACTCACAACACACTCTCTCTCGCTAAAAAAAACAAACAAAAAAACACTTTAAAAAGAGTTAAAAACAAAAAACAAAAACTAAAAAACGCCCAAGTACTTCTGGGTGCAAAGCCCAGGACTGGACCCATGAGATTCCCAATCAGGCTGCACAGAAGGCCCCGTGCATCCAAGTATGGGGTGCTCCGAGTCACTCCCAGACCCCGGAGGGGTCCCCTCGCCAGGCCGGCGCCGCACAGCATGTGGAGGCCATGGTGGGGGCCCTGCCAGGAAGCCCAGGGGTGAAGCCCATATCCCTCTCCTGGCCCCGACCACACCAGTGGCAGGGGCTCCAAGCACTCCGGGGTCTGGTCTCCACGTGCCCCTCTCAGGCTTGGACCCCTCAGGACGGCCAGTCCACCGGCCCCGTCGGCCCCGGAAGCCCCCTCCCCTCCCCAGGGGTCCGGGCCAAGGGCAGTAGGAGCTTGTGAGCCAGGTCTTGGCTGAGGCTGAACCAAGGCTGCGTATGTCATGACGCCACGTTCCGCAAGGAACTGAATTCCAGCGTTCGGTGTCCGAGCCAGTTCGGCTCAGTGACGTCAACAAACAAGAAGGAAGGCGGTTAAATCGGCCAACAAAGCACGTGGGATTCAGGGAAGTTCGCGGAGTCGACTGAAGCTTTTTGGAGGCTTCCCCAAACCCACAGGACCCAGGACACCGGGCGAAGCCAACCAGGGCCGGGCTGTCAGTAAGAACCGCAGGCTCCCTTCCAAACCCCGGACGTCATTCCTCCCCTCGATTGCTGGTTCCTGATACCCCGTCCCTTCCGAGAAAAGCCACACCAAGAGAGTTACAGGCAGCCGTTCCCGAGAGCGCGGGCTGGGGTGCAGGCGCCCACCGCGTACCCTGCCGGCGCGCTGCCAGGCGCTTCTGGGACGTTCTGTGCTCCGGAGCTTCCGCCCGGGTTCAGAGTAACTTCAGAAGAGGCGACCTGGGACGTTTCCAGGAAGAGAGTGGCCTCGTTCCCCCGCCGCTCCGGCACCGCGGGGTCACAGGACAGGGCCCCCCACCAGGGCCGCGGAGCCGGGGGCTGTGGGGGGGGGGGGCTCGGGAAGCCTTTCTGAGGGCCGTGACCCTCGCATGCCCTGGGATCGGCGGTTCCGCTTCAAGGCCTCCGTGCAGTAGTCCCTGGGGTCCCTCTGTGCTGACGCAGAGGACATGCGGCCTCCCGAGGCGCGGGTTTGTAACAGAGAAAACCAGGACCCGCCCACGTGTCCCCGAGAGGCCCGCGGGGTCACGCCCCTCGGAAGGGGGCACAGCTAGGGCCTCGTCCTCGTTTCAGACGAGACCGGGGGGCCGAGGGGCTACACCGCCCCCCCCCCAGGTCCCAGCTTCACGCAGCCGGGCCGAGGTCCCAACGGCGTCCACACCCGGACAGGCCATCCCGGCCCCTCCTGACCATCAGATGAGGGGCGGGGCCCCCAGATTTCTCCAGGCCGCGCTCGCGCCCACACCCGGCTCTACGGCGATGCGGAGGCAGCGCCTTACCTGTGTGGTTTGAAAACTGGACGGAGTTCAACGCGTCGATCTCAAATCCCAAAACCTGCAAGACAGAGGAGGCCCAGGTGTGAGAGAGCGGGGACCCGGGGGCGGCCAGGAGTGCCTCCCCGAGTGGGGCTCAACACCCACACTTCGGTGCCGTGCGCGTCTGGGGAGGGGCTGCGCCTGGAAGTGTGTCGGCAGCGAGTGGCCCGGGGAGCTGAGCTTCCCCCCGAGGGAACTCGCTCCTGGAAATCCCGCCAAGCAAAAAACGCTTGAAAGTGCAAGACAACGAGGCGTCCGTCTGTTCAGACGCTGAAAGAGAGCTGTGGCGCTTTGTTTCCAGGACGTGGGTTTGGCGCCCCGACCCCTCTGGGGACGCAAGGCCAACGGGCTCCCCACTGGACGGCACAGCTGGCCAGCCCCTCCCCCGGAGCCTGGCTCTCACGCTTCCACCGCAGCCCCCACCCACCGACTGCAAGGGGGGACCCCACGCCTGGGCTCGTGTGGCCCCCCTGGGGCTGCAGCACAGCGTGGGCAGGCAGCTCACAGCATAGAAGGCAAGTGACCGCAGACAAGTTCCAGATGCCACCGAGTCAGGGATCGAGTTTATAAATAGGAGCTCCTTTGTCAACGAAGGGGAAGAAAACTTCTATCCAAAATAGCGCAGGGGCGGCTGGGTGGCTCAACTGGTGAAGTGTCAGACTTGGTTTCGGCTCAGGTCATGATCTCACTGTTGGTGGGATCGAGCCCCGAGTCAGGCTCCGTGCTGACAGCGCAGAGCCTGCTTGGGATTCTCTCTCTCTCTCTCTCTCTCTCTCTCTGTCTCTCTCTCTTTCTCTCTCTCTCTGCCCCTGTCCCCCCTTCACATGCTCGCTCTTCCAAGATAAACATTAAAAAAAAGTTAAAAGTGAAATCAAATGGCCCAGATATCCACACAAGCCAGCGTGGACAGCTGTTTGCCTGTGGGCTAGCACGTCCCGGGGGGACCTTTCCTTCGGCTCATCCTTCCCGTTTTCCCATGTGTAACAGGCAGGTGCGATTCACGCAGGCAACGTGACCGACAGCACACCGCAGAGCCCTGTGGGAGACGAGCCACATTCGCGCCGGGGTCCTTCCCACGCCCCTTGGCCATCAGAGGTGGCGGGCAGCAGGACACGTCCCCGCCCCTCCCTCGGCCTTCGCGTCCTCCCCTAACCCTGCGTCCCTGCCAGGCCCCACTGCCCGCTTCCACCCGTCCTTCCGGGCTGGCCCTGGCCAGCACCACTGCAGGCAGACCCAGGACCACAGCCCTGCCGCGTGGTCTCCCCGCCGTCTCTCGGGGCGTCCGCTGCGTGGCTGAAGAAATCTGCCCGGTGCCACCCAGAGGCCTCTGGCGCTCGGGGTGCTGGTAAAGCCAGGAGCTGCATCCAAAGTCAGCCTTGACTCTGGAGCCGCGTGAGACCGTGTCCCAAAGACAGGTGTTTAACCTGGATTCCTCCCCTGCTGGGGGTTGGGCTGTCCCTCGGGCCCCCGCCGCTGGGGGAGGGGCTCACCTTTCCGTTCAGAGCTTCTGGCTCTGCCCACCGCTGGGACTCAGGATTGAACTGACAGTGCCGCCCTCACCCCAGGCCGGCCCCGGAAAATCATGTCACCCGCAGGGATCGGCATGACAGGACCAGCCGTGCCTGGAAACCCAGAACGGCAGGCACCCCTGCCTCCCCATCTCTGCTTCATGCCACCCCTGCCACGTCCTGCCCAACATGGCCCCTCAGGGTCTTCGTGTCACCCCTTCCTAGGGAAGCACGGCCCTCCTGTCCCCTCCCGTCCCCGCACACTGTTCCCTCTGGGGTTGCCGCCGAGCCCACGCCACCAGCCAGCACCTGCACAAGGCCACAGTGGGGACGGCAGGCCTGGAAGGTCCCTCTCTTCTCCCCTCTCCTCGGTGCTCCCAGCTTCGTGACACCCCTCCCCTGCCGACCCCCAGCCCCACCGTGGCTGCGCCAGTCACTGCTGCCCTCTCTGATGACCAGGGCCTCCAGGAGGGCCTGACCCTGTTCCGCAGCACTCGTGGGGACAGGGCAGAACCTAATGGGTATTTGCTGATTGGATGTGCCCACCACGTTTGTCCCGCTGTCTGTCCGGCTGGTGCCCTGCTCCAGACCCCAGGCCCGGCCCCCACCCCCACCCCAGTGGGCGCTGTGTCTTCCCTCTGTCCCCTCCCCTTCCCCGCCAGGTCTCAGTTCACATCCACAGCTGAGGCCATTTGCGGACCCCGGCCACACGAGCCACCCCACACACAGCAGGACGCCAGGAGGCACCAACAGCAGGGCCAAGACAGCGGCCTTAGGGGAGGGGGCAGGTGCAGGTCGGAGCCTGGCTGCTGGTGCAGGGGCGGGTGTGACACCAGGGCAGGGAGGCCGGGGGGTGTTAACACCCCACAGACCACAGAGCGTCTGGCTCACAGAGACCCACTGACCTTTGGACCCACTGACCTTTGGACCCTCTGACCTTTGGACCCTCTTCCTCCGCAGCCCCAGGAAAATGAGAAAGAACAAAGGAGCTTTTTATGACCTTGGTCCCCCTTCCCGTCCCCGTGGGTGAGACACTCCTACAAACTCTGGGGACACAGAACAGACACTCCATGGGGCACAGGGACACTAAAACC
Source organism: Cryptoprocta ferox (assembly GCA_028646485.1). Classification (NCBI taxonomy): domain Eukaryota; kingdom Metazoa; phylum Chordata; class Mammalia; order Carnivora; family Eupleridae; genus Cryptoprocta; species Cryptoprocta ferox. The sequence goes on from CM053573.1 coordinate 2,358,847, forward strand.
TCAGTTCCCACAAAGGGGCCGCAGAGGGGCTGGGCCAGTGCCCTGTGGACTTTGGCAGAGGAGGAGACAGAGGAAGGGATGGGGAGATTGAAGGAGAAGGACGAGTGGGGGGGGTGACGGAGACAGAGCAGGGACCGAGGGCAACGAGCACACCGGTCCCCAGCTGTCCCTCTGCGTCCTGTGCACCAGTGGCTTCCCAACCTCCCCCTACTCACCCGAACACCACTGACCACCCTCAAGTCCCCCCTGAACGCTCAGAGGCAGGCAGGAGTGCGTGTGGCGGTCAGGAGTGGCTGTCTCCAGCAGCTGGGGGTGGGGGGTGGGCGCTGCTCACACTGGCCGTGGCCCACCGGTGGGCTCCCCTCTGGTGGTTCACTGTGCTGCACGTACACTCGTGATTGACATCTAACAAGTCTCTCCAAAATCATTAAGTGGGTATTATCCAAACTTCGAGAAACAAAAGAAAAATCGCCAGTCTCATTAAACTGAACAGTTAAAACCGGCCCTTTGCAAATCTGCCTGCCTGACGCAGGGCCTCCTGCTCCCAGATTCTGCTTGCGTGGCTTCAGATCCCCTAGAATTCTAATCAAGCCAAAAGAAACACACTTGAAGCGACCGTGACACAAATCCGGAAAACCCTGCCAAAATACCGCGCTCCGTTGCTTCTGGACGTACAGATAATTATTACTCTTTTGAAGCTGGCAACCCGATCCGAGAACGAAGTCCCTATTTCGGGCTCCCGAATGAGCGCGTGCTCGGCGGGCCCCGTCTTCCAAGCCAGCAGCCGACGTGGCTCATTACTCGGGACACGTGCTGCGTGCAGGGCACGCACGGCCGAGGGTGCTCCACTGCGCCGGCGCGGCCCCAGCCAGGGGGGCGCCGAGGAGGCTCTGCCCTAATGCCCTCCACACCCCCCTCCTGGGGCGCAAGCCCCTGCCCCCACGTCCCCTAGGGACTCAGTACCCCTTCCCAGCTCCCTGCTGGCCGCACACCTGCTACGGCAGGTGCGGGGGGGGGGGGCCCCGCAGGTGCCTCCTCGAGGGCGTGGCTCCGACCAGCGCTTTCCGAGTTTGCACCCCTGCTCCCCACAAGTTCACGCTGCTCCGCTCTGCAAGGACCTGTGTTGGGGAAGTTTTTCTCCGTTAGCACAAACAGGCGCTCACGAAAGTCTTGCATAAAAGCCAAGTGGCTGGTGTGAGCTTCCAGAAAGCGGGGGACACCAGTACCTGGATGACACCTAGGAACTCCCTGTGGAGGTAACTGCTCTGGCCCCGATCTCTGGACTGGACCCTGGCTGCACACATCTCGTCTCCCCCAATCCCCGAGGGAGCTGGACACAGACTGATCTTCGGTCCAGGACTCCATGCAGCGTCCCGGACACACATCGTGCACAGCTGGGTCCTCCCCAACCACGCTCACCTCCCGCTCGGTGTGCGGCACATGTCTGAATTCCCGTCCCTTGACAGGCTGCGCACAAGTCATGTTACATGGGAAAGAACCCTCGTGTTGCATGGACACGACCTCCTCGTGTGGCGCTAACTTCCGGGACAGTACTGGTGGTGTGTGTGTTCCCGTGGGTGGCAATCATGTTGTTCTACAGTGAACCCTGGAGCCCACGGGGTCCCGGAGGCCCTCGCTCACCCTGCGCAACCGCATCCGAGTGTGGGTGGCTCCCTGGAGGGGGTGGCTCTCCCACGATGACCGTCCGTGGCACAAGGGACACTACCTAGCTGAGTCCACTCATTGCAGGCGAGGCGTCTGGGCTGAGGCGCGGAAGGGAGAGCCAGCACTCGGCGAGGGAAGGACTCGGCGGGTGCTGAGCAGTGCGGTTGTGCAAGACCGCCTCACGCGGGGCCGTTGACACTGTTACCGAACACGCCTATGCGTGGGAAACGAGTCCACCTGCCAGCCTGGCCTCACCGCCCCCGGTGACCCCCCTACATCACACCGTCAGCGCCGCCCTTGCCACCACGGCTCCGGCGGGATCCCACACAATGGAGGCCACCGCGCGCCCTCCTCCGCCCACGCTGGAAGGGCGCGGTCACCACGGAAACGGGCGCACACGCAGGAATCGGCCTCCCCCACCCCCGGGTCGCCTTTCAAACATGTCCCAGCACAGCAGCAGCACCCGGTGAAAGATGCAAAAGGCGCTTGAAGAAGAAGAGGGAGAAAGGACGTTCAGCCCAGGGAGGACGGCTGAAGAAGGGCCTCGTCACAGAAGGGGGACCACCAGCTCCGCCCACTCTCACTGCCACACACACGGGCAGGGTCCCCTCCCCCCAGCCCCGCCAGGGTGGCCGCCACCGGCCTTCTCTGCGCCCTCCATCTCTGTGCGGGCGTGTTTAGCGGTCCTCACTCTCATCCCCGCGAGCCTCCGTTCTCCTCACCCCCCAGCCCCCCAGACGGGCCTGTGAACCCCCAACCTCCGGGGGCCTGCCCCCTGCCCCCGTAATGAGGTCCGGACCCCCGGGCTGCGTGTCGCACCGTTCCACCATTTCCACGCTGTGGCCACAGACCTGCCGGCCGCTTTCTGCCCCCCCAAAATCTCTGAAACCTCTTTGCCCGTGAGGACATCTCCTGAATGCAGACTGTCAAGACCTTGCCGGGGCACCTGGGTGGCTCAGTCGGTTAAGCATCTGACTCTGGCTCAAGTCGTGATCTCACGGTTCATGGGTTCGAGCCCCGCGCCGGGCTCTGTGCTGACAGCTCACAGCCTGGAGCTGCTTCAGATTCTGTGTCTCCCTCTCTCTCTGCCCCTCCCCTACTCATGCTCTGTTTCTCTCTGTCTCAATAATAAATAAACATAAAAAATTAAAAAAAAAAAAGAAAGACCTTGCTGAAAACCTTGTCTTCTCGGGCTCTGCTGCAGCGCCGGGACTCGGTGGGGTTTTGGGGCGCTGGGACTCCCCGCCAACCGTGAGTCCCTGGGACGTGCCCACCGCCCTGCACACTCCGAACGAAGGCTGGTGCGGCCCAAGCCCCGGCCCCGGGCGCCCCGAGCAAACGCTCTCCCATTTCAGAGGAAACTAGGAGCCTTGGCCAAGGAGCCCCACGACAGATCACACCCCTGTCCCCAGCGAGCCCCGCGCGTCCACGCGGCTGCCAAGGAAAACCCGGCTGCTCCACAGCCACGGAAGCCCAACAAGCCGAGGAGGCAAGGGTCCCGGGTTCGAGGGATGCACAGAGGCTCACAGCCAGCCCCAACCGGAGGCTCTCCTGACAAGGTCCCAGTGCTGGACCCGCTGCCGGTGGGGGTGGCCCCTCGACCTGCCAGGGGGTGGGGGTGCAGGCGTGTGCACGGCGAGCAGGAAGCGCCCCACCTCCTGCCAGGAAGAGCCCACAGGGGAGGGGCAGCTTGGAAATGGCTCGCACTTCCCAGGCTTCTCTGTGCAGGATGGGGGAGGGGGTGCACGCGACACCTGCAGGGACTGTGGGGGGAGGGGCTTTCAAAGGCTCAATCGCAGCTATCCAGCCACCAAGAGTGAGCGAGGATGGCAGGGACGCCGGCACGTACTTCGGCCCGGTGGCCCGACCCCCACGGCTGCCGTCTTCCGCCCCACGCAGACCTGTGGCCTTTCCCGAAGGAGGGGGGAGGCGCCTTGGGCGGGTGACGCATGTTCTCCGAGGCCAGATCCCCCTCTCTGATGCAATCATCAACCCACTCTGCCGACAGCCAGCAAGACACGGTCGTTAACTCAGCAGCGCGGAGGGCTGTCCGCCCTCGCCAGGATGCAGGGAGCTCAGAACAGCAGGAGGAGAAGTTCTGGAAGTTTCCAGCACAGCTGCCCCAACCCTGCCCGGACACCCCGGGCTGCTCTGCGGGAGAGGTTCGTGTTGAGCAGGGAGGGGTCACGGTCTTCAAGAAACCCTCACTCTGGCTTGTTCTGCAAGACCGTTAGCTGCTTCCATGGGAAATCAGGATTAGGAAAGAGGACGCAAGAGCCTCACGTGACCGCTGGCATCCTCGGGGCGCGGTGTCCAGTGTCCTGCCCACTACCTGTGACCAGTCAGCTCTACCCCGGTCCTCTGTTTCCTGACCTCCAACAGGAACTTCTGGAAACAGCCCCACCCCCCCACAGCAGCCTGCAGCCCGCCTTCGGTTCCAGGCCACCTTGGCCCACGTGTGCGCCCCTGCCTCAGCCGTCACCGCCCTGGGCCCCGTGACCCTGGCCCTGCTTCCGGCACAGCCCACTCCCCAACTTCCAGGCCCCCCCTCAGGAGCCACGAACTATCAGGGGGGGGGGTCCTGCCGAGGGGGCTGGGCTGCACCGCAGAGCCCTGGGAGAAGGGGGTCTCACCCCAAGCCCCCCGGCAGCACCTGGGTATGCACGGGAAACAGGGTGCTGCCCCCCTCGGCGCCGCAAGATGCGACCATGTAGCCCGGGGCCCCACGCCTGCTTCTTCTCTCCTTGAGAAACTCCATTTGTTCTGTTCTTTGGTGTCACTCTTCCAGAACACTCTATGAGCAGAACCGGCCGGTTCTATTTCAAAAGCTCCACGAAGGCATGGGCAGGGGGTGACCAAGCCCGTGAGCCACAGAGCCAATGGCGCCCGAGTCCCGATAGCCCCCTGCTCACAGATGCACCCTCGCCCGTCCAGAGAGCACAGTCCCAGCCCAGGCCCCGCGAGGAATCCTTCAACAGAGGACAGGGCCCCGCTCAGGCCCGGCAACAGCACGCAACACCCACGTACGCGTGCACACACACAGTGAAGAAAAGGTCAGAGAACAGGACCAAGTAAGGTCTTGCTTCCTCCATGACGGGCACAGAGGAACAGAGGGGGCGCCTGGGGGTCCAGCCGGTTAAGCGTCTGACTTTGGCTCAGGTCATGTTCTCACGGTTCGTGAGTTCGAGCCCCGTGTCAGGCTCTGTGCTGATGGCTCAAAAAGCCTGGAGCTGCTTCGGATTCTGTCTCCCTCTCTCTCTGCCCCTCCCATCCCTGTGCTCTCTCTCTCTTTTAAAAATAAATAAAAATTTTAAAGGGGGCATCTGGGTGGCTCAGTCAGTTAAGTGTTGGACTCTTGCTTTTGGCTCAGGTCTTGGTCTCGCAGTTCATGGGTTCAAGCCCTGAAGCGGGCACGGAGCTTGCTTAGGATTCTGTCTCCCTTTCTCTCTGCCCCTCCCCTGCTTGCTTTCTGTCTCTCTAAATAAACATTAAAAAAAAGTAAAAATAAATAAATAAATAATAATTAAAAAAAAGGAACAGAAACCCCAGTCCCAAACCAAAAAAGAAAGTTAGGAAATCAAGAAATTAAGCAATTCTGGGCCTTCTTTCAAAAGAGCAAAACCAACACCTGTGTCCCAGGACTGGGTCACATCCCGAACCAGACCGGGGACTTTGAGGCTGGGGAACGGAACCGTCACGAGTGGAGGGAGGGAGGTGAGCAGATGTGTGCGTCCCAGAGCACGAGGGAAAGTCCAGAGGAGCCGCGGGAGGGTTCCACACCCCGAGCACCACCTCCAAGGCCTTGAACGTCCACACCGGGCAGGAGAGACGGGCGCTGTTTGATGCCAGCTCCCTTGTGTTGTTTGCCAACATGTGCCCAGAAGAGATGTTAAGGCAAAGGTCATGTCTTTTAAAGGGCAAGGTAACGTTCTTCCGGTACCTTCCAAAGGCAGTTATGTGCAGAAAAGCCCTTTCTACCCCGACTGCTAAGGAAAGAAAGGAAAGCGCTTCCTCTGAAGAAGGCCCCCTTGAGGCTCCAGGGGCTCTTAAAGGTGAGAGGCTGGAAAGAACCGACTGCCTCCACCGTGGCCCCCCGTCACTCATCTCTAGGAGGTCCTGACGCGCCTGGGTCCCCGCAGCCCTGCAGCTTAGCGGTGGGCCCCACCATCCCCTTGCCCCAGCTGCCATAGCCAGCATCCACATTCCAGGCCAGAGGCCTCGCGACACAGCCCGCCGCCCACCAGCCTCCTCCTGAGCGATGCCTGAGCCACCGTGCACTGTGGCAGACGCGTCCCTGTACAAAAAAGCGGAATCTCCACTGACCACCATAGATGTCTTAGGTCTTGGGTCTGCTTCTGCCCCGATGGGCCCGGAGAGTCTGAGAACCAGGCCGGGTTCTGCAGCGGGTCCCGTGTGTGGCCATCTCCCCAGGACCCTCCAGGACGCCCCGGGGCCCTGACTTCCCCACTCAGCAGCGATGTGCTGTGTAAATGGGTTCTGAGAGACGGCCCAAGTCAGATTCTCAGAACTGCTGCAATTCAGGAATTTCGTGTCTCCCTGCCACAGGGACCCTCGGGGCTGCACCTCCCCACCGTGACCCTCCAGGGACACCCCCCTCCTAGGACAGAGGTCACAGGTGTCTGAGGCAAGCTCCTCCCTGGGACCCTTCAGAGGGCGCGTGGCCCCGCCGACACCCTGACTTCGGCTTCTGGGCCCAACCACGGCGAGAGAGGAAATCTCTGTGGTTCCAAGCGCGAGGGAGAGAGACCCCAGGACACGCATGCACCACCCTCGGCCTCAGGGCCTGCAGCACAGTGGCACAGAAGCAGGCTGCGGGGCTGCCTGGGGTCTTCCCCCCCCTGGGGGGACACACAGACACGGAGTCGCTGAACGGATGTGCACACATGGACGCCGCGGGCCTGCAAAGCACTGGACCTCCCGGCCCCGAGAAGTATAAGTTTCCAGCTTCCCAGAGGAGGCGATCCCAGCAGCGTCTGGGGTGGGAGGTGGCCGGCGACTGGCTGCGCCTCATCTCCCCCCACCGCTTCTTTCCCTTCCCTTTCCCGCCCCTGGAACAGAAAGTCAGAGCAGCGGGAAGGCCCGGCCCCGCACAGGGAGGCAGCCCAGACACGTCCCTGGCCTGTGTGACCTTGACCTGACAGCCCTCCCTCCAAAGATGGGGTCACGGAGTCCACGAGCCCGAGCTCTTACCTCCTCTGTCGCTGGTCACTAAAACATACTTTGGACTCAGGTCTGGAAACAAATCCAAAACCAGGGTCAAGGTTCTGCCCCTTTCTCTTCCTTATGACACTTTGCTCTGCCTGGGGAAGGCGGCTGCCCATGGGCCGCCCACAGTGTGCTCCAGGGACCCGGCAGAAAGCAGGTTGGGAGCCACGGCCCGTGACGCCCGGGACTCGCAGGCTCATGCCACCCTCACCCCGGAGCAGTGGGAGCTCCCCAGGAAGGGGCCCTTGCCGTGCGGGCACCACGGGCTGCGCTCCGTCCAGGCGGTGTCCCTGGGGTCCCGGCACCATCTGACTCATGAGGCTTGGAGAGGCTCAGCAGGCAGGGCCCAGTCCCTGGGCCAGAAGTCCAGGACAAAGGGACACCGCGTCAGTCCCCACAGGGGCTTCTCCAGTCTCTCCAAGTCCGTGGAGCCCAACCAGAGCCCACCTGCTGCCACCCTCTGCAAGTTCTCTTCCTGCGAGGACAGTCGGGTGCCGTGTGAGCCAGTGCACCTGACTCCAGCTGTGGGGCGTCGGCTGGAATCGAGAATCCACCCCCGTCTAAGCACAGCTCTGGGGTCGCGGGCTCCCTGCTGGAATCCGCAAGTGTGCGGCTCCACGGCTGCTCCGGGCTCCGTCCAACCCCGGCCATCCCGCGCCAGGGCTGGTCTGAGGTCGGTGCTCAGGCCGCCCCACCCCTCCCTGCTCCAGCGGGGCGCAGATGTGGGGGGCAGGTGGGCAGCGGAATGCCAGCGTGGGACCCTACGGAGTACCCTGCGGGATTTCCAGATCGATCCTACCAGAGGGAAGCAGCCTGGCCTTGGCAAGCGTTTGCGGGCTGATAAGGATCTAGCCTCTCGTGAAGAAGCACTAAGTCGGCACGGGGAGGGAGGGCCCAAAGAACTAAGAAATTTCCGGAATTTGTTCTTGTTACGGGCTGAACTGTATTCCCCAAATTCCTCTGCTGAAACCCTGGCCCCCAGCACCTCAGAACGTGAGTGTATTTAGAGACGGGATCCTTACAGAGGGAACTCAGGTAAAATGAGGTCAGGGGGGCCCTGGTGAAATCCGACTGGCGTCCTTATGAGGAGAGATCAGGACACAGATGCACACAGAGGGACCCAGTGAAGACAGCCATCTACACGCCACAGAGAGACAGACGTCTCAGGAGGACACGGCCTTGCTGACACCTTGACCTTGGACTTCCAGAACCGAGAGAGAACAAACTGTCGTCTACACTGCCTGATCCGCGGTACTTTGTTATCGCTGCCTGAAAACACACGGATATTGCCATTTGGGGTCCATCTAGGGGGAGCACATTGGGAGGACCACCACCCCTGGTTTTCTCCCCTCCTCAGCCCTCTCCATCCCGAGAGTATGCCTTATTTCTGTAATTAGGGAGAAGGTAATTAAGGCTCCAAACCCACACACAGGTAAGTACCTGAGGCCCCAGCCCACAGTCACCATTGGCAGAGATCCCAGGCTGCACGAGACACCCCAGGCACGCTTCCAGGCCACCTGGCCCTGCTGTCCTCTCTGGTCTTCCCGTACAGGGGTGGAGCACAGCAGCCCTGGGCACTGCTGTCCCGCCGCATTCCGCAGCCTCTAAGACACGCCCTGTCTCCCCTAAAACTACCCGGGAAGTGGGCATCACGACCATTCCACAGCCGGAGAAACTGAGCTCAGTGTGGAAGGTGGCCTCTTCAAGTTCAGGAACTTAACAAATGTCCCCTGTCTTCAGGGACACCGCCCAGGCTCTTCCTGGGCCTCACAACCCGGGAAGGAAGTGCTGGCACAAGTCAGATCAGAGGCAGAGCCCCCCACCCCCAGCACACAGGTAAGGATGCTGGGCACTGGCGAAAGCCCAGGTTAGAATCGCAGCTCTGACCTTCAGAGCCACTTCCCCGGGTGGGTGGTCTGGAGGAGACCCCTCCCTAGAGTCCCTGGTGTGGAAGTTGAGGGCACACGGCTGGAAGGAACCAAGGGCATCGCGGCAGGACCCAGGTGAGCCGAGGAGGAACGGGTGCCCAGTGCAGGGAGAAAAGGAGCGTGGACAGACACAGAGGAGGGACTGGGCACAGGCCACAAGGAAGCCAGCAGGGGCCCGCACACCTCTGCCAAGGGCACAGCTTCCCCGGCTGCCTGGCCAAGAAGGGGTGTCCCTCCTGGGACCGCAGGCTGGGGCTGCTCTGGAGCCCAGCCTGGTTCTGCCTTCCAGGTGCACCCCTGCACCTTTCTCCCCAAGCCCAGGCCACCCCAGCGGCCCTGCCCGAACAATCCGCCTACAGGTAACCGGCTTCCCCTCCCCCAGAGAGCTGGGGGCGGGCAACCCACCCGCCATACCTGCTTCTTGCTGGAGTGGGAGGAGGGGGGTGCAGACCAGGGACGACAGGCCCAAGGTGGGCAGGCCAGGGGAGCCACGACCTTGTCATGACCACCCAGCCCTCCCGCTGGGCAGACAAGGGAAGGAAGTGCCCATCACCCGGTGCTGCCTGGGCATGAAAGCCCAGGCCACCCAGGCCTCCTCCTGCACCTCCAAGGGCCACCCAGCCATAACCTTGGGGCTGCAATAGGAAGCAGGGGGTGCCGGGCCAGTAAGACCCCATCAAGGACAGGCGGGGGAGGTCTGTCATTAAGTGAAGGCCGAAACACTTGAAAAGCAGCTTCTAAAGCCAAGCGGGTACGGGCCTGAGTCGGTCTCCGGGCTTTTCCGCAGAACCAACACCTGCAGGCGGGCCTTCTCTGCCCCGCCCGCCTCTCTGGCCACCCCGTCCCCGAAGGACCAGCCGCAAGGTGGGCCCCACGCCGGCCGCCAGAAGCCAGGGTCCGCGGGCTCGCTCCTCCCCTTAGCAGGTGAGCGCGCCATACACCTGCCTTCCCTCCCTCCCCCTGCGCCCCCAGGGCAGAGTCCGGAGGCCCCGCGCCGCATTCTCCCGCCTCCAGGGAGTCCCCGGCCACCCGCAGCAGGCAGGGGCGCGGGTGGCGAGTGCGCACGGCCTGCGCTCGGGGGCCTAGCCCTCGGCTGGCGCGCCCCCGGCGCAGCCCGCCGGCCGTGCTCCCGCCCCCGCAGAGCGCGGGCCCGGCGGCCCGGCCAAGGTCACCGAGCCCGCACGCCGGGCGCGGGGACCCCCGGCCGGTTACGTAGGCCGCGCCGGCTGGCGGCGCGTACCTGCAGCGGGAACGTGGCCGCCCGGTTGCCCACGTAGCCGCGGACGACGTGGCTCTGGATGGAGAGCACCCGGCACTCCTCCTCCATGCCGAGCCTGCCGCGGCGGCGCGGGGCCGGGCGGGCGTCCGCGTGTGCGCCGCTCGCTGGGCTCCGCTCGGCTCCGTTCGGCGCAGGCGCTCGGCTCGGGCTCCAGGCCGCCTCCGTGTGACCTCAGCGCGGCCGGCGACCGCGGGTCCCGCTCGGCGCGGGGGCGGGCGGGGGCGGGGCTTCCGCGCAGCCCCGCCCCCGGGCCCCGGGGGCGGTGTCACGGCGGCTCCCGGCGCGCGGGCGGGCGCAGCCACCCTGCGAGACGCCGGGGCGGCGCTTTCCGGTCCGGCGGGCGAGGGCGCTGCCGCGTCGCCCCTTCCTTGCACGAGGTCCGCGGGCCCTGCCTGTGACCGCTGCGGGACCCAGGGCGCGTCCGACAAGGACAGCCGGCGCCGCGACAGTGCGGGCAGACGGGGGTGAGGGGGTGGTGTGTGTGCCCGGGGCCTCACCCCCGTATAGCCCGCTCCCCACTTCAGGGTCGTCAGGCAGTGCCCGGGGCCACCCCTCCGGCCACTGCGCCGACGGGCTTGGCGAAGCACTAGCCCCGAGCCAGCCCTGCCCGCTGGGGGCGCCAGTCCAGGGGACGCGGAGCGGGCAGTGGTGCCGCTTCCCCGCAGAGGCCTGGGGGCCGACATCTCCGCAGTGCCTTGAGACCCTTGGGGACCCCAAGGCGCTAGGTCCCTCCCAGCCCCGGCCACGTGGCCAACCCTGCCTGAGCAGGGTGCCCCTGGCCGGCCACGTGGTCCTTGTCCACCCACCACCTTCACCTGATATCCACGTTCAGAGCGCGCCACCAAGCACGAGTGGCCCCCCCCCCCACAACAGTCATGACCCTGCCCTTCACCTCTCACTGCCACCACGGCCAGGCGGAGGCATTCCCTGGGCTCCCCCAACCCAATCCCCGTGCTGTCCCTGGTTTCCAGACTGGGTGATTGGGGTCCCCTGTGGTGTCCCCTGGTGTCCCACAGGCTGCATGTGTTTAAACCTCTGTAGCCTGGGGAGAAGCCTGGAGCAGTGCCCAAAGGTGCTAGGGCAGCGAGGAAGGGGCAGTGCCTTAGCTGTCCAGACTGTCAACAGGAAGTGTGTCGTAATTAAAAACAGTAACAATAACTAAGAACAGCTAACATTTATTGAGTGGTTACTATGTACTAAGCCCATTTCACACATTAACGTTTAAATTCCACAGCACCTTATACAATAGAGGTTTATCCAGCTTTACCGATGAGGAAACAGGAAGAGAACCTAAAGGCCACAGAACTGGTGACAGCTGTGCCCCGCCGATGGGCAGCGGCCAGCCACCGCCCTGCCCTCACTGCCTTTTCCCCTCCGCATTCTGTGAGGTCAGCTGCCTTGGCTCTCCGGAGGGCCTGATGAATCCGTCTCTGCAGCTGATCTCACCCCTCCCCACCTTGATCTTTCATCCACTGTCCCTCTTTTTCTGGGCAAACCTGTAGGCCCCCTCCCCCGTTCTTCATCCCCACCCCCTCCTACTTCAGCCCAGGTAAATCCAGAGCACTAAGAGGGGCAGAGAGAGGCTGACGGGCCTCTGGGGCTTCAGCTGGTGCTCTCATCCCTGACAGAGGGCCCAGGGAGAGGTCAAAAGCCTGGGAATGACATTGTGGTGAACTGACTTTTCGTTGAGCTTTGGAAAGGTCTAAGTTCCTCGCTCCCAGTGCCCAGGGTTCTCGAACTAGTCACCGGAGAGCCACCTGGAGAAGCTGGTAAACTGGCCAAGGCCCAGCCCCGTCCCACATCACTGAGCCTGGGCCCCAGGGCACCCTTCCCACTCTGCAGGTGCACCTGGGGCCACTCCGATTAGGCAGGTAAACGAATTTGGTATTTTATGAGCACCGCTAGTTGCTGCTAATTATCAGTCCCCAGACCTCTTTCCTGATGACTCAGATAGCGAAGACTTTCAGAAACCACCAGTCTATTGAACAGATATCCCCGCCTGGGCAGCCGGATGATGGTGGGCTGTCTCATCTCTGTCGGGTGGGGCAGGGGTGCAGAGCCCCTCAGGGCCCCTTGCACCCACTCCTGGGTCCCTCCTGGGCAGGCCTGCCCTTCCCCAGTGTGGGGCAGTGTGGGGCAGTGTGGGGCAAAACTCTTAGCTGATTAGGAAGAGGCAGCGGACTGCAGGGCCCCTGCTTGGGAGGATGGCTGGAGACGCAAGTGGATGGGGTCCAGGAGGTTCTGAGAAGGCCGTCCACCAAGAAAGAACACAAGAGCTGAGAGAATTCTCTCATACTCTGAGCTCGTTTTCCAAAAGAGCACTTGAGTTACTGCTCTCTGAGCAGCTGGTGGTAATGTGTGTCTGGGAAGGACATGAAGCCTTGCAAAAGGACCACGATTTTAGTGACCGTGTGATCAGTAATTTTTTTACGTTTATTTATTTTGAGAGAGGCAGAGACAGCATGAGCAGGGGAGGGGCAGAGAGAGAGAAGGAGAGAGAGAGAGAGAATCCCGAGCAGGCTCTGCACTGTCAGCACAGACCCTGACTTGGGGCTTGAACCCACGAAACTGTGAGATCATGACCTGAGCCGAAACCGAGAGTCGGACGCTTAACCTACTGAGCCAGCCAGGTTCCCTGATTGGTAATATTTTTTTTTATTTAGAAATTTTCTTTTATAAGTTTACTTATTTTTGAGACAGAAAGAGACAGAGCACAAGTGGGGGAGGGGCATAGAGAGAGGGAGACACAGAATCTGAAACAGGCTCCAGGCTCTGAGCCGTCAGCACAGAGCCCAACGCGGGGCTCGAACCCACAAACTGAGAGATCATAACCTGAGCTGAAGTTGGACGCTTAACCGACTGAGCCCCCCAGGTGCCCCAAGTAATTTTTTTTTTTAATCGTTCCATTTGGATGTAGTGATGGGTGAACCGTGTAAGCACATTTTCACCTAAACCCTGGTGGCATTTGAAATACCCAATTCCGGAGGGCACACCCAGAGGGAGCCTGGGCACAGGCTCATCCAGTAAGGGGTGTTAGAAGTCGTGTTCTTTAACGAAATGGGTGGTGCTCGGGGCTTGCGGATGCCCGGAAGCTTGGATGGGTACCTCTGCCCTTCCAGCCGGGAGAGCCCAGCGCCGAACACTTTTGAATGAGGACTTCATCCACCTCCGTTCTTGCCTTGTTTTGTGCTTTCTAGCTGATGACGTTCTTGCTTCAGCCCATCTCTTAACTCAGGCAAAGTGTCCCCTGGCGGGGACCCAAACCACCCCCTCAAGCACCGCCTGGAGACAGGGAGACCCAGCGTGAGTGACCCCAAGACAGTGATGGACCTGACCTTCGCTGCCCACCTGCACGGACCCACCACCTTTGCCCCACTTTTTCGGACACTTTGCCCCACTTTTCCAGCATTTTGGACACGGTCTTTGAAACACTAGCCACCGTCTTCGCCATGTTGGCCTCCCTGAAATAACTTCCTTTCTTCATTCACGGTCTTGGGGTTTTGTCAGCAGCGAGTGGCTGAGCCTGGCCTGTTTGGGACCCTGGAGCCACGTCCTCTCGCGCCCCTGTGCCTCGGCGACACCTTCAAAGCAGCACCCTGGGTCTGGAACCCCACTAAGGGCCTGTGTCCCCCCACCCGCCATACCAGAGGGGTGCTGTGACCCCACCTGGGAAAGGCTAGTTGACCCCACCTTCCGCTGGGGGTGAACTTTACGTACAGGCTGCCTGATCCGCGTGGGACTGTGTTCTCCCCCAATTCACATGTCACAGTCCTCACCCCGGCACCTGAGAATGTGACCTTATTTAGAAATAGAGCGTTTTGCAGATGCAATCAAGTTGAGATGAAGTTGTCAGGGTGGGCCCTGAAGCCAACACGGCTGGTGTCCTCAGGAAGAGAGGACGACCAGACACGGGGAGACATGGAGAGATGATGGCCACATACCAGCCACGGCCAGAGGCGTGGAACAGACCCTCCCTCACAGCCCCTGGGGGGAGCCAGCCCTGTGGACACCTCGATCTTGGGCCTCTCGCATCCAGAGCCGGGAGAGAATCACTTTTGGCTGGTGAAGCTGCCTGGTCTGTGGCTCCTGGTTACGGCCACGCCGGCTACCCGTGTCTGAATTCTGGCTTCACTGGGGCACACCACCCGCTAGCCATCGAGCCTGCCCCTCGTGGTTCAAGGTGACTGGCACTGGACCCGAAGAAGGTGACCATCCTGAAAGTACAGGCTGGCTGGGCGCAGCTCACATCACGTGTCCCAGATTTTCTGAGGCCCTTCCAGTTTCAAACGTTTTGTCACTGCAGATCGTGAATCGGGATTTTAGTGCCAGGAATAGTAATCACTGTCCCCAGGTTTTCCGCGGCCAGACTGCTGTCTCTGATGTTGGCAACAAGGGATGTGGGTCCCCAGAGACTTAGCCGCTGTCACAGACACACTTGTATCCCCCCCCCCCCACATCCTCATATGTTGAAGCCCTACCCCTCAAAGTCACAGTTTCTGGAGACGGGGCCTTTGGGGGGTAATTAAGGTTAATGGGATCGTAGGGACCATAAGAGGCGGGGCCTGATTTGATAGGATTCGGATCCTTATGATGAAATTTGGAAGTTTTGGGTTTGTGAGCAAATGACTAAGAAAATTCTTTTTTTAAAAAATGTTTTTATTTATTTTTGAGAGAGAGAGAGAGAGAGAGAGAGAGAGAGACGGCATGAGCAGGGGAGGGGCAGAGAGAGAGGGAGACACAGAATCTGAAGCAGGCTTCAGGCTCTGAGCTGTCAGCACAGAGTCCGACATGGGGCTCGAACCCACGAACTTGTGAGATCATGATCTGAGCTGAAGTTGGACACTTAACCAACTGAGCTCCTCAGGCGCCCCTAGGTACCTGTATTTTTAAAGACTCCTTGAAAATTGGCAAGTAAAAAACATGGGAGGTGTTTTTAGGCATGAATTTGTATAATTTCTCCCTAGAGTTTTATAGAAGTCAAAAGTGCAAATAAAAGGGATTAATCTAATTGTGGAAGCTGGATTTTTAAAGTTTGTTTTTAAGTTTATTTATTTTGAGAGAGAGAGAGAGAGAGAGAGAGAGAGAGAGAGAGAGAGAGAGGAGTCCCAAGCAGGCTCAGCGCTGTCAGCATAGAGCACGATGTGGGGCTCGATCCCACGAACTGTGAGATCCTGACCTGAGCTGAAATCAAGAGTGGGAGGCTCACCTGCCTGACCCCCTGGCACCCCATGAAAGGTGGAGTTTTAGAGGCAGAGGATCTCGTTTGCTCCTGAAATCACACGAACGAGGCTGACCCAGACCGGGCCGTGCAGCCGGAAGCCACCGGCTCACACATCCTCAGCGCCTGTGGCCCTCACTGTGCCCAAGGTCCCCTCCGCTCACCGGCACCTCATGTGGAAAAGAGGAACAGCACGTCCTGCATGGTTGTCGTGGAAATCACACGGGACAGGAAACGTGGAGCATGCAGTATATCCTGGGGATTAATAAAACCTGCTTTCCGCCAGCCTGGAACTCCAGTAACACGGGGATGCGACTGTCCTGGACCCCAGCATCTGCACCGTGCTGATTGGTGGCAGTCAAATAAATGTTGGGTGGGGGGAGGTGGGGGGAGGGTTGGATGGGAGGATGGGTGTGTGGGTGCATGTTGAAAAAAGTCGATTTCTCAAACACTTAAACATAGAATTACCATATGACCCGGCAATCCCACTTCCGGGATATGCCCAAAATAACGGAAAGCGAGAACCCCCAGATATTGCGCACCCGTGTTCACAGCGTTACTCGCAAGAGCCAAATTGTGGAAACAACCCAAGTCTCCATCCAGGCATGGATGGCTAAACACAATGTGCTCCATTCTTGTAGAAAAGAAAACCACGGGTCCAAAATGGCTGAAGCCCTAACCGGGGTTCCCCAACCGGGGCTGAAGCCCTAAGCTAGTAACTGCAGCTCTGACCTCCCCCAGAAATGTGGTCTGTCAGGGACTTCCCAGCCAGCACCAGTGAGTCGACCACGTGGGCCCTCTCCCTCCTCCGGAGAAAGATGAGGTCAACTGCATGACAAGACCCCTTGCCTTTCCCCGCATGGGAAATTGGCTTTGCCTGGAAAAATTCTTTTGCGGGTAACCTTCTACCCCACCCTCCTTCTGTAAAAACCTTCCGATTTGTACAGCTCCTTGGAGCTCCACCCCTACTTGCCAGATGGGGGTGCTGCCCGATTTGTGAATCAGTTAATAAAGATAATTAGCTTTTTAAATTGGTTGGTTGGGTTTTTGTTATTTAACAAGGTGCTGTCTCCCCGATCAGACTGGGGTCCCCAAATGTGGCGTGACGATCTTATATCACACCCGGTTCACCTGAGGCAGAACAAAGGAGGTTGAAGTTTATAGGATGCACGGCAAGGGATTGGGGGGCAGGGCAGCACAGGAGGGACTGTCTGCATCGAGGCGGTGGGTGGGGGCCGTCTTTAAAGGGGAAAGATTAGAGGCATGGGGACAAATGGAATCGTCCCTTTTTCCGTACCTGTGTCTGGCTGTAAGTAGCCCACTGGTCAGTTAGGGCCTATGGGTATTTTGAGGTGGGTCACCCAATGGGCCTGTGTATTTGGCTGGTGGTGGTCACTGGGGGCCCTTCCTCCTTGCTTTACGTCCCGCTGCTCAAGCCTGTTGCCTGAAAGCAGCCTCTACAAGCCATACATACAACAGACTATTATTCAGCCTCAAAAAGGAAGGGCGTTCTGACACCTGCGGCAACGCGGATGGACCTTGAGCCCATGATGCTCACGGACAGAACCCGGACACAAAAGACAGTCACTGTGCGACAGTCCACTTCTACGAGGTCCCTGGAGGAGTCGGGTGCACAGAGACGGAAGGCAGGACGGTGGGCTCCAGGGCTGGGGAGCCCACGAACCGTGGGGGCCGAGTTCCTGTTCCCAGAGACGGAGGGAGGAGGGCTTGGCTGCACGACTGTGTGAATGGACGTGATACCACCGGCCTGTCCACGTAAGATGCTCAAGAAGGTAAAAGCACGTTTTGCACGTTTTACCGCAGGCTTGGAGAAAGATCCAGTGTAATGAAAGCAAATCCCGTTCTCCAAGAGCCTGCGTATCAGATGTGGCATCATGAGCACAAGTGATGGACCAAGGGCTGAAAACATTCCTTTAGAACAAAACACAAAAGCAGGGCTCTGGCTGGGTGTTCTGGTTCATTCCGGACGCTGCTGGAGGGCTGTCACTGGCACCATCGGAGACTGGGCCTGTGGGCGGCCGGGTGGGTGGAGGAGTGGGGCGGAGAGCCTTCCTGCCAGGTCGGGGCCTGTCCCCCGAGGTCCCCAGGGTGAGGGTGGCCCGATGCTCGTCTGTGCCTAGTGGTATCTGCTCCCTTTGGGCAGACAGTCCCCAGAGAGTCCTTCTCAGCCATGAGTCCCAGCAGGGGAGGTAACTGGTCCAGGTGCCTCTGTTCCCGTGGGGTGCGGCCGTAGGGGCGAGGAAAAGACACGGACCCTGTCGCTGTGCTGTGTCCATCCAGGGCACACAGAGCCTTTCCATCCTTTCCTCCCCCAGCCCCCACCCCGTCTCCGGCACTCCAGTCTGGCCCATCACCGGCCTTTCTGCTTTCTTCCTCTGCTGGGTCCTGCCTTCTGCCGTCTGACCCTGTGGGGGGGGCGCTGGTCGCGGGGCAGGGACAGCACCCCGTGCGGGTGTCTTCCCTGAGGTGCGCTCCTGGAGGGTAGACATAATCAAATACAAATGGAGGGCATGGAGCGGTGTCTTGGTGGCCAACATGTCTGTGACCAGGGCTCCCAGGCTCGGCCGGACACTGCCCAGGGGTGAGCCAGGGGCTCGGAGGTGGAGCCAGGTGCCCCTTCCTTTACCTTCGGACGATGATCGGGAGGAACAGGCGCTCAGCGAGTAAGGACCTGCATTCCAGAGCAGGCTGAACGAGCAGGCTGAACGAGCGAGGGGCGATGACTTTTCCTCCCCAAAGAACACTCGTGCCAGTCACAGAAAGGCCCCACAGGATAGGAGCCCATTTGTGTGAAAGGTCCAGAAAATGCAGATCCTCGGAGAAGGGAGGTAGGGGAGTGGTTGCCAGGGTGAGGTGGGGGGGTAAAGGAGAGGAATGGAGAGGGATGGCTGACAAGTATGTGATGGGGGGAATAATATGGAAAATGATCTAGAATTAGGTGATTGTTAGAGATGTGCAATTCTGTGAACAGACAGAAAACCAGTGAGTTGTTCATGTTCAATGGGTGAACTCCAGGGTGTGTAAAATATATTCCAGGGGTGCCTGGGGGTCAGTCGGTTGAGCATCCGACTTCGGCTCAGGTCATGATCTCACGGTTCATGGGTTCGAGCCCCGCGTCTGTGCTGACAGCTCAGAGCCTGGAGCCTGTCTTTGGATTCTGTGTCTCCCTCTCTCTCTGCCCTTCCCTGCTTATGCTGTCTCTCTCTCTCTCTCTCTCTCAAAAATAAATAAAACGTTAAAACATAAAGAAAAAAAAGACATTCAAAGCAAACAAAAGGAAGAAAAAGAAAACAGTTCTTCAAGGAGAAGTCGAGACTTGGGGGCACCTGGTTGGCTCAGTCGGTTAAACATCTGACTCTTGATTTCGGCTCAGGTCGTGATCTCATAGTTTGTGAGTTCGAGCCCCACATCGGGCTCCGTGCTGAACGCTGACAGCGTGGAGCCTGCTTGGGATTCTGTCTCCTTCTCTCTCTGCCCCTCTCCTGCTTGCTCTCTGTATGTTTCTCAAAATAAATAAAAATAAACCTAAAAAAAAAAAGAAGTCAAGACTTAGGAAAGAGGTGAACAAAACTGCATTCTTGCTGTTCAGACACAAGCCAGGCTGGGACTTCCAGCCCCAGCTCGGACGTGTGTGGAGCCCGACACCACTGCGTCCACCCTCACGGGGGAGAATGAGCAGACTGACAGTCTGTAACTCCCCTCAGACCTGTCGGAGCACTGAGGTCCCGCATAGACCGCCACCCCCAAATCTGGACGGAAGGGAATACAGAGTCACAACTGAAGTGGGCTCACCCTGGGCAGAAGCTTCTGGAAACTGTAGTTGACAACGTGGTGGAGGCTCAGTGTGGACCAACCTGAGGGTCCAAACTCTTCTGGGGTGGGGGCCCTTGGTGGGCTCACCTCTGGGAGCCCCTCCTGGGCCCAGCTGTAAAGACCAGAGAATACCCCAGCTTGGCGAAGTAGGAAGTTCCGCAATTGGTTTGAAATGCCCTGAGCAGCGTCGTCGGGGGGCCTGGGGGGGTGGGGGGGCAGGGTCACCCACCAGAGCCTGTGTGAGTCTGAGCAGCGCCCCTCAGCTTCCGTCTCGGGGAGGGGCAACAGGCCAAGGACAGCTTCTGAGCCCCCTGCCGAGGGGCGCCTTTGAGCATCCTTGCAAGGCTGGTCTGCTGGCAACACATGCGTCAGGCCTTCTCAGCAAGAGTCTTTCTCCTTCCATTTGCAGGGAAGTTTCACGGGAAGGGGACCCTCGGCGGGGGCTCACTTCTCTCTTCTCCCTCACCTGGGGGCCTTTGCTCCTCTCCAGGTACGGTGGCTTTTCTTCTGACCTCTTTCAAGATTTTCTCTGTCTCTGATTTTCTGCAGTTTCAATAGGATACGCTTATGAGTAGATTTCTGAATTTTTAATGTTTTTAAACTTTGCTTGGTGTTTCCTTAGCTTCCTGGATCTGTGGTTTGGTGTCTGTCATTAATTTTGGAAAGTTATTACGACTTCAAGTATTTCTTCTGTTCCCCTCTCTCTCTTCTCCTCTGGGGGTCCCGTTGTGTGTGCTGCACCCTTCCTAATTGTTCTGTAGTTCCTGGATTTTTCATTTCCCCCTTTCTTTTTTCTCTCTGCATTTCAGTAGGGAAGCTTCTAGTGACATATCTTCAAGTTCACTGACTCTTTCCTTGGTTGTGTCCAGTTTGCTGATGTGCCCAGGTCAGCCTCTGTGTGGCCCTGCCTTTCACCTATCTGAGGGTCACCCTGAATGTCACCGTGTGTGTCCCAGCACCAGAGCAAATCTGTAAATCTTGTAAAACACTGATAAAGCGCTTGTGTCCAAAATATACAAGGAACCATTAAAACTCAATAACAAGAAAACAAATACCCCCCAAAGAAACGAGATCTTGCCATTGGCAACAACATGGGTGGAGTATTCTGCTAGGTGAACTAAGTCAGGCAGAGACAGACACCATCTGGCCTCACCGACATATGGACTCTAAAAAACAAAAGAAACACACAAACAGCAGAAAGAGACTCGTAAATACAGAGAACGAGCTCCTGGTGGCCAGAGGGAGGAAGTTGGGGGGAATGAATAGACACACACTTCCAGTTATAAAATAGATGAATCATGGGGTGGAAAATACTGCATGAGGAACACCGTCAATGACGCTGTAATAACGTGTGCGGTGACAGGTGCCAACTGCGTTTCTCATGGCGAACGTCGCATCATGCCAGGCTTGTCACATCCCTGTGCTGAGCACCTGCAGCTAATAGAAGATCATGTGTCAACAATACTTCAATAACAGAAGTGCAGGGGCATTCGATTTTTTAAAGCTTATTTGTTTTGTTTATTTTGAGAGAGACAGAGGCAGTGCAAGTGGGGGAGGGGCAGAGAGAGAGGGAGAGAGAGAATCCCAAGCAGGTTCTGCCCTAAGCGGGGCTCGAACTCATGAAACTGTGAGATCATGGCCTGAGCCAAAACGAAGAATTGGGCGTTTAACCAACTGAGCCGCCCAGGTGCCCCTGAGCATCTGACTCTTGATTTTGGCTCAAGTCATGATCTCAAGATTGTGGAATCGGGCCTCACACTGGGCTCTGCTCTGACAGCCCAGAGCCTGCTTGGGATTCTCTCTCTCTTCTCTCTCCTTCCTGCACTTACTTCTCTCTCTCTCTCTCTCAAAATAAGTAAACTTAAAAAAAGTAAACAAAAAAAAAAAAGGCTGAACATAGTCTTATGATTCAGTCCAGCAATCACACTCCTTCATATTTTACCCAATGAGTTAAAAACTTATGTCCAGGGGCACCTGGGTCGTTCAGTCGGCCGACTTCAGCTCAGGTCATGATCTCACATTTTGCAGGTTTGAGCCCCACGTCAGGTTCTGTGCCGACAGCTCAGGGTCTGGAGCCTGCCTGGGATCCTCCGTCTCCCTTTCTCTCTGCCGGTCCCCTGTTGGCTCTCTCTCTCTCTCTCTCTCTCTCAAAAACAAATAAACATTAATTAAAAGAAAACTTACGTCCACACAAAAACCTGCCCATGGATGTTTATTGCAGCTTTATTCACAACTCCCAGTTAGTGGGTTCGAGCCCCGTGTCGGGCTCTGTGCTGACAGCTCAGAGCCTGGAGCTGCTTCGGATTCTGGGTCTCCCTCTCTCTCTGCTCCTCCCCTGCTTGCACTCTGTCTCTGTCTCAAAAATAAACATTAAAAAATTTTTTTAAAAAATTAAAAAATTTAAACTAAACAGTAGAGACTGGCTCAGGGCGAGGGGGCTTCCCGCTTGCTGGGACCCGAGCCCCCACCTGAGCTGGGGCGCACAGCACCCGCTGGTGAACTCCTGTCGGTTCACTGAGCCTCCACTGCGGTGCAGAAGTGGTAGGAGCTATACCACGCATTGGCTGAGACCGGGATTTGCTGAGGAGAAGCCTTATAGATCCCTGTGCTGGAGCGAAATACCGTCATGATGATATACAGTAATTTTTACTGGCGTGGAAGGATGCACACCATCACGTGCTAATGACAGTGGCCGTTACAAGATGGCATGAGTGACAGGATTCTTTTACTCTGAAGAAAATTAAAATTCTAGGGGCGCCCGGGTGGATCAGTCAGTTAAGTATCTGACTCTTGATTTCCACTCAGGTCATGATCTCACGGTTGTGGGTTCGAACCCCGTGTTGGACTCCGTGCTGGGTGTGGAGCCTGCGTGGGATTCTGTCTGTCTCCCTTGCTCTCTGCCCCTTCCCTGCTTGTACTCTCTCTCTCTCTCTCGCAAATAAAAAATAAAAATTTAGAAAAGAACAACTTCACAGATCTTATTTTTAGGATAGTTTTAAGTTGAAGTCAGACGCTTCACGGGCTGAGCCACCCAGGCACCTCTACAGACATATTTTTGGACAACATGCCCAGACACGTCAGATACCCGCTCCGGCTCTGCGCCACAGTGACAGCGATCTGCTGCAGTACCGAAGCCACGCCGTGTCCGGGACTGGACGGAGCGGCCTCCTGGAGTCCCCGGGGCAGCTGTGGCCCTGCCTACATTTCACCTACGGAGGTAACGGCAGCTCTGGGAGTACACGCTTGCACGCGGTCTTTGCGTACATTCATAATCTCGTGTCGGGGTTCTCGCGGTGGAATTTTTGGATTCAACAGTGTGCTCGTCTCTGAGAAGCTGGACACAGACTGCCAGCCGCACCGGTGTACGCGTGTGCCACGGAAACGCCCACCAGCTGTGCATGAGGACGACACAGAAAACCCGATCCGAAGGGCGTAGTTTAGTCATAGGTTCGGCAGGAGACTGGACACAGCCAGGATGCATGGATGGGCAGATTAATAGGAAAACGTCAAACCAAAGGACAGAGAAAATAGAAAAATAAAACCACGAGTGCTTCCGTGACGTAGAAATAGTCAAAGGCTATAGTGTGTGTGGGGGTAGAGCCCTGGGCGGAGAGGACAGAGGGAGCAGGGATGAAAGGGTTACTTGAAGAGCTAGCAGCCGAGACTCTCCCCAGAGATGCCAATCCACCAGCTGAAGAAACACAGTGACCCCTGAGCATGACAGATGCGGGGAGAGCGACTCCTGCGGTTCGTCCTCAGGAACCAGCTGTGACCCCTTCCACCGCACCCTCTCCTAACGCAAGGGGCTCCCGTGACGTCTGTAAACGGCGGAGCCCAGCTGGGTGGCCCTGGCTCGGGGCACTTCTGCTCTGCGCCCGCCGCTGAGGGCCCAAGGGTCCGGGCGCTCTAGTGGCTTGGGCTTGGGGTGAGCCAGGCTTCCTTCCCGCCCAGTGAAGTACAAGGTGGTCCCGCACAGAGAGAGCTCGCCCTGCACACGTCCATGTGGGTGACATCCTGTCTCTGATGACCCTAGGCCAGAACCTAGGTGTGTTTCACATCTAAACACCGTGATGGGCTGAACCGTGTCCCCCCAAACCCACAGGTTGGAGCCCCCCCGCCCAGCGTGTTGTATTTGGACCAAGGAAGTGATTAAGGTTAAATGAGGCCATAGAGGTGGGCCCTGATCTGATGGGGTCGGTGTCGTTAGGAGAGGAGACGCGAGAGCTCTCTGTCCCCCTCTCCAGCCGGCGAGGGCATGGGAGAGGGCGGCCGTCTGCAATCCAGGGGGGCGGCCTCCCCAAGCCGGCGACCGCGCCTGCACCCAGACCCCCAGCTTCCAGCTCCGGAGCAGCGAGGAGCGAACGTCTGCGGTTTCAGCCCCGGGTCTGCGGGGTTTCGTTAGGGCCGCCCGAGCGACTGACTGGAGCGCAAAGAAGTGTCTGCGTGGCTTTAACGTGGCCTTCCAGGGGTGCGAATGCCATGCAAATTGACAGATCACACTCTGTTTGGTTCTGACCTTTGCCTAGAGCCGTTCACTGTTTGGTGGAACCGTTTCCAGTGGCAACGCCTGCTGGCGTCTGATCGGTCTGTAACAGGCCTGTGTGTCTGTGTCTGGTCATGGTTTCCAGCGCCGGGCAGCCAGCCCGAGCCTGACCCCGCGCCTGACCCCGCACCTGCCCAGCAGTGCGCAGGCCGGAGTCAGTCGATCTCATTAGGAACCTCTCTGTCCCTTGTATGGTAGTCGGGGCGACAACAGCAGTTGTAACTGCAGCAGGTTGTCGCGTCCACTTCTCGCCCAAGAGAAGGCATTCCGATTCCGCTGCTCGGGGCTGGGGTCTGGCGGGAGGCCGCGTGTCCCTCCGGCGTGGCGTCCTCCCACCAGGTGCAGGGCTGAAGCGCAGGCCCCGGACAGGCTGGCCTCCGAGTCTGACTCCACCCACCCGAAGTCCAACCTGCTTCGGTGGGTCTTTGTTCGCGGGGAGCACAGCCCCCCGGGCTCAAGAGCAGCCCCAACACTTGCGGACCTAGCGGCCTCTCTGCTTGCTGCCTCACGTGTGGACGTGACTGTGATCCAGGACACTGCGGCCCAGCTCCGCGGACAGGCGGCCTCACCCCCTGGCTCTGGAGGCCGGGTACGCAAGATCCGGGTGCGGGCAGGACCAGTCCCTGTGAGGCCCTGGGGGGCCTGGGGGAGTCGGCTCCAGCCTCTGCGGCTCACCGGTCCTTGGCATGTGGCCGCCTCTCCCGATCTGTCTCCACCTCCTGGCGTCTGTGTTCACATTTCCCCTTTTTGTGAGGACACACGCCGTATTGTTTAGCGCCCACCCTCATGACCTCATCTTAAATTGACAATCTACAAAGACCCTTTTCTCTTTTTTAAGACTTTTTTAATGCCTATTTGTTTTTAAGAGAGAGACAGAGTGTGAGCGGGGGAGCGTGAAACCTGACACCCATCTGTATGAAACCACCCAGACACATGGGGTGGGGGATTCTCAGTCCCCCAACAGCACCAGACCCCAATGTGCCCCCTGCTCTCCCCTCCCCACAGAGATCTGATCCCCAGCTGAGCCGGCACACCTGTCCCCTGCGTGTCTGCCTGCTGGCCAGCACCGCCGGGGCACGGATTCCGTGGGCTGTTGCCCCTGCAGCACAGACAACAGAGCAGGCACTGTTGGCAGTCTCAGGACCTGCCTCCCTTTTTTTTTTTTTTTTTAAATTTATTTTTGAGAGAGAGAGACAGCATGAGCAGGAGAGAGACAGAAGGGGCGACACAGAATCTGAAGACAGGCTCCACTCTGAGCTGTCAGCACAGAGCCCGATGAGGGGCTCGAACCCACGAACCGTGAGATCATAACCTGAGCCAAAGTCGGATGCTCAACTGACTGAGCCTCCAGGCGCCCCATCAGGACCTGCCTCCTAAGGACGGTGGCTCCTGTCATGGCGGCGGTTTTCTGCTGCCGCCCATGTGAGCTCAGGTGGAGAAGTGGGGACAGAGCGGAGCCCGTGCTGGCAGCACAGGGTGGCGGGTGCCCACGGGGTGCTGGGAGACTGGACGCGGAAACCGTGAGGGAGCCTGGGACGGACCACTCTGAAAACCGGTGTTTTAAGCACCACTTCAGGTGTGTGCTGGACGAGGGACAGGCACAGGTCTGCTCCTGAAGCCTGTGGATTAGGGCAGGCAGGGGCGGGGCGGAGGCCCTGGGTGCAGGAGAGCTGGGCAGGGGCAGAGGCAGGCAGGCCTGGGGGTCCTGAGAGCTCCTCTGGGAGGAGGAAACAGGGACGAGTCAAATTTCTGCGAGGTACCGAATGGAAGCCGCAGTTGCTACTCGAGCAACATTTTACAAAAGCGAGAGCCCACAACCCGCCCGCCCGCTGTCGGAGAAGCGGATGAAGGGACGCGGACGCGGTGGTGAGACCTGGGGTGAGGTCAGGACTGGACGGCGGGGAGAGGCCTTCCTGGTATTCTAGCAGTTTTCGGGGCTAAGTGACCCTCTGTGGACTTGTCGGGGACCCAGACCGCATGCAGCTGGGGATGTCTGCCGGGAACAGGTGCAGATAAAGGCAAAGAGCATAGCGTTGTGCACGGCCTGGCCACCCGGCCAACTGCGCCCGACACCCTCGCGACGGGCACTTCTCTGGGATGGAGCAGGGCGTCTCCACCGAGGACACGGGGGCCCGAGGAGCAGAGGCGTCAGGCCCGGCAGTGGTGTCTCCGCTTCACCCATCCAGGAGACCCCCGAGCACCGCTCACTGGCTCCGCTGGCTCCGCTGGTGGGTGCGCAGGAAGGACAGGCGCCTGGGGAGGCGTGTGGTCAGGCGCTCGGGGCTGACATCAGCACCCCGCAACCCCCGCAGCACACTTGGCCCCCAAGACGTGCGCGGACAGCCAGTATCAAGTACAGATCTGAGTGCAAAGGCAGGTTGTGTTTATTGGGACTTGGCTTTGACGTGACTGACACACTCTGCAGACACAAGTACAAACGGATCGTAAGCAGACGGTTCTTGCCAGCGGTCAGGAAAATTCGGAGGATGCACAGGTTAGAGGCAGGTTCCATTTCACGTCCTTTCCAACACTAACAAGCACTTGCAGATGTCCCTGACCCTCTTCGTGCTTTCGGGTACACAGGAGTTAGAAAGGATTATACGTTTATAAAGCGTGATCCCAAATTGTACAAAACCAGCCAGACGAATGGGGTGAGGGGAAGATGATCGTTTTACAAAATACTGTTAAGATCACCAGTGTTAACATAAATCATTTCCATCTTTGGACTCCAGCCCCCTTAGCAATTTCACCTAGGAAAATAACATGCATCAAATAGGAAACCGGTACTCTAAATACATTTTCTTTGTGTGACGCGTATTGTTGTGTATGTAATGAGATTAGAAAAATTTTTTTTTCTTCCTTCCTTTGTTGCCAAAACGTAGGCATTAAAAATAAGCCTCAGCAAACCTCCGGAACTCACCCGCAGAACGGAGTGAGTTAGGACAGACTGAGGCAAGGGTGGATGGAGTCCGGGACACACGGTCACCCCTGGACCCGTGTACAGAAGCACGGCAGCACCGGCAGGTGCCCCCCTGGGATGCTCCATGGGGGCCTCCGAGCAGACGGGCGCCGGGCGCACCGTCAAGGGCAGGCCCGCCCTCTTAGTGGAGCGGGTGCGCCCTGCTGCTGAGACGCCTTTGCGCAGCTGGACTGTGTGGCCCGTCTTTAAAGCTAAAGCGAAAACCGCTAAGAAAATAATCTGGCCAAGAATAATGAGACTTTTTTTTTAAAACAAAAAGTCAACAACATTTGAACATTCAAATCTAACCTTGTCACACGATCAGATTTGGTTTTGAATGTGATTTTAAGTATTTTACCAAAAGCAGCACATAACCCCATGCAAACGCCACCACAAAGTCACCGGGCACGTAAGACTTCCTGTTACGATCACTACTCGACAGTTCGGTGTTAGTTATTCTCGTGGCCTAATTGTGACCGAACTGAACACAGAGCAGGCAAAGGACAAGGGTCACATTTCCTTCCCTGGGGTCGCCTGACCCCGCAGACGCAGCATTGCAGACGAAGCCCCACCCTGATCACGTGATTAAGAACCCAAACCAAATCAACACAGTCCCACGACCCAGCAGGCACCCCTTGTCACCCGAAGCGGTGGCCGGCGCTACAGTGGCAATGCCGGGGTCCTCTCTGGGGGAGGAGTGAGGGGGTGGCAGCTTTCACTCCCAGGAGGCCCGAGGTCCCCTGAGCAGAGAGCAGGCTAGGGAAACACTGGGCACCCGTGTGCCAGGCCTACAGACCCCAAAAGCACGCGCCTCTTCTTCAAGTGTGTGATCTGATATTTTGTAAACTCAAAAAGGACGTGGGGCGCCCCAGTGACCTTCCTTGGGTGAACACCTGATATCTGAATCGGTGCCCTGTCCGTTGCTCAGGCTCAAGGGACAGACGTAGCTTCCCTACGCTCTGCTCCTGCTTCTCCAGCTGAAGTCTGCGTGCCTTCTGCTGACGTGTGTAATTAACTGAAAGCAGAACTCTATAAAAGTCGCAAGTGCAAGCTTCAGATAAAAGGTAGCTATGAGCAAATAAATACGCACAAGGAACTCTAAAAGGCTGCGTATTTCTGACCTCTCGCAGGAACTCAGGTTTTTGACACTGTTGCCACACCTCTGAAGGAAGGAATTTTAATCTAAGTTGGGAAAGCTGCTTTTGGGGTCGCCAGTCACTGCGGGTGCTGGCGCAAAGGCTCGCGAGTAGAGGAGGAGACCGGAGCACGTGACCTGCAGGAAGGCGGTGCTCGCGGCCCCGGGTGAGAGTCGAGGGGCGCTCACCGGTGAGGACACTTTGGGCTGGCCTGAGAGGTAGGAACACAGGGAAGGAGACAAGGCCCAGGGCAGAAAGTGCCCCGAGGACAGAGGCTCTTCTCTCCCCACCCCCCCGCCGAGCACCCAGAGAGAAACTACCACCGAATGGCTGACTGGGGACAAGCCCAACACAACCTGCCAAACACCGGCGAGGCCGGGGGAGAGGAGGAAAGCCCAGCATGCTTCAGACGGACTGAAAGCCACCAGAAGCCAGCCCCACACGAACAGTCAGCTGATCAGGACGTCCCCTCCGGGCCCCCCCACCCCGTGCCCGCAGCATCAGGGCCGAGTGACGGTCATGGTGCTCAGCTCCTGCATCGGCGGGGGGAGAACTCACGCACCGACGGCATTTGTAGCCAAACGCTCCCCAAGACGCCGCAGGAGGGACAGAGTCGTAGCAGCTCCCGCTCACGGCCCCGTTCGCACGCCTCCCGGTGGGTAAGAAGACAGAAAACGGCCCACCTTTGTAGTTATAATTTATAGAACATCCGTACAAAACCCGTCTCTAAAAGGCCTTGGCGGCGCCCTAGAAGTCCGGAGCCGTGGGCCTTCTCTTTGGCGCGGCGGTCAGCGGCTTCCTGGCCCCCAGGGGGGTGCCGGCGGGTGAGCTGGCAGGGGTCTTGAGCACGCCGTGGAGGGGCCTCTGCTCAGGGTTGAAGGCCACCCGGGAGGGGCCCGTGGGGCTGACCAGGATACTCTTGTCTGTCTTCTTGAACTCTGTGGTGGGTGAGAGCAAGACCATATGTTACCAGGACCCGTTTCTCCGTCCCTCCCGCCTGCCCCAGCGGCGCCCCACGTGGGTGCCATCAGCACTTGGCACTGCCGGGGGCCCCTCGGAGCTGGGCCGCCCCCTCCCCCATCACGAGGCCCTGCAGACAGTGGCCCGGGAGCTCTCTGAGGAACCGGGAGCCCCTATGGAGGCTGCATCACAGGAGCGAGTGAACAAGTGTTGGAAGACTGCTCTGACCCTGACCCTGACCCTGGGGGGCGGGGCAGAACACTGACAGACCCGAGGCTCAAGCGGCTGCAGGAAGAGCCTTTCTGCCTAGGAGACCGGCCACTCTGGCGGGCCCCGGCTCCTGGGACAAGGCCTCCCTGGATGGTCCCCTTGCTGCACACGTTTGCTCGCGGTCCCCATAAAGAGTCAGGTTTTAAACTCATGACACTTTCAAAACGTTTGGTTTCCATCAAACCAAACCAAAGCGGCACGCGGGACTGACACCAAAAGCCATCGGACGAGAACGTCCGTCTTTTCCCGTCTCCTCTTGGGCAGGTGACTCCAAATGTTAGCAGAGGCAACTATGGCTGGAGGGCCGTCAGGCGTCCCCCAGGCTCTGAGGGTCTGCCCGTCGGGGTGGGCGGGCTCGGGGACACGGCCTCCTTCCAGAGGCCCCCAGGAGACGCGCCCCACGCTCACCTGCAGTCATGTTTCTGTTCAGCCCGAAGGTGACCTTCTTGGAGCTCGAGGGCGTCTTGTCTCGCTGCAAAGGGAGGGCAAAGGGGAGTAGGACATGGAACGACATGGCGTCTCTGGCCACATGGCGGGCACGTGCCGCACTGGGGAGGACAGGCGAGCACTGTGGTGTCTGAAACCCTGCAAGCGGCAGGAA
This sequence comes from Cryptoprocta ferox, assembly GCA_028646485.1. NCBI lineage: Eukaryota > Metazoa > Chordata > Mammalia > Carnivora > Eupleridae > Cryptoprocta > Cryptoprocta ferox. The sequence goes on from CM053573.1 coordinate 2,388,466, forward strand.
GCAGCTCACCACGTCAAGGCCGCGAGGATTCCCACTCGGGGTTTGTCTTAGCGCATGCGCACCGGGACCGCGCACCGGGACAGGCTCTTGCCTGGAGGCAGTACGCGCTTCCCAGCATTTCGCAGCCTCAACTGGAGGACCCGGGGATTCGTCAGAATTAACCGACTTGTTTCTTGTTGGACACATTCCCGGGTGTGGACCCGCTCCGCGCAATGAAGCAGCCCCATCTCTGCGCGGATCCCGTGACTCCACCCCACCACGTAAACGCTTTGCCGGAGGAGCTTGTCCCCTGTGCGCCGACTGCCCCTGGGACACCCTGCCTGTGACTATTAACACCGGCAGTCATCACTCCGCCGGGTCAAGGCTACCCACACAGCAGCTCCTCCCCTGCAGCCTCTGCCCTGGGCCGCCGCTTGCCCCGCACCACCCAGCGGCAGCTGCCCAAGCCGACCCCGACCCCGGGCTCCGTGACGGGGCCGGCGGCCGCTCCTCCCCTACCCTGACCGCGCCCTCGTCCCCTCCTCCTGTCCTCTAGGCCCATTCTGCGAATTCTAAGATGAGGCGTCACCCATCGCACCTGCAGGTCCCCTGACCAATCCCTCAGTCCCTCCCAGGTCACGAGGGGACGAGCTCCTGGGGCAACCCCGGCCCTCTGCCAGCAGACCCGGCCTCCCTGAACAGGACCCCAGGTGCCGTGGGCAGAAGCAGAGGCCCAGAGCACAGAGCCCCCTGCATGGCCTTCGGGCGGGAATGGGCTGTGCAGGGGCCGGGGGCAGCGCGCTGGGCCAAGCTCACGTACCTGCCCGGCCGGGCGTGCAGGGGCAACAGCGGCACCGCTCTTGGCTTTTCTGAAGAACAGGGGCTTTGGAAGGAAGGGGGTGTCGAACCTCACAAAGTCATTCTCCGTCCTTAGCTGCTGCTTCTTCGAGGGGCTGAAAGCCCCCCCACTGCCCTACGGGAGGGAGGGGTGAGAGGAGAGGAGAGGTCACACGGAGGCACAAGGAGGTGAAGTGGGCTGGGGTGGGGGGTGCACACACAGCCAGGTGGTGCCCAGAGGACGCAGCGTCGGCGGCGCGGACACCCCCTGCCCGCCACTTCCTGCAGTGGGTGGACAAGCAGCTCTTCCACTTGGCAGGGCGTATGCCCAGAGGAAGGGCAGAGGGAGAGAGAGAATCCCCGGCAGACTCCACCCTATCAGTGCAGAGCTCAACATGGGGCTTGAACTCACGAACCAGGAGATCATGACCTGAGCTGAAACCAAGAGCTGGACACGTAAGTGACTGAGCCCCCCAGGCGCCCCCATTTTCTCCTTTCTGATCAAGAACATCATCGCCCATTGAAAGTTTGGTAAGGAAGGGCAAGGGTGACATCTAGTTAGGTCCTGCGGGGCCCCTTACGGACAGGTAAGGACATGCACTGGGTGTCTGACCACTGACCAGGGCCCACAGCAAGGACCCTGCTCTAGCTCTGGGGACCCGGGGGTCTGGGAAGCCTGGCGTAGTGAACGTTACATTGCTAGTTCCTGCCAGGTCTGGGGTGTTCCTAGCTGGGGAGTGGGCCGCCTTCCCTAAGAACCCACAGTGCCTCGCGGGGCAGACCCAGGGGGGCCTCTCGAGAACCTTCGGCCCCGCTGGCAGACACATGGGGCCCCTTTTGGGGGGAGGACCTCCCGTGGCCCATGGCTTACTTGGCAACAGTTCTAATCCTAAGAGAGGTTGCCGAGGGCCTGAGAAATGAGACTCCGAGATCTCCCTGATACTCTCAGCGAAGAAAGGGCAGCAAACGAAGTGTGTGAGGGGCCAAGGGACGATGGTGCAAGTGACAGAGCTGGTCGGAGAGGTCAAAGGTGAGAACGGGCTCCCTGGCCCGCCACGCTCTGACCACAAGCCAACGTGCCCACTCGGAGACGCCATCGGCCTGGGACCAGCACGTGACCCAACCCACACAAGCTCACAGTGACGAGGCCTCAGCGTGCGAGCCGCCCACGGCAGGGCCTGCGAGGAGGAGTGCGGGCGTGCTCAGCAGCCTGTTCTGGAAGGGCCTGCGGCTCACGAGGCTCTGCCACCGCCGCTGAGGTGAGAAGCTGCCTTCGAGCGTGACTGCATGGCTGCGTCTCAGTGGAACTGTGCCGTCACTGGTACAGATGCTGCCCAGAGCCCGACCGCTTGCGCCCACTGCCCCAGAGCATAAGCAGAGACCGCTGCTTCGTTAAAGAGCGAACGGGAAGAAAACTCTGGGCTGCCTCTTTTGCCAAAAGGGCCTGAGGACTGGCCAGTTGGTGATGATGAGAAAGGGGACCCGCATCTGACAGCGATGCAGTCTGCCTGCTCACCCCGCAGGGCAGCAGCGCCCGCTCCGGCCGGCACCCACCCTCCTGCAGCCTTGCAGGGGACGGCGAGGGCCACCAAGAATCATTTGTATTTCCTCGTAAACCAGGACTGCTCCTCAGTCCCAAGCTTGGACCTGTCCCCCACGCCCCCCCCCAAATTGCAGGCTGCAGATGGGGCCGCACGGGGGCCTGCTGCCTTACCAGAGCCTGGATGAGCCTGGCTTCGGACTTCAGCACTCCACTGCGCTCCACCAAATGACCCATCTCTTTCATTTTCTTCCTCTTTTTCAAGATGGCAGCTTTCTGGTGGGATGGGTTGTAAAGATCAAGGCCGCTGGGCTCTCTGTTCTTTTTCTTCAGTCTCCTGGCCAGGGGCAGGCCGGCTGGCCGGCCCTCTTGCTGGGGTGGGGGCCAGGCCAGCGTGGGGGGGCTGCTGCCGTTGACCGGGAGGGCCCCGAGTGTCCTCTTCCTCTTGCGGACGGGGGCTCCGTTGGCAAGGGCCGTGTCGTCCAGAGGCCGTGGCGACGTGGGCTCCATGCTCTCGCCCTGGCCCCTCAGGCTCCTCTTCCTCGGTCGTTTCCGCTTCCTGTGCGCGGGGGCGGGCCCCGAAACACCCCGCTCCTGGCGAGGGGCCGTGGGCGCCCCCCACTCAGCCGGGGGCATCTCCGGGGCTCTTCCCTCCTGTTCCCCGCCCCCGTTCTGTTCTGGGGGCGGAGCCTGGGCCCCCGACCCTAAGTGTGCTGGCTTCGGATGGGCCTTCTTCCTCTTTTTCCTTTTTCTCTTCGGAAGGCTGCCTTCGCTCTCCTCCTCCTCAGCAACGACCGACTTGTTTCCTACAGACACACACGTCAATACCCAGGTGCCCGACACGGGGAGACAGCTACCGCACGTTCCACCCCCAGAGGAGCTCTGGCCCCCCGCGTCCCCTGCAGCCCACAAGCTTTGTTGTGGGGCGCCGTGCCTTCCCTCCCAGGTGGACGGCAGGCCTCCGAACGCCTGTTCCCACAGGGGTGCAACGGGCCTCCCTGGTTTTCAGGCCCCACGGCAAAGCCACAGGCCGGGGCGCAGACAGCCAATGCTCCGGAGGCGGGGGTCTCTCTAGCTTCCCCACATCCTCACCACGGCTCCAAAGGTGCACCGAGGAGGGAACACACGCTCGTAGCTTAGGAGGCTGTAGCAGTCCCACAGAAGGTGACACACACTCCAAGCCGCCGCCTGGCTCTGGCAGGCCCCGGGGACAGCCGGCCCAGCGTGCCAAGGCTGCAGAGGGGCACACCGCTCCCCGCGGGCCGCCACCGCCTCCTCCCCGTCCCGCGTCCGTGGCAAGCTCGCGGCTCACCTCCCTCTTTCTCCGGGTCAGTTTTCTCTAAAAGCTTATTTGCTTTTTTCTTGTGCTTTCCTCTGTTGAGGGTTTGGTCATCTTCATCGACGGAAACGTCCTCAGCAAAACTGAGCTGGGATATGCTGCCTGCTGGACAGCAAAGGCTCCGTGGTCACAGCTTCCGGAGACCGTCACCACCATCCCCACCTCACACGGGGAGATTCCCCACCTGAGTTCTGCGTGCCCATTGGGGCTCCCCACTGTCTCCCCAGCCCAAACCTGCCAACTGCTGACGGGGACCGCGCACCGTGGGGGACACCCTGGGGCCTGGCCCATCTCTGGGCAGCTGCCCGCTGCCCAGGCACATGTGGGATGGGACCCGCCGGCTCGCTCACGTGTCCCCGTGGACAACAGCTTTGCCTCAGGGGCAAAACTGACCACGACAACAAAGAAAAGGAACTCTGAAAGGTTAAATTCTCTTCTTCCTAAGGAATCAAACTGGAACCTTCCTCGACCACTGGAAATCCTTCCCGCTAAGACAGTGATGGCCCCCCTCCCTCTGGCCTTGGGTCTCGCCCCGCTGGGGTCCCGGGACGGGAAAGCGGGCCGGCTGGCAGAGGCCCGATGCGGTGGCTCCCCGAAGGGCTCTGCTCAGCTGATGCATTTCACAGGGAAAGGCTGCTATTTCTCGTGTTCCCGGCCAGCACCTCTCAAGCCTGTGTTTCAACATCTGCCACGAGGGCCTCAGTGGGGCCCTGTTCCCATAACGTCTTCAAGTGTGACCCTCGGGCTTCCTCACCTTCGGAGAGATCCTGAAACCTGAAAACGAAATCAAGAGAAGTTCTGAGAAGCCTGTCTTCCTGTGCCCTGCACACAACGTTTAAGATGTGTTACTTGGATGTGTATCAGTTCACTTCCTTCTTCTAGAAGAGGAGATGAAACCTGGTGTGAGGCCAAGGCCCACAGTGGAGAGCAAAGCGCCCTCAATTAACATCAGGATGTGGGGACCCAGAGATTCTATCTTAGTTCGTTCACATAAGGCCGAAGAGACAGAAACGTCCTTCTTCAGGGGGAGGCTGCTCATTCTCTTCGGTGTTCGCCGGGGGGAGAACGCGCCCCACCCGGTGCTGGCGTCAGAACGCAGGGAAGGGTGGGGGGCCGTGTGCTGGCGGCGGGGCAAGGACTCTGGGGGCAGAGCGCCAGGGAGGGGGGCGGACAGCAGGTCTGAGTCCAGCCCTGCCACCCGGGCAAGCCGGTCACCTGCCCTGTGCCCTGGCCAGCCCATCTGTGAGGCGGGGAATGACAGAAGCCGTCTCACCGGGCCTTTGCGAACCCCAGATAACATATGTCCAGTGCCCCGAGGGGTGCCTGCTCACAGCAGACAGTGAGCCTCGCTGCCCCTTGTCGCCAACCACGATAAGCCATAGTGCCCAGTGCCCAACTGCTGGAACAGCCACAGTGACACCCCCGACCACATGTGGCCTAGCTGCAGGGCGGGATGAGGGAGCAGGTTCATGACGCCCCTGCCTGCTACGCCAACACCTAGGCAGCCCCCTCGCACTGCAATTTCTGGCTTCGTCAACGTCCTTGACACCCTTGGGACGCGGCCCAGGAGGGGAGCTCTGGGGCCGTGAAGCATCGTGTGTGGGGGCACCCTCTACCCCGAGATGCACATACGGGGCCGGGGCGTAGGTGGAGCGCCCACCGATCACTCACTTCTTGATGAGTTTAGAGAGACGCTTCCTGTTGAAGGGAGGTGTGTTCTTCCTGCGGGTGATTTCCAGGAGTCGGTCAGCAACTGCCTTGTAGTTGAACTGTGTGAGAACAACGAGACGTGAGCCCGCAGCCAAACCACCGGCTGAGGACGTCGCTCCGAGAGCAGCGTGGGACTCCGGGAGCGTCCAGTGAGAAGACGGCCTGCACGAGCAAGCGCTAAGACTCAGTGACCAAAAGGTTAAACGGTATCTTTGAAAAATGTGCTGTTTGTTCTCAGGGGAAACTATTCTTTAGCTGCTCTAGTTAGTTATGTTTTTAAACAAACAAACAAAAGGACCCCTGTGGTAAAGCACACCACGTAACGGCTGCCCGGTGCGGGCCTCTCTGCAAATTCAGTCGAGGCGCCCGGCTGACGCCAGGGAGCCCGTCCTTGTGGGGGAAACGCCGAGCCGGCTCTGCTGTACCAGCGGGACAGACCCCGACGGTTCAAGCCGAGAAGACTGACGTCTTTCAAAATTCTGTCACATTTAAGTCTCTTTGTCTCCAAGAAGCTCACGTGTGGAAGGTGACGGCCAGCGGGGGAAGGGATTAAAGACAACTTCACACCCAGGCCCCGGGGATCAAGAGCTCTGCCCCGAATCCCCACGAGGCCGGGCCACCGCACAGCACACTCATGTCATACCGACCTGGAGCAGGGGCCCGGCGTCCTCCGAGCGCCCACCGCCTCGCTCCCTGTCGTTGCCGAGCCCGTCCGGTCTGGAGTGCCCCTTGCCCGGTGCTGTCGAGACACACCCGAGACGGAGCTGCAGACGCAGGGCCGTCTCACTCGGCGTCTCCTTGCAGAGAAACCCCGCAGACGTTATAACCCACCCCGAAGAGCCTCGTTAAAGGGAATCTGGGAGAAAGCACACATTCTGGCTTTTAGCTACACCACAGACAAACTGTTGGCTGCCCTCCATGCCCCTTGCCTGAGGCCTAGGGGTCGATTTGAGGCTGTGGCAAAAATCTATACAGTTAGGGGGGCCTGGGGGGCTCAGTCGGTTGAGCAGCCGGCTTCAGCTCAGGTCACGATCTCGCGGTTTGTGGGTTCAAGCCCTGCGTCGGGCTCTGTGCTGACAGCTCAGAGCCTGGAGCCTGCTTCAGATTCTGTGTCTCCCTCTCTCTCTGCCCCTCCCCTGCTCATGCTGTCTCTCCCTCTCTCTCAAAAATAAATAAAACGTTAAAAAAAAATTAAAAAAAATCTATACAGTTAATAAGCTAACTTCTCACAGGGCTGCGGCGGGAGACACAAGTTAATCCCAACACAACCTGTAGCGTTTAAAGAATAATTTGAGGCGTGCAGAGGCTGGTGAAGAGGCAGATGAAAGCTCACTATTTTTCAAATCCTGTGAGTTCACTAGAGGCGTGGCCTCGGGGCACATGCTCGTAACGAGTACGACAGACGAGGCTGGGAGAATGTCTCCAGTTCAGACAGAAACATGGCGTGCAGGAGTGAGCCAGACAGCTCCGGTCCTCATGACGCCTGTGCAAAGCCATCTGGTTAATTATGTGACCTGCATGGAATTTAAGATTAGAGCTTTTCTTCTTTCTTTTTAAGATAATGATTTTTCTGGTGAAAAAATAATACGTGGTCACCAAAGAAAACCTACAACAGACAAAAGTACAGAGAAAACAGAAGTCACCCGTAACTGCCACGCACGACCAACTATTGACATTTTGGTATCTTTCCAGATTTATTTTCATTTTTTGTTAGGTTTTTAAAGCTTATTTACTTATTTTGAGACAGAGCAAGGGAGCATGAGCAGGGGATGGGCAGAGACAGGGAGAGAGAGAGAATCCCAAGCAGGTTCTGTGCTGAGTGCGGAGTCTGACGTGGGGCTCGAACCCACGAACCGTGAGATCATGACCTGAGACGAAATCAAGAGTTGAAAGCCTAACCAACTGAGCCACCCAAATGCCCCTCTTTCCAGATTTTTAAAGGCATGATGTTAAAAACAAACTTGGCTCCTTGTACAGAGAGAGTTCGGTGTCCTGTTATTAAAAAAATGTGTAAATTAAATTTCCTCTGGCCATTACTTTTTGAAATCTTTGCTTTCTAATGGCTAAGTGACATTTCAATGCTGTGCCCTGAGACGCCGTGAGCCACTGCCAGATTGGATGGGCTGCAACTTGAAATGCACGCTACACATGCAGCCGCTACAGACTCGGGAGCGGTCTGCACGGCACCTGGTTCCCGCACAGCATCCGCCCACAGTGAGTGGCATCGACCCTAAGAGAAGGAGCCCTGGAGGAACTGGGGATCAGGCAGCAGAGCTCTAAAAACAAGTGTGTTTGCAACGTGATGGCCAAGGACCCCCTTGCAGACACAAGTCAACATTAGGATGTTTTCCGACATTAAAAAACTCAAAACAACAAAAACAAACAAAAGCCAAAGGAAGAGCAGCACAACGTAGAACCCTTGAGGGAGCCGGCGTCCCGGGAGACGGTGCGCGCAGGCCGAGGAGAGCTCCTGGACAGGGGCTGGCGTCCTTTCTCGGGGGGGCCCACGGCCGAGCCACCTGCGGTGACCTCCAGGTTGCAGTCAGCGAGGCTCCAACAGATGTACCAAAAAGTGCTCATCTGATGAAAACTTAGTGTAGAAGAAAGATTATTCATAGAAATTCTCTTACCAGTCTTCTTATTACTGACGGTTTGTCTCCAGGCCACCTCGAACTTGGGCATCTCTTCTGCAGACAGCTGGCTCTCACCCTCATGGGGTTTCTGATCCTTGAGGGTCTCTTCGGGTCCGAGAGGAGACTGGTCTATGATGACTTCGAGAACACCCCTAGCTATCGTCTGCACCAGTGTCTGGCTGGGGGTGTAAGAAAAGCAATGAGAAGCTGGTTACAACAGAGGGCCTGGCCCTGGCCCGTGAGGGGGTGTGGCGGGGGAGGGGCCTGCCGGCCACCCAACTCCCCACCACACCCCGGGTGCGGGAGCCTCGTGGTGAAAGCAGGCAGCGCTGCGGCCCAGGGAACTCGGGGCTTCCGGAGGGCCTGGGGCCAAACCGCAAAGCCGGTGGAGCCCAGTTGGGACTCCAAGCTTCCAAAGTCTCGCCACGGAGATGCAGAGCTCGGCTGTCCCGGGCTCTGCACTAACTGCCACAGGGACTCGCGTGGCCCCTCGCAAGTTCACCACCATCACCCACAACGAAGGACCAAATGAAGCACAGAAATCAAACATGGAATCACTTACTCCTTAGTCCTGGCAGCGATTTTGCAGAATGGATCAATGAACTTGAGGTTCTGATCTGCCAAAAGCTAGAATTTAGAAGGAAAATAGGAAAAACATGAGGGAAAAAAAGAGCCTTTGCCCCTTTCTGACAGGTCCTAGAGAGAGGGACCATTTGCACTTTTCACGGAGGTGGCCGGAGGTCAATGCCTCCCACGGCGCCCCGGTTCCACACCGTGTGAATCAGCCAAAGGCTCTGCACCAGGGTGGAGGTCATCTAAGGGTCACGGCCAGCTTCCAGGCACCGGGGCATCAGAGAGCGGCGGCCAGAAAAACCCCCAACAGCCCGCACTGATCTACATTCTCTCCCCTATAGATGCGTTCCACACGGACATGATCGGAAACTGTTAAGACCAAGGGACTATTCTACTTTCTTTTCACGAGAAGAATACGTGTTTGCGGCAGAACGTTGGCAAAAAAGCGTAAAACTAAAAAAATAAAAAAGGTCTGAGAGTTCCAAACTCAGAGAATCACGGGTGCGCCAGAAACACGTTTCCTTTCTGGCACTGTCTATTCACGTGTAAACACAGAGTTGGAAAAGGCATACCACGGGCATGGTATGGTTTTTTTCCCTCCTGCTTTTAAAAAAATCAATACCGTGAGCACTTCCTTGTGTTATTATTGGACTGTGTAGGCTGCTTTCGACTGTTCTACAAGGAAGCTTCCCAGAGCGTCCTCAGTGCATGATCTTTGTGTGTGTCCTGCCGGCTGCTCAGGACACAGTCCCGCACGGGGAGGGGTGTCAGGACAGGCGGCGCCCGTGTTTGCTGCTGCCGTGGCTGGTAGGGCCGGGTGCGGAGAGCAGCGCCTCCTCCACCCGTCCAGGCCCATGCGGCAAAGAGCCAGGGGCCGGGCCAGGTGAGCTGTGGTCTCACTATACCGCTGGCCGGGTGTCTAAGTGCTCCTTACCTCTCTCCCTCCTACTCTGGACAGTTCATCCAGATAAATGCCGATGAAGTGAAACTTCACTCCATCAGGAGACTGGCTCTCAGGATGCAGGATCTCTTTCATCAGCACATCCAGGAAGAGCTTGATTCGGCTGAAGATGACAAAACACACGGTTCTGTTAGCGGCAGCGCGCCCAAAGAACACGGTCACACTCTTTCTCACACCACACTGCTTAACGGCGCCAGGCGGACACAGGCTCACGAGGGAAAAGCAGTCACCAAAATCGGTCTATGATGCTGCCTGTGTGCTCGGCCCCTTTATGAGCCTCTACCGGGCGTAGGGTGCTTTGCTTCTCATAGTAGATAAGACAATGGAAGACAACGATCAGGCAATTCATACGAGCTAATTGAAAGGCATGAGAAACACAGTTACTTTACAATATCCAAGTCCTTTACCAACCTTTCTTCCCAGCCGTTCCGCTTCAGAACTTCAAAGGACTGCCTCAGGACCAGACGGATCAGCTAAAGACAGACAACACGCTTGTTACAAAAGGAAAAGAAACGCCAGCCTGCAGAATGAAGACCCCAGTGGGATCGGTACAGTGCGCATCTCCGAAGTGAGAATATAGTCACGACAATTGCATTTACCTTCTCTTTTTTCAAATGTTTGTTTTGAGAGAGAGAGAGAGAGAGAGAGAGACAGACAGACAGACAGACAGAATCCAAGCAGGTTCCACACTGTCAGCACAGAGCCCAGCTCGAGGCTCGATCTCACAAACGGTGAGATCAGGACTGAGCAGAAATCAAGATTTGGACGTTTAACCGACTGAGCCATGTGGGCACCCCTGCATTTACCTTTTCATCAGACAGTTAACTAAGGATCCCCAAACGCATCCCCAACAGCTGAAAGAGCAAACAGAGCCGCCTTCAAGTACATATTCAAGTGCCGTCCCTTGATCACATAACCTCTCAACCCACTAAGCCGGGAGCTTGCTCTGCTTCACAGATAAACCTTCCCACCGTTCTCGAGCTGCTCCACACCCTTCCCTTCACAGGCCTCTGAAGCAAACTGGGGGAAAGGCACTCAGGTCTTACCATATAGTATTTTCCCAGGCGCGGCCGGTCTATCCCCTTCCACTCTCGATTCATCGTTTGCCAAAAGGTTTGAATGAACAGCTGTTCTGCAGTGAACAAAAGGCTTTGAATACGTGGTTTTCAGGTTCACACATTACCATAAAGCAAGAAAGAAACAAACTAGGATTATTTATTATTTATTTTTTCTAAGAATTTTTCGGCAGCTAGAAAATCTGGTCAATAATTGAATATGCTCCATAATTTCTTTTACGTTTAAATAAAAACCTATTAAAATAGGAAGGCTGGTAATATTTTGATGTTCAACTACAATGCTCTGTGGGGCCTTTTTCTTTATCTACTGCAAGGCCACGTTTCTATTAAAATAAAAAACTCTCTGAGGCACGTCTTCAGGCCATTGCTGCCCGCCTACACCTAACAATCGATCCACAGCCATTATTTTTGATGAACACTTGGATGATCTGCGTAGAAACTCAGCTTTGTGTTTCATGTTCCGCGTCAGCTGGTTGAGCTCTTACAAAACATTCTATTTTTCTCTTCTGAGCCATGAAACTACCGCTTTTCCATCCAAAAATAACCATTTGTTGATTTTTTTTTTTTTGGTTTGGTTTACTTCTTTTCGCACAATTCTTTCCTGATAAGTGAAAACCTAGATGATACTCCATATGTAGACGTCTGCTGGGACCTGGCTGAGACCTGGCGAGCTACTGGGGTCACAAGGCCGGAACATGGCTCTGCTCTGAGGAGCACCAAGCAGAGCCCACCATCTTTTTCTTCCTTTGTCAGCCATCAAAGCCTGAATGTCTCAGGAATAATTCATCTCTCCCTGTGTTCGTTCTGGTAGAGCGGGGTTACTTTATGGCTTCTCACCAGTGACGCCCTTAACCGGCTCCGGTCTTCAGGTGGACAACCCGGCGCACTGAGGTTACAGCGACCACTGGTGCGCGCACACGCGGCCCCTGCAAGTGTGTACGGCGACTCAGAATCTGGAGGCTCTGGAGATTTTCATTTCTTAAACCAATTTTTTGAAATCTTTTTTGAGATGTCACACATGATTCAGCTGCACAAGATGTCTCCCTCTTGCGGGGTCGACATCTGAGCTCATCACAGCTTTCCCAGAGGGAAGGCTTGTCGCCTGACCCCTGCCCACTGGAAGCCCCAGGATCCCGTGCAGCGAGCCCCCCGGAAAACTGGAACTCTGAAGGAAGAAGAAACAATACTGCCTAGTTTCCCAGGCAAGTTACCAAAGCCGATGACCAAGGAAGTTTCAAAAGTCATGAAAACATCCGGACTTACGGGCCTCTGAGTTGTTAACAACGTGGACGAGTTGGGAAACAGTGTTCGCTAGCTCCTCCTGCAAAGGTGGGGTCGGGGAGAGACAGCGGGGTTATTAGGCGGGAGCACTGTGACGGGGACAGCACCGCAGCCTGCTCTCCTCCCGCATCTGCTGGGGTCTGGACCTCCTGTCACGTCAATATTTGAATTTCACCGGGCGTGGAACTCCCAATCCCAGTGGACTACAGTGCATCATGCCTGAGAGGACCACGCTGCCTGGTTAGGTAAGTAGCTCTAGTTTTAGTGCCAATGACCTACAGGAGTAAACTAGCTGTCATTTCCTGGCTTCAAAGATAGAGACCTCAGGGGCGCCTGGGGGGCTCAGTTGGTTAAGCCTCCGACTTCGGCTCAGGGCATGATCTCACGGTTTGTGAGTTCGAGCCCTGCGTTGGGCTCTGTGCTGACGGCTCAGAGCCTGGAGCTGCTTCGGATTCTGTGTCTCCTCTCTCTCTGCCCCTCCCCCGCTCATGCTCTGTCTCAAAAACAAATAAAACATTAAAAAAAAAAACATAGACCTTGAAGTGAGAGTCTATTCTAAGCCCCCAATCCTGGAACCCGGGCGCCAGGATCACTGGTGCTTAGACACGGGGACTGTCCCTCCTCAGGGGTGCGTGCCGAACCAGGAAGTCCTGTGCTTGGCTTGCTCGGAGGCAGGCTAGAAGGCAGGGGTTTGGGAAGCAGAGGTGAACGGCTCCCCTCCGGGCTCTGTCCAGGGCAAGGGGGTCATGTACAGAGCATGACCTGCTCCAACGCAGCCGGCTCATCTGCGGAGAGGAGACCTGCCCCGGGGACCGTCGGCGGGAGAGTCCTGCTCACAAGCTACGTGGGAACGGAACAGTCCTCCCCGGCACTCCTCGGGCTTCACCTGGGCTCAAGCCTTTCTCACCCGTTTCAGCTGCACTCCCAGACTGGGAAACGCCGCTCGCGTTCATGTGTTCTTCCTCCCCTAGAGCTGGCGGCTGTGAGGCTGAATGTAACTTACAAATATTTTGGCCTGCTGTCCTACTCAAAATATGTTCAGTGGAGTAAAAGCGACAAATCAAAGCCCGCTACTACACGGCCTGGGAAAGTGGCAGCGCTGCACGTTAAAATCCAGACAAATAAAATCTGTGCTGCTTTCTGTATTGAAGGGTCCAGATAGCGTTCCTCAAGGCTTACCCTCCGCTAGCTGTTACACACCAGAACAAAGGTCTGTGGACAGCGAAAGCCGTTTTCTTCCAGCGCCTGGGTGGCGGGGCCCAGGGCAGGGCCCAGGAGCACGTGCACATCTGTGCCGAGACCACTGACTTTAAGGGACGGGCGTCGGGTGCAGGGCCACCGCCTGCTTTACAGAGATCCTGGCCCCAGCAAGGTGGCTGCCCGGTCCTGGCACCCATGTAAGTCATGGCAGGGGTGAGCTGGGAGCTCACAGGCTCTCACCTTGTGCTGTGCCCTTACTGACCACGAATAATAGAAAACGAAACACTGTAAAATAAGTAAAGTAAAACCTACCCTGGAACCAGCCTATGAAACTCTAACAGAGAAATACCAAATCTCTAATTTACGCACACTCTTCAGTATTTGAAAAGGTGACTTGGACACCGTGTCCCCTTCTAGATGGACAAGAGGGGGGCAACTGAACCCTGGGCGGTGACTGCAAGCTGTTTCTGTGCACGGGGGACCGACACAGCAAAGAACGACTGGGCCCCTTCTATCCGTCTGGGCCACATCACCCAGTCAGGGGACAAGGGAACTGTGTGTTACCTGGAGGAGGGGTTCGTCTTGCACCCACATGCAATAGAAGAGCCCTTTCCATATTTTTAGGAGTTCTTCTTGACTGAAACCTCCTAGGGGACAAAACAGCACAGACATCTTACTTCAGAGTCCTCCCACTTCCTGTCCCAGCATCTCGCGCGGCCTCACAGGCGACAGCAATACCACACTTTCATTCTTTCACCCGCAAATGTCTTTTTAGCTTTGAGGCATACGCTTCCTTGTGGCATGAAATAAACACACGCAGGCTATGTAGTTTTACCATCTCATCCTGCACACCGACACTTTCGTCGGTCTTACAGGATAAAACTGCAAATCCCACTAAAGATGACGATCTGTGCCCCGCGGAAACCGGCAGAGGTCTGGGGTATTGCAAAGATAGCTTTTTAAGGCTGAGCTGAGCTCTTTCTCTCCTGGTTATGGTTTTCATTTACTGGGCAATGATAGCCTGTTTTAAGTGACATCAACCTGGGTAGCCTTCTTTTGATTCATTTTCAAGCCCTGTACTGCCTCCGACCAAGCCACAAGTCACACGCAGCCTTCTAGGTCCCGGGCAGACCCCAGGTGCATGGAGAACAAACACAGCCCTCGAGTCTCGGTGCATGTTACAAACGGCCTGTGTTAAGACTTCGATAGCAGGTACTAGGAAAAATCTTTCAGAACACTGAAGTAGGACAAACAAGGTAAACTTCACAAGCACACGTACATTTGGAATCAGTATAATTTCAATATACCAAAAGATAATTAACAACTGGCCAACAGATCCTTTTTGATATATTGAGGTTTACTTAGTATATTCAAAGTGAGCTTTGTACCTTTAAAGGTATTTACATACACAGGTATTGGTTTCTGAGTTATTGAAGACCTTTCCCATACCAACAATTTTATTATGGTGCATTTTTATTCTTTGTGATAGTTTCTCACTTAAAACCAATATACCAGAAACTACAGTAAAGTTTACTAAAATACATTTCTTTTAGGGGTTGGGCAAACCACATGGCAACCCCCCCCAACCCCGTTATGCACAAGCCACACCTGGGTGCCTGCCTATTGCTAGCATAACTACGGTGCGAGTGACAGATCCCCCCAAGTCCCCAGACCGGAGACTGCCGCAGTCAGGGGCTTACACTCTGTCACGTTAAGATTAATGAATCCAAGGTTGGGGCAGCGATCGCCAATGGCTGGGAAAGCATCAGATGAAAAAACATGGTGGAACTTTGGAATGGATACATGAGGCCAGTAACACCTAAACCCACTGACCCATCTCGGCCCGCAGACACCACTCTCCATTCAACGCAGGATGTGATGCAAAAGGAAGAACACACACCACCCGCTGAATGTTCTTACAAAAACCAAAACGAACCGACATCAGGTCAAATCTGACTATTTAATATCAGCTTGTGGGAAAATACAGCAGAGAAGAATATGTCAAGTGAGACCATGGGATGCAGCCAGCAGAACCCCAAACGTGAGAGACTCCATGGGGCAAATGACGCAGTTCCTGCAACAAGTAGACCGCAAGAGGGAAACGTGGACAGGGACTGTGGACGGATCAACTGAAGGCTAACTGGGTCTTGCCTGGATTCTGATGAATTCTAGAAAAATGTAGAAGACGATGGGAAAACCCAACAGGAGTTGGGGTTAAAGGGTTTTTTTAAAAAAAGATGTGGTGATGACACTGTGGTTACGTTAAAGACTCCTTATCTTTTAGAGATACACGCTGAGGTGCGTGGAGAAGAACTAAGACGTCTGAGATTGCTTCCTAAGACTTTACTGGGAGGAGGAAGGGGCAGATTACACACACCAGCCAGGTATTAACAGACGCTGCAGCAGAGTGAGGACACTTTTTATGTCTGAGTCATTAATAAAAATGAAGGAAACAAGTACTGTGTAAAGTTAGCAAAGTATTACCGTGGGCTGTTTCTGTTCTCTGTGTAGAAAACTCTTTGCAAGGGGACGAGAAAACCGTGACCACGGGCAAACTTAAGAGCAAACAAGACCGAATGTTGGCGGTTCCTGGGTGCGGCCTGGTGCTGGGTATCCCCGTTTCTGCTGTACCATGAGCCCCTCCAGCACTGCCCCCTTCCAGGCAGGGCTCGGCGGGGGAGGCAGGGGTGTGGGTGGGGCTCGCCGGACACAGAGGGGAGCAGGCAAGCTGGGCTTATTCCTATTTTTTTTTTTTTAACATTTTTAATTTATTTTTGAGAGAGAGACAATATGAGCAGGGGAGGGCCAGAGAGAGAGGTAGACACAGAATCCAAAGACAGGCTCCAGGCTCTGAGCTAGCTGTCAGCACAGAGCCTGATGTGGGGCCCGAACCCATGAACCCTGAGATCATGACCTGAGCTGAAGTCGGACGCTTAACCAACTGAGCCACCCAGGTGCCCCAAGCTGGGCTTATTCCAAATAAGCGTGACTCGCCTTGGCCACGGGGGCTGGTTCAAGGCCGTACAGATAACCTCATTGCAGAGCCTCCTGCTCTGGCTCCAGGAGAAGCTCTCGCTCGCACCGACCGGACGGGGCCACGGTCCGCACCTGCACTCAGCCACCGTGCCGCACGCTGGGGGGCCTGCCCGAGGAGGGGGCCCACCTAGGGATGCCGAGCTCCTGCATGACGCTGTGCTTGGCTTTTCCCCTCAAAACTAGCTTGGCTTGGATGGTCCATCAGGTTGTAGCTGAAAAAGTCTCATTCGATAAAAACCCATTTCTATTGCAAAAAATTCATATTCATAGATTACACCAGAAGTTACGCAAAAGTGCCTTGTTCGCTATCTCCTGAACCCCAGAGGGACCACTGTGATCTGCCTGACGTACGTCTTTCCATCCAGATCCTTGCTGTGCTTTGAGGTAACACTTACATGCAGCACAGAAATGCAGATGCATAGCTGTGTGAGCGCGTAACCTGAATAGCACCACACATTCTACGTACTCCAACTTCTGGCCTTTTTCACTTAAAAATAGCACAGTGTATGTTTATCTCCAGATGGTTCTTCTAGGTGCACCGTGTGTCAAACCAACGCTAAGTGGTAATGCGGCAGACCAAGTGTCTGTGCCTAACCCGTACCTGTAAGAGTCAGAGGGGCAACGTGCTAGACAGGTTTATGTAACAGAGACTGCGGATTTCGACCAAGGAACAGGGTGACTGCAGATCCTGGACGGTGGGCAGGAAAGGGTTGGACGTGAAAACATATGCTCGGTGTTTCATCCTACGTGAGGCGGCAAAGTGTGGCGGGCACAAACCCATGGCCGGGCCCCAGCTGGCTACTACTCACTGGCTGCGCTGCAGTAGAGAGCTGCGGATGGGCCCCGCGCCTGGTCCCTCACCTGCAGGACGTGCGCGGCTCACGTCAGGGACAAAACGAAAAGCACGGACGAGAAGCACGCTGTGAGTGGGAAGCGCTACGCAGTGGGTAGGTGTTAGGACCATCTCATGTTCTCTGCCCACAGGCTACCGGAGCTCTTTTCCCTTTCGAAACACGAATTTTCAATATATGTATAAAAATCACTCATTTTCACCCAGGAGTTTAGGTGGTAAAGACAAGGCGCTAGGTTTTTTTTTTTTTTTTTTATTGTTTTTAAACCTTTTTTAAATGTTGGGAGAGAGAGAGAGAGAGCACACATGCAAGCTCACATACACGTGAGCAGGACAGAGAGAGAGAGAGAGAGAGAGAGAGACCCGAGCAGGTCCTGTGCTGTGAGAAGCCTGATGTGGGGCTCGATCCCATGAACCGTGAGATCATGAGCTGAGCCAAAACCAAGATTCAGACGCTTAACTGACTGAGCCACCCCGGGGCCCCAAAACTTTATTAGGTAATCTCTACCTCCAACGTGGGGCTTGAATTCACAACCAGGAGATCAAGAGTTGCACGCTGCACTGCCAAGCCAGCCAGATGTCCCCCGATGAGGTACTGCTGACACACAATGTCACATCAAGGTCAGGTGCTCCACACAGTGTGGCTACTATGTGCCCCCCATGCAGCATGTTACACGATCGCTGCCTAAGTTCTCTGTGGTGTACCTTTCTCCCCCTGACTTCTTCATTCCATAACTGGAAACTGAAAGTACCGATTTCTGAAGCATTTAAAGCAAAAGAGAAATGCTCATTTAATTTCTGTGAAAACTCTGAGGGTGAAACAGGCATCGAAGCAGTTTCCTTCCACAATTGCTTTTTGATATTTTTGGGGTTGTTTCTTTCTTTTCTTTTTTTTTAATTTTTTTAATGTGTAATTATTTTTGAGAGAAAGCGAGAGACAAAGAGAGACATAGAGTGTGAGCAGGGGAGGGGCAGAGAGAGAGGGAGACACAGAATCGGAAGCAGCTCCAGGCTCTGAACTGTCGGCATGGAGCCTGACGCGGGGCTCCAATCCACAAACCATGAGATTAGGACCTGAGCTGAAGTCGGATGCTTAACCAACTGAGCCCCTCCCAGCGCCCCGGGGGTTGAGTTTCTTTAACTTAAAGCCGCTTAAGTTTCTGGCAACAACATAGGTTTAGTTATTTCACAACAAATGAGGCGAACATGAAGTGAGTCGTGGGCTGAGTAAATTCCAACAAGCTGTGAAATGAGAAGGCCTGACAGCTACTGTCAGCACGAAATGAGCTCAGGAGCTGTGTTGGGTGGGGGTGAGTCCCCACCAGGGTCAGTCAAAACATCCGCAGCTCTCACTTATTCTCACTTCTCGGTCCAGGGACCCCCAAACCTGTCAGTATGAAGAAACGCTTCCCCATTACTGTACCTGAGACCCCATCAACTATCAGTTGTTCTGTTATTTTATGTGTCACTGAATGAAAGCAAGAGGGCAAACGAAACAGTCACAAGGTTGACTTTAAGATACATCCCAGTTTCTGTAGATGTTGAATGTTTAAAGTTGCAGAATCAATAGAACTTGGGGGGGGGGATTTCTCTTTTGTTCACTGCCCTACCTCCCGTGCCAAGGATAATAACAGCACACAGTAGGTGCTTTCTGTTTGCTGAAGACACAAAGGAATAAGCTCTCCTGAGTAAAACCGCAGACGGTGATCATTGTGTGAGTGCTCCGCGAGAACAGCTAAAGCACCAGAGCGACATTCAGCTGCTTTAAGCACAACAAAGATTTCCAATTTGTTTTTAAAATTACAAGGCTATTGGGGTGCCTGGCTGGCTCAGTCAGTAGAGCATCCTACTCGCGATCTTGGGGTTGTGAGTTCGAGCCACACGCTGGGCGTCGATATTAAACAAAAAACAAAACCCCCAAAAAGCTATTTATGTTGCTGATGGGCAGTTCTTTATACGGATAAAATTTCAGATTTTATCTACTATGCCCAAGACAAAAGGGAACAGACTTTGGGCCTGCCAATGAGACGCAAGTGTCGGGACAAGTGATTTCCCACCTTGCACCTCATGTTGACGGGAGCACAGTGGAGGCAGAGACCCTGTCTATTGTGCCCCATCACCACTGTCTGCGACATTCACCTTGCAGCTCCTCGTCTGGATGCCCGGCGTGCTCCGCACAACATGGACCTGGGGGTGAATAGGAGCACGGACGAAGTCACTCTCTGCGTGCTGGGTGCTGACCAGACAGGCCTCTGGGGCACCGGTGTAACCCCACTGGCCTCACAGCCCTGTGTCCCCTCAGCATTTCAAATCCTGAGCCTGTTCATCAAAGAGGTTTGAGCAACAGGCTCCGTCTGGCCATCCTGGCCCGTATGTTCTGCATCTCGCCTTTCTTCTGTCCTTGTGTTCATACAGGTGAGCCCGTGCACGCCTGGATGTGCTCCCACTTCCAGCTAAGCAGACAGACTGGAAGTTTCCACTGTTGGGGGGAAGAATGATACACTAACAGATAAAGAAGAAGCAGCTTTGCTAAGTGCCGCCATGAAGACCCGCCGGCTATTTTGGGATCCTGGAGGAGTGGGGTGAGATGGGAGGGAAGGCACTTTGGAGGAAGCGATGTGGAACTGGATGCCAGGAGGGAACAACAGAAGCAAAGGCAGAGGGGGAAAAACGACTCGGACCCAGCATGAAGCAGTCACGCAGGGGCCGAGGTTGGAAGAGAACGGGGAGAACAGACCCTTATCTGCAGACCTGGAGATCCAGGGAAGGAGGTGATGTGATCGGAACCGGTTTAGGAAGATGACTCTGGGCTGCTTTGAGGGGGATGGGTTCAAGAGAGGCACAAACGGAGTTAAGAAGACCAGTTGGGAAGTAAGCAAGTTCAGAGGTCTGGGTGAGACGAAGGGAGTGAGGGCAGAGGACGTCAGAAGATGAAAGATGGCAGAACCAAGAGACGGGGGAGGCGGGGGGAGGATCAGGAAGAGGAGTCTGGGACGTTACGTGTCCAGTTTGAGTGAGTGGATAATGGGGATAGCATCTAAGATACGAGAACAGAGGCGGCAGAGGAGAAGAAGAGAACGGGCTTTAGGGGGAGGAAAATGAGTCACTTTGGGGCCTCTGAGTCTGAGGTGCCCACGGGACACCCAGCTGGAGGTGCCAGGTCTGCTCTAGAGACAGACTTAGGGACCTTCAGTGTACTGGGGATGCCTGGAACCATCAGAGTACATGAAATCCCTCAGAGAGAGCCCTAACAGAATTGAAGTTAGGAATTTGGTCCTCATTCCTTTCTAGCAGACTTCCCATCAAACTGTTACTTGCTTTTCCCTGGGTAGTCTTTCTGTGATTTCTCCTTCAAATAAAACAAAGAAAGTCAGTACATGAGTAGATAATATCTATTCTTTCAAGGAGACTCCAAACGTATTAGTATTAGCAGTAAATCAAAATTTGCCCTAGCACAACCTGAAAACCTCGACCACCTGTCGCAGCTCATACTCTCAAGAGCTTACAGAACGAACCTTGGCTCAGGGAAATGAAGTCCTTCAACGGCACCCCCACTGCAGTGAAGAAGCAAACTAGAAAGCCCAGTGTGACCGGGCCACTGCTGACTTTTCCAGCTTTAAGTCGTAACGCCCTCACCCTCTCTCACTTAACTGGCCTTCCAGCCATTCCTAGGGCAGCCTCGCTCTTTCCTCCCGCCTCTGTTCGGATCCGTTGAACGTCACCCCGGAGGCCTCCCGGGACCGGCCCGTGTAGCGGAGCTCCCTCTTCCCTTGATGTCCCTTCCCTTCCCTGCACTTGTAAAACCCTATTTCAGTTATCCACCCCCCGCCCCGATTTACTAAGTGCAACTTTGGAAGTAGAGATTCTCTCGTCTCCCGTAACTCCGCACCTAAGGCGTCGGGTCAAATAAACACGTGCATCAATGGAGAGCACAGCAGAAGGAACCGGGCTAAGTTTGGTGACTCGAGGGACGGCGCAGGGTCGGACAGGCTCGTCCATCCTCGGCTTCGCCACTCGCCGTGACTTTCGCAGACCACCTCGCCCCTGCCGGCTGCAGCCCCTCCACGGTCACACCGGGCTGGCCCCTGCAGGAAGCCGGTCCCCCCGCGCGGAAGCACACAGGCCCGCGGCGGGGGGGCGAGTCCGCCGCTCCGCACCCCCCTCCGCCCCCCCCCCCGGCCCGGCCGCCATGTGGCGCGGCTGACCGCCGGGCGCCCACCTGTCTCCCTCTGCGTCTTCACGCTGATGTACTGGCGCAGCTTCTTCACCGCGCGGTCCCGGATGTCCTTCTCGTGGGACGCCAGCCGCTGGGCGAACTGGAGCTCGGCCGGCTGCATGGCGGGGGCCATCGCGCCCGCTGGACCATCCCCGGCCGCAGCCTCCCGCCGCCGCCGCTGCCGCCGAGCAGCCCCGGGCCGCGTCTGCGCAGAAAGCGGCTCGCTTCGGCGGCCGCGAGCGGGGGCGGCGCGCGCGGGCTGATGGCGTCACAAAGGCGCCGGCCACGGCTCGCGGCGCGTTCTGGGCGCGAGCGCGGCGGACCCGGGCAGTGGGCGGGGCAGCCCAGCTCGGGTTCGGCCGCTGTCTCTTGTCGACACATCTCCAGGCGTTTGGCGGCGAGGTTAGCTAGCGTTGGGTCTTGGCCAGGAAGAGATGGATGGCCCATTTAAGTAGTCTAGAACCTTTAGGCTCACTCTACAAAATCTTCATCTGATCGATTACTCACCTACGAGATTAGACAGCACCGAGTTTTAAATTGTATTGGACTCCTCGAGCCGCCTCTGCCGGGTGGGAACTGAGAAGGATGGCGGTCTTTGGGGTTTTTGGCGGGATGTTGGGGCTGCCCCATTAAGGGGTCCAGGTCTGAGCCTCTGCTGCTGGCGGAGGCAGCGCCCTCCAGCGTCTCCCAATGTCCGGGTCCTGGGACAGGTCCCAGTGCAAGGACAAGTCCTGGGGCAGGGGCAGGGCAAGTCCCGGTGCAGGGGATGGTAGGGTCAGGGTCGGGTCCCAGTGCAGAGGCAGGGACAGGGCAGGTCCTTGTGCAGGGGATGGTAGGGACAGGATCAGCGTCAGGTCTCAATACAGAGGATGACAGGGGCAGGTTCCAGCGCGGAGGATGGCAGGGACAGGGTGAGGTCCGGGTGAGGGAATGGCAGGAGGAGCTGCAGGGGATAATGTCTGGTACAGGTCCCGGTGTGGGGAAAGGAGTTTGGAGCGAGTGCTTGCGAGTCCATCCTTGGGCCTGGAGAGCATTCAGGGAACTGTGGCAGTGTTGGCTTTCTGCCAGCTTAGAAACAAATGCTGTCTTATTGCAGTAACTCAGTACATCTGAACCTATTCACCCTATTTGTGAATTTAGTGGTTATACTGGGGCAAGTAGATGGACCTGGTGGCATCTTCCAATTCACGGTAGTCGTCTGTTCCTCAGCCAGCTGGCTGGACTGACTTGCCCTATCCAGGGCCGACTTCCCGAGGAGCCTGTTGTCGGAGAGCTTCGAGCCTTGCTATTGGAGCGTAGAGCCCAACGTGGGAGCGTGGCCGCCGGCTGCGGGGCGGCCGTTCCCCTGAGCGCATCGCCCCTTAGTCTAGCGTCCCTTGCCAAACAGGAAAGGCCCAATTCGGCTTATTTAACTTGCCACTTATACTCGG
Organism: Cryptoprocta ferox; assembly: GCA_028646485.1. NCBI lineage: Eukaryota > Metazoa > Chordata > Mammalia > Carnivora > Eupleridae > Cryptoprocta > Cryptoprocta ferox. The sequence continues at coordinate 2,411,127 of CM053573.1, forward strand.
GTTTCACTGTCCTTCTAGTTTGCAGTTAACGAGTTTAAAACTCCGGCTGGCAGCTCAGAGCCTGGAGCCTGTCTTCGGATTCTGTGTCTCCCTCTGTCTCTGACCTTCCCCTGCTGGTGCCGTCGCTGTCTCTCTCTCTCTCTCAAAAATAAATAAAAAACATTAAAAAAAAATTTTAGAAAAACTCCGGCTGGGCCAGGAGAGTCGACACCGGATCTCACCAAGCCCAACCCTCGTCCATAAGGCCGAAAATGCAGCGCAAACTCTGCGAGGTTTGAGCCTCGTGGCTCGCCGTTCGCTCCCCCCCCCCCCCCGGCGTGGGTACGTTCCCGCTCTTCCTGGCGTGAGGGGTCGGAGGGCGCGCCGCCGCGCAGGCGCACGGAGCCGAGGCCGCGGCGGCCATGGGCGAAGCAGGCGGGACTGACGAGGCCTGCCGGGTCAGTGAGGGGACCGGGCTGCCACCATTCGCTCTCCCGCGCCGTGCGGCGGCCCGCCGGGCTTGCCCGGTGCTCTTCGGGCCGCCCTGGGCCTCGTCCGCGGGGCAGCGTGGCCCGGGCGGGGGGCTGGGGGCGTGGCGGGGACCCCCGCGCCCCGGGGCGGTGGGCGCGACGGCGGGACGTGGGGTCCGAGCCCGGGCCCCCTGGCAAGGCCCTAACGCGCCTTCCAAGACTCAGCGCAAGGTTCAGGGAGAACGCGGGTCACAGGTCGCCGCGCTGTCGCCTCCACTGCGCGCGTGATGAGGGAGAGACCCGGGTTCGGGGCGCGGTTCCGTCCCCTTAACGGCGTTACCGTGAGGAGGTCACCCAGCCTGCCTGTGCCTCTGCTTGTGACCTGGACAACCTTGAGGGGTTGGGGAGGCCAAGTGAGACGACCCCCCCCACGGGCCGGGCGCCCCCGGCAGGAGTGCAGGGACCTTCCTGTTCCTCCCGGGGAGCCGCCGGGAGCCGGGTGCCGGCCTGTCCTTCGGCTCTCGGGAGGAGGGCCGCGGGCCTGGCGTGCGGGGAGAGGACGGGAACTGGCTCCCGCTCGGTGCTCCCCGCCGAGCGGAGGGCGGGGCGGGTAAAGACCGGCCTTCGGAGCTAAGGAGAGGCCGCCTCGGGAAGCGTTAACGATCTTGAAATCTGCTTGTCCTTTCAGCACGTGGGCTCCAAAGACGAATTCGTGAAAGTCAGAAAGAAGGACCTGGAACGGCTGACAACGGAAGTAATGCAAATCCGGGACTTCTTGCCCAGAATACTAAATGGGGAAGTGCTGGAAAGCTTCCAGAAGCTAAAGATCGTAGAAAAAAGTGAGTCTTATCGGTAGCAGCCATCGAGGGTGACACCTGCCCGTTCCAGCGTTTGGAGTTCCGTAAGCGACCGGAGGGCAACTGTAAATAGGCTTTAAGGTGCTGGTCCGTGTAATTACACTTGGGAGCGTCAGATGAGGTGACCTCGTGTGCGTGACCCAGACGCCGAAGTTTGTGTTGGAAGAAGGGTTGCCAGCCTTTCTGGCGTGTGTCACCAGCTTCTCTTTGTCCCCGCCTCGTCCTTGGCGTCCACGTTTGCTGCCTTGTAATTGACACGCGCTCCTCTCAAAATTCAGCGTTTGTGTACGTTGAAGGTCTTGCCCCGTGGGTGCGCGGCGTGGGGTCCTCTGTGCGTGGAGACCGGCCTGAGTTCCTGGTCTCGGGTGGACGCGGGTCGGCGCCCAGCGCTGGTTCCAGTCCGCGCGGGCCGAGCCGCCGCGCCGGGCGGCCGGCGGGCGGCCTGCGGAAGCTCTCCGGCACCGCGGGACCGGCTGGGCCCTGGCGCGAAGCCCGCGCGCGGCCTCTCGGTGCACACGGAAGGCGGCTGGATGCGCACACGTGCCGCGTGGAGGGCGCAGCGGCCCGCTGGCGTGGAGCTCCGCCCCGCCGGTTCTCTCCGCGGAGCCCCCAGGGCCGCGCCTTCTTGGCTGGCCGCCTGGGGCTCACCCGTGGAAGGCGGCGCGGGGAGGGGTCGGGGCGTCTGCTCCGCCTCCGGGCCCGCACACCGCCTCCGCTCTCGCGGGGCTCCTCGGGTGGGCGGGTGCCAGGCCCCGGGGCCTCAGCAGCCCCGCTTTCCCGCCGGAAGTAGTCCTCTCCGTGCCTCTCACCGTCCGGGCCTCTGTGTCCCACTGCGACCCTGCCGCGTGTGCTCGGGTCACCGATTCCACCGCAGCTCCAGGACGCTGGCTTCTGGCCCCGAGCTCATCCGGCGACCCCCTGCGCCGCTCAGGCCCGCGCATGCATTTGCCTTGCGGAGCGGCAGTGCCGGCGCCCGGCGGGGTCCGGCAGGTGCCGGGTGGCCCTGCGCCTCTCAGAATTGGTCAGCAGCAGTCCGCTTTAGAGACAGCCGCACGCTGCGGTCCGGGCAGGCCGAGGGCCACCGCGGGTCTGTGGCGACTTGGCCAGTTAGGCCTCAGGAGCCCTTCCCTGGCGGCCCCTGGTCTTCCTCAGGCCCTGCGGCTTCTCTTCCTGCTCTCCGGCCGTCCTGTCCTGGCTGCTTTGCCCGTGCGTCCTCCTCTGCAGCCGCCTTTCGGCTAGTGGAGCCGCCTGGGGCTCAGGCCCCGTCCCCGTGTCCCCTGCTCCGTGGCTTTTCCGTGGGCCGTCTCCTGCACACACAGCTTCAGTTCCGGTCTCCGTGCCAGCGGCTCGCGGGCCGACCTCTGGTCCTGGGCTTGGCCCAGACCTCCAGGCTGGCGGTATCCCGACTCCTCCCTGGCGTTTCTTCTTGCTCGTTTCACCACGATTTCAGATTCTCACCGTTTGTCCTATAACCAGCCAGCCTGCAGTCGTCAGGAGGGACCCGAAGCCCGAAGACGGAGACTACACAGCAGAGGAACTGTGCGCATCTTGCCAACAAAAGGCTGGCGTTGCCGAGAGATTTGGGGAAGGGTGGGGTTCAGGTGAAGTGCACCGTGAACCATGTTTTTTTAAATTTTTTTAATTTTATTTAAAATTTTTTACATTTATTTATTTTTGAGAGAGAGAGACAGAGTGTGAACAGGGGAGGGGCAGAGAGAGAGAAAGAGAGAGAGAGAGACAGAATCCGAAGCAGGCTCCAGGAGCCTCCGAGTTGTCAGCACAGAGCCCCACACGGGGCTCAAACTCACAAGCTGTGAGATCATGACCTGAGCCAAAGTCGGACACTTAACCGACTGAGCCACCCAGGTGCCCTGCATGTTTTGATGGGCTCCAAGCACAGTAGGGCTGTGTGTGAGGCCATCACCATATCCTACTACGGTAGGCCGGGGCCTTGTCTTTGTAGGTAGTTGGAGAACATCGTGTCTAAAGTGCCTCACTTGAAGCTCTGCGGGTGGCTGGAAATCAAGGCTGCTGCTCTGTGTCCCAGTGACTTTGATCCTGCAGGGAACAGTGGGATGTTTTCTTTTTACTCCTAGAATTCCAAACAACAGAATTTCTGATAGTCTGGGATTTTACAAATAAGCTTTTTGTGAATAGGAAATGAACAGTCATTGAAAGGGGCTGTTCCGACATTGCAGTGTGTTCTTCCCTGCTAACTTGGCAGCTGACTTTATAGGTCTGTTAGCCCAGTCTAACACCCTGCAGGACAGATTGCTGCTTTCTCACCTCTGACTGGTGATACCCAGCCTCCTACCCCACCCCACACTGGGCTTCCTCAGTCTCCCCAGTGCAACACCATCTACCTAGAGACCTGGGATCCTCCTTACTCTCCACCTCTCTCCCCCCCCCACTCCCTCCCGCCCAGTCTCTCTTCCCGTACGTTCCGGCTCATGGATGCATCCTGAATTCACTAGCCTGCCTTCACTGCCACTGCCACCACCGAGCCCAGGCCACTGTTGTTTTGCCTGAAGCTCTGCCTCCTGGCAGCGTCCACTTATTATCACTTTCCAGTCTGTTCTGTACCCTGTGTCCACTTGTCAGTTTCCAGTCTGTTCTGTACCCTGCAGCCTGTGTAGTTTTTAACCGTTGTTTGCTTATGACATTCCCCTGCTTATGTCTTCAGTGGCTTCTCCTTGCTTTTAGGATAAAGACAAAAAACACCCCCCTTCTCCAAGAAAGCACTACCACCCGAAAACCTAAACAAGACTGTACCATGGCTTGAAAGACTTTGTATTATTGGACTTAGCCTCAGGTTCAGATTCACTTCCTCATCTGTCTAGATAATATCTGTCTTCCTGTTACATGTTGTTATCGCACAGCGGTCTTTTCCTTCAGATAAAGTTTTATTCACATCTTACTGGTACAGGTCTGTGGGAGGGAAGGGCCCCTGTTTTTGCCCCCTATTTTGTTCTCTGTGCCTGAATATTTGGTCCTGATGTTACTTCTCGCCCTGTCTCCGCATGCTCTTCTGTCTAATTTGCTTGCTAGCTCATGGAGCTAAGCTGCTGTAGGTCCCTCGGTACTGAGAGAAAGGGAGGATCAGAGTGGACTTCTACATAAATCACAGAATGGTCAAGATTTTAAACACTTTGCCGTGCAACCTCAGGCTGCTGTCAGTTAGTTAAACTGATCTTGAAGCTTGAAATCAGGGTCAGATACTCTTTCATAATTACATCAGAAGATCTAATGATTCCTTGCCTTTCTGGATTGGCACTGGTTCACTTGGAGAGAGACTGGTTCGCTTGGAAGTGAAGTCATTCAGCCTCTTTTTTTTTCTCCAAGTTAGTTAACATACAGTATAATAATGGTTCCAGGAGTAGAATTTAGTGATTCATCGCTTACACTTAACACTCCCTGCTCATCCCAATAAGTGTCCTTCCTAATGCCCCATACCCATTTAGCCCATCCCCCCACCCACCTCTCCTCCAGCAACCCTCAATTTTGTATTTAAGAGTCTCTTAGGGTTTGTTTCTCTCTCTTTTTATCTTATTTTTGCTTCCCTTCCCTTATGTTAAACCGTTTTGTATCTTAAATTCCACATACTAGTGAAATCATGTGATATTTGTCTTTCTCTGACCAATTTATCTCACTTAGCATAATACCCTCCAGTTCCATCCGTGTTGTTGCAAATGGCAAGATTATATTCTTTTTGATTGCCAAGTAATACTCCGTTGTATATATAAGCCACATCTTTATCCATTCATCCGTCGATGGACATTTGGGCTCTTTCCATACTTTGGCTATTGTCGATAGTGCTGCTATAAACATTGGGGTGCATGTGCCTCTTTGAATCAGCATTCCTGTATCCTTTAAAAAACATTTTTTTAAACATTTATTTATTTTTGAGAGACAGAGAGAGACAGAGCACAGTGGGGGAGGGGCAGAGAGAGAAGGAGACACAGAATCCGAAGTAGGCTTCAGGCTCTGAGCTGTCAGCACAGAGCCCGATGCAGGGCTCGAACCCACAAACTGCGAGATCATGACCTGAGCCAAAGTCGGACGCTCAACCAAATAAGCCACCCAGGCGCCCCAGCCCTCCTGTATCCTTTGGATAAATACGTTGTAGTGCAATTGCTGGGTCGTAGGTTAGTTCTATTTTTAATTTTTTGAAGAACCTCCATAATGTTTTCCAGAGTGGCTGTACCAGTTTGTATTCCCACCAGCAGTGCAAAAGAGATCCTTTCTCTGCATCCTTGCCAGCATCTGTTGTTGCCTGAGTTGTTAATATTAGCCATTCCGACAGGTGTGAGGTGGTATCTCATCGTGGTTTTGATTTGTATTTCCCTGATGCTAAGTGATGTTGAGCATCTTTTCGTATGTCGGCCATCTGGATGTCTTCCTTGGAAAAGTGTCTATTCATGTCTTTTGCCCATTTCTTTGCTGGATTATTCATTTTTTGGGTGTTGAGTTTGATAAGTTTTTAAAGATTTTGGTTACTAATCCTTTATCCAATATGCCGTTTGCAAATATCTTCTCCTGTCAGTTGCCTTTTAGTTTTGTTGATTATTTCCTTTACTGTGCAGAAGCTTCTTCTCTTGATGAAGTCCCAATAGTTCATTTTTGCTTTTATTTCACTTGCCTCCGGAGACATGTCTAATAAGAAGTTGCTGCAGCCGAGGTCAAAGGTTGCTGCCTGGGTTCTCTGGGATTTTGATGATTTCATGTCTCACGTTTAGGTCTTTCATCCATTTTGAATTTATTTTTGTGAATGGTGTAAGAAAGTGGTCCAGTTTCGTTCATCTGCATGTCGCTGTCCAGTTTTCCCAGCATCACATTCAGCCTGTTTCAATCTTCATTGTCTCATAGAAAACCTTTCAAATTCATAGGTTGTCTTCCAGATGTTAGGTGATAGAATTTGAAAACAACTTGACGTCTTAGTGGCAGATATTGAGTCTCGGGTTGTGATCATGTAATTTTTTGTGTTGATACCAAACAAAAATTGCAGTCTAACTTCTGAATTTTAAAATCTGCAACATTAGTTTTAACCTTTTAAAATTTATGTAAATAAATGTTTGTTTATGACTCCGTAGCTCTCACATGAATACTGTGAACCAGCCTTGTTTTGTTCGAGTATTGCCAATGAATACAAACTAGTGCAGCCATGGTATATATTGCAGAGATATTTGATTTTCTTTAGCAATGGAAAAAAGTTATTTTGTGTAATTTAAAATTTGTGCGGCAGCACCTTGCCTCTGTCAATATGGTCCAATAGAACTTTCTGTAATGGTGAAGTTCTTGTATAATTCATGCTGTCCCTATTTAAAAAATGGCCACTAGCCCTATCTGGCCAACTGAACCCAGCCCCATTTGTTGAAGTCTTTCCCTCTTTTACTATAGAAATGGCTTTGTTGTAAATGGCTGTGTATGTGTGGATTTGGTTCTGAATTCTTTATTAGTTGTGTTATTTATTTGTATGCACTTTATCATTAGTATTAGTTTTTATATTGATTTTCCACTTGGTTGTGTTTTACTGTAGCTCCTTGATAAAATTCTCTTTACCTTTTTTTTCTGTAATATTAATCACAGTTATTTTAAAGTCTGAATATGATCATTTTTTTCTTTTTAAAAAATTTTTTAGTCTGCTTTTGAGAGAGAAAGAGAGACAGTGTGAGTTAGGGAGGTGGCAGAGAGAGAGGGAGACACAGAATCCAAATCAGGCTCCAGGCTCTGAGCTGTCAGCACAGAGCCTGACGCGGGGCTCGAATTCATGAACCGTGAGATCATGCCTGGAGCCGAGCTGAAATCAGATGTTCAACTGACTGAGCTACCCAGGTGCCCCTGAGTCTGATAATTCTAATATTTGGATCACCTGTTGATCTGCTTGTATTGTCTATTTTCCCTCTTGGTAATCTTGGTAATTTTTTTAATTGATTAATGGAGTTTGTTTTTTATTTATAGTTTATTGTCAAATTGGTTTCCATATGATTAATGGAGTTTTTAAAGTGAAACTTGTAGAGACTTTTGGTGATATTTTTCTCCAGCAAGTGGTACCCCCCTGTTCTCCCCCCCTCCCCCTGTCTGCTTGCCTCTTCAGCCTCCTTGTGCTGCCCTATGCACTGCTGAGTGCCTGGAGGAGAGAGATGGCTCTGACATCAGCCCATTTTTCTGTGCGTCCATCTCCTCTGGGATCATGGCCCACCCTGAGTCTTGGCTGTCTGACAGCTCTGTGGCACCACTGACCGCGCTGCCCAGCTTTGCTGCCTCTTTCCCTGTGCTGCTCTAGAATATGCCAAGGTCTTTGGGAAGAACGAAGTGGGAGGCTGGGGTCCTGTACCTCAGGGCAGGTTTCCCTTCTCTGGGTCCTAGCCTGAAGGCCGGTGTGACTCTGTAGCTCTCACATACTTTCAAGGGAGTACATTTTTTTAAGTTCTGCTTTTCTAATTATTCTTGGTGAGAAGGTTGATCTGCTCCCTCACCATCACAGCTGGAAATGTAAGTCCTTCCATATATGTGGTTGTGATTTTTAAATTGTTAAAAACATTTTGTAACGTCCCACAGTAAAGACAGACTACGGAGATGTTCCAGATTAAAGGAGGCTAAAGACACAATGACAATCGAAGGCGATTTCCTACACTAGACTGGTAGTTTTACCTTGAAGGAAGAAAATGCTAGAAACGGCAGTTTGGGGTCATTTGAGGAAATTTGAATGTCGGCAGATTAGGTAGAGGTATTGATACTAATTTTTCTGATGTTGACAACTGTATAGAGTAGGTGTCTAGGACATCCCTATTCCTGGGAAGTACTCGCTGACGTATTTAGGAATAAGGAGCCGTGATAGACATGACTTAGGTCGGCTGGCTCCGCGTGTAGGGTGTGCGTCTGCGTCCAGTACGAAGGAGGAGCAGATGGGAAATGTTGCCAGTAGGTAACTCTGCGGAAAGGGAATGCGGGTGTTCTTTGTATGCTTTTTATTTGTGCAATGTTTCGTAAGTTTGAAATTATTTCCAAATAAAAAGTTTGAAAAACCTAGTAAAATGGAAAAACCAATGTTCACCAAACCATAAGCGTCCCTTAGGTACCGTCGGGTTGTTAGAAGGGGGGTTTGAAAACCACTTGTACCACGTGGTCTCTCCAGTGTTGATGGTGTTTGGAGATTAATTTCCCAAGAGTTTGGTATTGATGAAAAGAGGAAGACCTCCATTACAGCTCAGGGAAAAATGATTATTTCTGGGCCCCAGAAATCTGAACCGGAGAGAGAATCATGGGGAGTGGGATGGAAGGAAGAGTGAGTGCCAGGGGGTATTATTGGGGTGCGCAGGGGGCTCAGCAGGTGGAGCCTGGCTCGTTCCATCTCGGGTTGGGAGTTCGAGCCCCATGTTGGCTGAGAGATTACTTAAAAATAAAATCTTAAAAAAAAAGATTATTTGATGTGACCAAAAGTTTATTGTGACCCAAATGAGATGATCTCAGAGTGTCTTTTCCCCATATCTTGGCAGGAACAAAAGGGGTAACATGGAGTCTAATGTGGAGGGACGGGTGTGGTCCAGGTTTGGGGAACCCGTGCTAGGGAGCTAGAGGAGCTAGCAGAGGACAGGGGCTGCCTCACCCAGGAGGGGAGTTGCTGCCTCCGGAAGACAGGCAGCAATGATGCGGGGGGAGTAAGTGCCCCGGTGTGTCTCCTCATGGCCCCTGCCAGTGTCCTGGTCTGACAGGAGGCTGGGTGCCATGGATGTTGACTTTTGCCTCTCAGAAGCACATACATAGATGGCGGAGAGGGCTCTGAAGGGCATGTGGAGACGGTCCAGCACACAGGACTGGAAGAGAAGAAGAGAGACTTAATGGGCTTTTGGACAGAGGAAGTGGGAAAGTAGCCGAGGTGGAGAAGGTAGAGACACATAATTTGAATGAATCACTCCTGACACCCTGTCGTTAACATTTTCTCTGTATGCCAATAAACGAAACGTTTCGCAACTCTACGGTTTGCGAGATGCTTTAACAGAATTCATTTGAATTCAGCAAGATCGATCTTAGTTTTTTGCGATGGTATTTATTTTCAAGTCTTCCAGCGAATGTGGTCGATGAGTCACTCAGGTAGAGATGCACTCTGCCTAGTGTTTGTCAAGCGTCGCTAGGTAACGTGGGGATGTACAAAGGGTAAAATCTGACCCCATTCCTTCGTAATTTACAGGTAGCGGAGCTCCAACACACAGATGTTGAAGTTAGTGATACAAAGTACTGCCAAGTCCATTGGCAATGCCAGGATAGAACCAATTCCTGTTAGTCACACATTTTCTTCATCTTATGAGAGAGAACTCCAATGGCCTTTAAATTAGAAAAAGAAGAGTGGTTTGGGGAGCAGGTTCTTGGCAGTGCAGGAAAAAATGCTGTTTCCATGTTCCGGTTCCAACTCTTTTCTCCAACCCCCTTTGATTTGTTTTAAAAATTTGACAGCTAATTAAAGTGTTATTTTGCTGGCTTAGAGTGGGTAGAAAGATTTCAAATTCACTTAATCTCTTTAACTGAAGAATTTTTTTAAGCGGATTCTGAGATATTCTTATTTTTTCACTTTTTGAACTCCCATTGTTGACATGCTGATTAAGTTAAAATGAGGTCTTTAGGGGGAGCCCTGATCCAATACGACTGGTGTCCTTACAAAAGGGGGAAATTTGGACAGACACAGAGAAGACGTGCACAAGGAAGCTGATGGGAAGTGAAGAGACCAGGGGAAGGCCCAGTGACCGCGGGGGGCAGATGGAAATTCTGGAACAGCAGGGGTGCTGAAAGATGGAGGAGGCAAGGAAGGATCCTCACCCGTGGGTGCCTGCTGACACTGTGGTCTGGACCCATGGCCTCCAGAACTAGGAGAGAAGATGTTTCTGTTCTAAGCTGCCCAGGTTGTGGTGCTTGTTATAAACCCTCCAAATCTCAGTTCAAAATAAAGATGGAGTCCATTAGTGGCTAATGGGAAATTCTTTTCTAAACCTATTGGAGAGTGATGCCAAAGGGAGAAGTAAAGGGCCGTTTAAAAGCTTTTATTGTGGATTTGAGCCTTTTAGCTATTTTGATAAAAAATAATACTTTCGTATTAACATACATGAAACAACTGAGAGTTTACTTTGCTTATTATAAGCATACCTGGTGATTAAAAAAAAGGTAGGAGAGATTGATCTCTTTTGTGTCGCTTACATTTCTTTGCTCAGTGTTTTAGAAATGCTGCTTTTCATTTATAGCTCTGTCTCCTACCTGTAATAGTTCTCTGTACCCTTCCCGCGAATAAGTTAAACATGAAGAGGTACAAGCATTCTCATGTTATTAGAACTATCAAAAAAGGATTGTAACTTTCAGAAGCCATATCGACGTTGAAGTAGCCTGTGACTTAGATTGTGTTTATACATTGGTAGTCTGTCCTGGCCACTGTTTCATTAGTTAGCAGTTAAATGGAGGAGATTTCTTCATTTTGAATGCTAATGAGCAGTTGAAAGACACTCTTAGGCTGGGTGACAGCTCCTTTCCTATTCTGATATTGAGGCTGGGTAAGATATTGTCTTGATTTCACATAATGGATCATTCACTGTCCATATTCTTTCTGTCCTTGGATAAAAAAAATCACAAAAATGATATGTTCTCATTATGAGAAGGAGACCTACAATCAAAGTAGCTGTGCATTTTTTTCTATTCAAGGATTAGCAGGAGGAATGTGTAGAGAAGTGAAATTTATTTGTGTGACAGATATTTTTAAAATTCTGTGTGCCGTTCTAGGGATTTGGGATGTATCAGAAAACAAAACACGAAAATCCCTGGCTTTGTGGTGTTTGTTCTGGGCACAGGCACTGCTGGGGGCCAAGCAGAAAACGCAAGGTGGGGGTTTTGTTGGGACGGTGATGGCCGTGCTCCCATCTGGCCACAAGGCGGCGGCCTCGTACAGCAGAAAGGCACCCTCAGCCTCCGGCCTCCGGGGCCCTGGGGTGGGCTCAGGGTGGGTGGGTGTGGCATCCCTAATGCTGACTTTGAATTCTCCGGAGAGTGAGACGTTTTGACCCTGGCCCTGTGTTATGGTAGCCTGTCGTAAGGTTGTATGCAGGTATGTAGAGCAAGAGCTTTTGAAGTTACTGTCACGAAAATCTTTTGGGTGGTCAGAATTAATTCTTCCATATTTTATACATACGAGAGCTTGTAAGGATGTAATTTTCTATCTTCTTTGCCATGTTTGAATGATATACTGCTTAATGATACAAGAAAATTTAAAAGTGAACTGCAAAGAAAAAATTTGTACCTCTACTAATTTTATTTTAGTTCCTTTTTGATTTTCTTTCTTTTTTTGACCATGTGCACTTTATGATTCATTCATAATTATAAATAATACATATTTTAATTTAACATTGTTACAAAAGGCAACTTTGTAGTTTTTTAAAGCATAACACTTTAGGGGCGCCTGGGTGGCTCAGACATTAAGCGTCCAACTTCAGCTCAGGTCATGATCTCGCAGTTCATGAGGTCGAGCCCTGCATCGGGCTCTGTGCTGACAGCTCAGAGCCTGGAGCTGCTTCGGATTGTCTCCCTCTTTCTCTGCGCTGCTCCCCCCACTCATGCTCTGTCTCTCTCTCTGTCTCTCTCTTTCCGTCTCTCAAAAGTAAACATTAAAAAAAATAAAGCGCTTGACTGATAGTTGATTTCTTGGGTGGCCACAATTTGTAGGGCAGAGTAGAGAGTTGTGGGGAATGTCCTGTTGTGGCATGATACGCTGTGGAAGGGCAGAAAGAGAACTGATTGAAGAGAGAAGAAATAGTCCCACATTACTTCACATAGCTTCTCAGAAACACATTTTAAGAGGAGTTCTGCTGGCTAGCTTCATAATCTGTAACTGAATATTTAGCTTCAGATGCTAATCTTCCCTTCTAGGGCAATGGGTCCCTGGAAAAACGCTGACTCTATTCATTTCTGTGGAACTTTTGGGGAGCCCTGCCGTTCTTGGTGGTCCCCTCTTTGTCAGACCCCTAGGCACTTCACTGGGGGGAGTGCTGTAAGCCATCGCCCCTCTCAGGTAGGGGAAGGCACCAGTTTCCAGGCTGCCGCCCCCCACTACCCTCCATTTCTCTGCCCCCCACGCTCCTGTGGCTGGACTCCCTCATTTGCTCGAGTTGGTGTGTGGTGATTTTATTTTGTTAGTGACCAGAGACCAGGCTGTGGTCCCAGGGGAGCAGTCTTTCTCAGCGTCTCTTCCCAGATCAGCAATATCAGCCTCACCTCGGAACTTGCTAGAAGTATAGGTTTTCAGGTCCCACTCAGGCCTCCTGAATTGGAAACCCTGACGAGGGAGTGCAGCAGCCTGTGTCTGAGCAGGTCCTTTTGGGGGTTCTGGTGGGCATCACCGTCCGCAAGCTTTAATAGGGAGGCGTGCCGTTGACCCAGGACTGTGTTCCACCTCAAGTCTTGGCTTACGTTAGCATAAAAATGGATGACTTCTTAGCCCCTGAAGTCGAGGCCCTTAACATTTTAAGTTCTAGATTTCTTTGCTTTATGAATGTCATCAATACCTTTTATTTGAAGTTGATAATGCTTTTGATTTCAGACGCGATGCGATGTCTTTGGGATTTGTGTTGGCTGTTTGAATCACCATCTAAGCGAATGTGGTTGAGAGGAAGAATGCCGTGGTGCCACGCTGTCACTGTGGCCTTTTCTTGTGTGACCACGTTGCTCCCACCCTCCATTGACTGCCGCTGCGGCTGTTCCCACCAAGTCAGTCTGCCAGTTGCTGAGACGAGCTCTGTGAATCAGCCCCGGCTGGCACCGTCTCCTCGCTGAGCCGCCTTCTGCTTTTTCTGGAGCAGATACAAGTCTGTGCCACGAGACAGTCGGGCTTCTCAGCCCTGCCTTCAGTCCTTTAAATAACCCACTTTCCTAAACCCTCGAGTACAAGTCTGTCAGTAAAATGAGGTCTTAAAAACATAAGACCGAAAACAACAACAGAAATAGTACTTTCTGCCATGGGGTACAAAGCAGGACTTTTAGCGTGTTGGTCAAGGGCTGGTCGTGTGAATGGTCCCCCCTGAGCAAGCAGTGCCGCTTTTCCTGAAAGATTAGGCAAAATGGATTCTTAGAAGAGAGTAGTGATTTGAAATATTGAGTATTATTATGTCTCTTTTTTCTAGACCTGGAAAGGAAGGAGCAAGTATTAGAGCAACTGAGAATGGATTGTGAGCACTTTAAAGCCCGCCTAGAGACTGTGCAGGCCGACAGCATGCGAGAGAAGAAGGTACGGTGCTCACGGACCGCTGCTTAACCCACCAGTGTCGTGGCTGCGGCCACAGAGTGGTGTTGGTGGCGGCTTCTCTAGACCTTAAGCCTCCAGAGATTGTATTTTAAAATGTATGTATTCTAAATGGGTTGGAAAATAGCGAACATTGGCTTTTATGACCACCTAATGTGGAGAATATTTGCTGGGTGCCTCGTAATAGTCACTTCCTGTTAATTTTTATGTTTAAAAGACCATTTCAAAACAGTAAAAGTCACAGTATAGTAAGAATCTTGAAAAAAATGCACATCATAATTTATAATCAGAGATAAATGTATTACCTAGAAATATTTATAATTAAGGGATCATTTACTGATATTATTTAAATGACTTTTTTTAACATTTATTTATTTTTGAGAGAGAGCACGTGAGTGTGCGCTGGTGGGGGAGGGGCAGAGAGAGAGGGAGACACAGAATCTGAAGTAGGTTTCAGGCTGTGAGCTGTCAGCACAGAGCCTGTCACAGGTCTTGAACCCACGAACCTTCAGATCATGACCTGAGCTGAAGTCGGATGCTCAACGAACTAAGCCAGCCCGGTGCCCCCATTTAGTGATATTTTAGAAATAACAAATGTATTTTAATATTTGAGAAGACTAATAGGATTTCTCAAAAATTACACATTTTTACTTTATGGAACAAATTACTTCCCCCTTTTTCCTGTAAACCTAGAACTATTTTGTCATTTTGGATAAAATGATAAAATTAGAGGAGTGTATGTGCTTTTATTTTTAAGTAGTAACACTGTAATAGTACTAGTAACAGCAACTTGGTATGTGGTTTGCTGTCAGCCGGTGGGTGCTTCTCCTAGCTCAGACAAACTGGGAGGCGCTGTTAGCATAGAGGAATGTTGGGTAGCTGGTCCCAGGTCCACTGCCTCCTCGGGCGAAGGGATTCCAAATGTTTGAGGCTGCTAGTGGAGGTTTTCCAAAACTGGTGGGTTTTGTATAGACTTTAATATTGAGCAAGTAGAAAAGGTCAGGGAAAGAGTTTTAGTCTCAAAACTGAGTTGAGTGTCGCAAAATAAAAGTTAAAATTTTAGTTTTGTCATGGTTTACATCATGATAAACTAAGATGACAGTGTGGCTAATTTGTCTGGGTCTGAAAGTTTCATGATCTGAAAGAAGTTGACCAACATACAAGAAGGAATTTGGTAAAAGTTAGCAATGTACCTGTTGGTTCGTTACTTACTTAAATTGCTAAATGTCCTTGTTAAGTTGAAACTTAACTGAGCAGTCTTAGCTTCCTTTTTTTTTTTTAATCGATAAGCATAGGGGGAAAAATGCATGTTTTGTGGGCATTTTAGATGCAGTGCTTACAAATAAGCCATTCTGGTGAAACGCCAGTCAGTATGGAGGATGAAATGGCCTTGGTAAAGTGGTGTCAGATCACCAGCGTGTTATTGCCCTGACACTTCGACCTTAGTTAAAATGTGGGAATATTTTAGATTAAACTATTTCCTATTTCCAGTTAAGTTTCCTGTTTAACTGTCCTGCCAATTTAATACAGATGGGAGCCCTTTCGTGTTTGCCTTAACAAGGCCACATCTCTTTTTGCTGTAGAGAATTGAGCGCTGCCTTTTCCGTGGCCTCTTCTGTGGCCTCTGTCCAGGTCTCTACAGATCATGGGCTGGATGCTGGAAGCTGGAAGCTTATTTTAGAGTTGAGGAACCAGGAAAGAATGTAGGGACTAGATCCCACGTTAGAGCACTGCTAGAAAGTACCACAGCATGGGTAGAAGTCATTAGGAGAAGACAGCAGTTACTGGATCCAAATGTAAGCAAACATGAGAAAACACAGCGTGGACTCAAAGTCATAAAGAAGAGTGATGGGTGAGCAGCAGCCTCTGACCCCCTGGAGAATGGCCACTGGGCAAGGGCAGCTTGTTTCCTGGCCTCGGTTGAGCTGTTTCCTCAGCGGTAGTTCAGTCAGATCAATGGGAGTCCTGCTGGGCCTTGATGTGGACTCAGGCTGGCCGGGAGAGTCCTCCTGGCAGTGGCAACCTTTGAACTCTGGAGAAGAAAGAGCCCAGCTTTCCTGGGGTGGGCAGAGCGGTCGGAGGACATCTGAATTGCTTTTCGAAGGGCTGTGCTGTCCCCGTAAGGTTAGATGAGGCTCTCCGCAAAGCATCTGCGACCAGAGCTCTTTTAGTGTCCGGCCTGGCTTTCCCACGTGTGTGAACTTGTCCTGGATGCTGTGCGAGTTCACCTGTGCTGACAGGCATTTCGGTTGCTTGCCTGTGATTTCATTTTCTCTGTGTGTTTTCTTGTACGCACACCTTTCATGGTTAACAAACTTGCATGTGACTGCCCATTTTTTGTTATCTGTGTTTTTGATTTGTTAGCAAAGAGTTGCTTCTTTTGTGATAATAAATGGAAGCTGTTGCAAACATTGTATTATTTCAGGAAACTTTTTTAAAGAAAAACTGATAGTATATTTCAGTTAAAATAAGAAATGAACTACAGAGGGTTTTGAAGGAATCCTGAAAGTTTTATGCTTGATACTGTTAGGTATGAATATTCAGTTTAAATACGTAAATATATATCAGGCTTTGATTATTGTTCCTTTGTTACAGGCAACTTTACTGAGCTGTGTTTTGTATAACATAGACTTAATCTGTTGTAAAAGTGAAATTTGAAGATATTTAGTAACTGCATGCAGTTCCACAGCTTTCACTGCAATCCAGTTAGGTTTTGGTTAAAAGTTTTCAGAAAGAATTATAAGTTTGCAGGAAGCCCTAACAAATCCAGGGGAGTCCCTGTACCCTCCACCCAGTTTGTCCCAGTGTAGCATCTTGCATCATTCCATTACAAGGTCAGAGCCGGGAAACCGACACTGGTACCACCCACACAGGTTATTTGGATTCACCGGCTTTACTTGGATTTGTTTGTATTTCCCCAAGTGTGTGTATGTGTGCACACACACTCAGTTTTGTGCCTTTTTATCACATGTATAGATTCGTGTATCCACCACTACCTCATTGAAGATACTCAACTCCTCCATCACCACAAAGATGCTCCCCTGCTACAGCCACATCCACCCTGTGCCCTGTACTTAGCTCGAGGCAACCACTAACACATAGTTGTCACACATTAATCTCTATCATTTTAGGGCACCTGGGTGGCTCACTCGGTTGAGCATCTGACTTAAGCTCAGGTCATGATCTCGCTGTTCCTGAGTTTGAGCCCTGCATTGGGCTCTGTGGTAACAGCTAAGAGCCTGGAGCCTGCTTCAGATTCTGTGTCTCCCTTTCTCTCTCTCTGTCCCTCCTCTGCTTGTGCTCTGTCTCTCTTGCTCTCAAAAATACATAAACATTAAAAAAATTTTAATCTCTATCATTTTATTTCAAGAATGTCACGAAAATGGAATGTCATGAAAATGACTTTTTCAGATTCATCCAAATTGTTGCTTGGATCAATAGTCTGTTCCTTTTTATTACTGTGTAGTGTTCTATGGTATGGCTAGATCACACTTAACTGTTCTCCCATGGAAGGAGTTGTTAGGTTGTTTCCAGTTTTTCGCTATTAGGAGTAGAGGTGCTATAAACATCCATGTCTAGGTTTTTGTGTGATTGTATGTTTTCATTTCTCTGGTATAGATGCCCAAGAGTGCAGTCACTGGGTTATATGCTAATGCATGTTTACTTTTGTGAGAAATTGCCAAGTTGTGTTGCAGAGCCATGTGTGAGTGATTCATTTCTTCCACATCTTAACTGGCATTTAGTGTTATCAGTGGTTTTATTGTAGCCATTCTGGTAGGTGAGTTGTGGCTCTAATTTGCATTTCTCTCGTGGGTAGTAATGCTGAGATCTTCTAACATGATTATTTGCCATCTGTATATCCTCTTCTGTGAAATAACCTGTTCATGGCTTTTGCCCATTTTCTAATGGGATTTTTTTTTTTTTTTTAACTGTTGAGTTTAAAGAGCTCTTGGCATGCCCTTGATAAAAGTTTGTTATTGGATGTGTGGTTTGCGGACAGATTCTCCCAGTCTGGAGCATGTTCTTTCATCTTCTTCATGGGGACTTTTATGGAGCTAAAGGGTTCAATCTGGGTGACGTCTAGTTTGTTGGTTTTTCCTTCCATGATTGTGCTCTTAGTGTTGTAAGAACTTTTCTTGTAACCCTTGGTCCTAAGGATTTTTTTCCCCTAATGGTTTTATATTTTTACAGTTTGCAGTTAACTTCACAATCCATTTTGAGCTAAGTTTTGTATAACGTATGAACTTTGGTTGAGGTTCTTTTTCTTTTGGTCCAGTTGCTCCTATGCTTTGTGGAAGAGATGATCTTTCCTCTGTGGAACTGCTCTTGCAGCTCTGCCAGCAATCAGTTGGCTTATTTGCTTGGTTTGTTCTGGCTTTTCCGCCCTGGCCCATCGATCTGTTCTTCTACCAGAGCTCACTGTCTTAATAACTGTGGCTACATAGTGAGCCTCAGTATTGGATAAAGCGGATCTTCCCGTTGAATTTTCCTTTTCCAAAATTGTCTAGACAGGTCCTGTACTTTTCCAAATACATTTTATCATAAGATCATCTGTGTCTATAAAAAGTTTTGCCGGGATTCAGATGAGAATTGTGTCATATCCCCAGTAGATAGCTTGGGGAGAACTGTTGTCTGTGTTGCATCTTTCAGTATGTAAACAAAGCATGTCTTTCCATTTACTTACATTGTCTTTAATTTCTTCCATCAGTAGTTTGTAACTTTCAGCACACAGATCCTACACGTTTTGTTAGCATTTTTTTTTTCTTTCTTGGTTCCAGTGTTTGTATTTTTATCTAACTATAAGCAAGTAGCTGAATTAATAGAATATTCTGAAACTCCAGATTGGCTTTTCTTATTGGCTTTTCTTATGCCAGTAAAGAGTGACGAGTTTAACAGGCACAGACAGGGGATTTCAGACAACCTCTCACCCAGCACTGCAGCTCATCTAGATGGCTGTGTCTTAACCGCGAAGTGACTCCCCCTCTTGCTTTTTCCAGTACTGCTCTTTAAAGGAACCAGGGACACCCCAGTAACCAGTCTGAGATGTAACACACTGGGGGTTAATGGACATGCCAGCCTCTGGCTATCTTGGTGAGAGATGCCGTTATGAAAATGTGACCCAGAAGTTGTCATTATGCACAATTCCAGACTTGGGCTCACAGCGGCAGAGGCAATGAATCTGTTTTTTTTTTTTTTAAACCTTCCTTAAAGATTCTTTGATGCTCTGCTTTATTACTGTAGACCTGGTCTTTTTCCTGAAAAAATTTTTTTTTAAGTTCTGGGTTGCTATTATGTTAACAATTTGATGACGCCATCCTAGTAGCAAAATATTCCCCAGAATGGTGTTCAGATTTGATCAAAACATAAACTGGGCTGTGACACTGTAGAATTATAAAGGAAAGGCAGAAGGAGAAGTCATCCGAAACCACTATGTGATGGCTCAGGTTTCAACTGTGAGAAGGGGAGTGGGGAAGGGGAGAAATCTACATGCATCACTGAACTTGAGAGTACTGCTGGGGACCCCTAGGATGCTTCCATTTCCTGGCTTCCCTCTGCTTCCCAGACAGCTGCTCATAGCGTTGGGCACATAGTCATCCCATTTGGCCTGGTAACACATGCTGGCCGCCAGGGACCCGAGGTACTTTTGCAGGCAGATGCCACTTTGAATTTACCACAGTGGTCTCTAGATTGCTTGCTGAGAATGGGCTTGTCATACTTCAATGGCCCATTCTGCTTGTAAACCAGCCAGACGTAAGGTGAAGGCCTTGGCAGGGCCAGATCCCATGTAATCCGAGAGGACTGTGCCACTGCTGATGTCAGTCATTGCCCTTCATGCTGACCACCAGAAAGTGGTACTGTTCCCTGTATCTGGGGTCCTTCCTGCTGGGAGCATCTGGGTCTGTTGTGACCAAGGGGCAGCATTTACTTGGATCAGGGCCATCCCATGCGATACTGGTAGGCCAGTTCTTGACCTGGGTGGGCATCAGCGCTTTGTCCACCTCGCTGACCTCTGCCCCAGTGTATTTGACCTTCCACTGAAGGTCAGCTACTTGTCCACTTCCTGTAGGCTCAGAGTCCCAGAGCACTTGCTGAGGTCTCCCGGCGTTGCAGGGCTGAGCTGGGCAGACAGCGGCTCTAGAGAGGCTTGGCAAGGCACAGGCCTATAACGCTGACTCAGAGTACTCTGCAGACTGGCCATGGGAGGCATGGGACCGGCGGCCAGGGTGCGTTTCATTTTCTGTGGAACAATTTTAAATGATGTTGTGTTTTATTTATTTGTATTTATTTTTTAAATGTGTATTTTTGAGAGAGAGAGAGAGAGAGAGAGAGAGAGAGGGAAAGGGAGAGAACACACGGGGGAGGGGCAGAGAGAGGGGGAGACACAGGGTTCGAAGCACAGAGCCTGATTAGGGGCTTGAGCTCACAAACTGTTAGATCATGTCTAAGCTGAAGTCAGACGCTTAACTGACTGAGCCACCCAGGTGCCCCATCTAGGAGTTAAAAAAAAAAAATTCCTTGAGTTGTTTTTTTTTTTAGTTTGTTTATTTTTGAAAGAGAGAAAGCGCGTGCACATGTATGGGGGGAGGGGCGGGGGGGGCAAAGGATCTGAAACAGGCTCTGTGCTGATGACAGAAAGCCTGATATGGGGCTTGAACTCATGAGCTGTGAGATCATAACCTGAACTGAAGTTGGATGGTTAACTAGTTGAGCCACCTAGGTGCCTCAAGTTTCTCTTTCTTGTCTTTTCTTTTCTTTTCTTTTTTCTGTTCTTTTTTTCTTTCTTTCTTTCTTTGTTTCAACATAGACAATTGTCATCGGCAAATGGGGACAGTTTTGTTTCTTCCTTCTGCTCTGTGTACTTTTTGTTTCTTTTGTGTTATTACACTGTAGGGAACTTCTGGCACTATGTTGAATAAGAGTGACAAGAGCGGACAATCTTGCCTTGTTCCTGATCTTGGGGGAAAAGCAGTCTTTCACCATAAAGTGTAATTGGAAAAAAATGGACCTTTTTTTTTTAAGCTTTTATTTCAATTCCCATTAACATGCAGTGTAGTATTAGTTTCAGGTGTACAATATAGTGATTCAACACTTCCATACAACACTGGGTGCTCATCACAAGTGCCCTCCTTAGTCCCCATCCCCTCCCCCATCTCCCCTCTGGTGACCATCAATTAGTTCTCTGTAGTTAAGAGTCTGTTTCTAGGTTCGCCTGTTTTTCCTTCCGTTTGCTCATTTGTTTCTTAAATTCCACAAATGAGTGAGATCACATGGTGTTTGTCTTTCTCTGACTTCTTGTGCCTGGCATCATATGTGCTCTCTAGCTCAATCTATGTGTGTCACTGCAAATGGCAGGACTGCATTCTTTTTATGGTTGAGCAATATTCCAGTGTTCACAGCAAAACTGGAAAATATGGAGACTTCCCATGGACTCCCTGCCCTCATTCATTTGTAGCCTTCCCCGTCATAAACATGTTTGATTTTAGCTGTAGTGTTTTGTAGATGATTTTTAATCAAGTTGAAGTTCTCTTCAATTGCTAGTTTGCTGAGAATTTTTATCACATGTGAGTGCTGGATTTTGTCCAGTTTTTAGAACATTTCCATCACATATTTGTTTGTAGTTAGTCTTTGCTCCAGCCCTAGGTAACCCCACATCTGCTTTCTATCTCTATAGATTTGGCTTTTATGAATATTTTGTAGATGTGAAATAATACAGTATGTAGTCTTGTATGGTGTAGTACTTTGGAAGTTCACTCATGTCAGTGTGTGTCCCTTGTTTTTTTTATGGTACCACATTGTCTTCATCTATTCACCAGTTGATACATATTTAGTTATGTCCAGTTTTTGACTCTTATCAGTAATACCTCTGTGAACATTCGCGTACAAGTGTTTGTGTGGACACACATTTTAATCTTTTTTTGGGAGATACCCAGGAGTGAAATTGCTGGGTCATATGGTAAGTATATGGTTCTTTGTGAGAAACTGCCAAACTGTTTATCAAAATGAGTGTGCCATTCTACATTCTACCGAGCAATATGTGAAGGTCCTACTTTCTCTGTATTCTTATGAACACTTGGTATTATTGGTCCTTTGAATTATAGCCATTTTAGTGGTGTGTTATAGTATCTCATTGTGGTTTTAATTTGCATTATCCTCATGTTGAGCATCTTTTCATGTGTTTATTATTCATTTATATATTTTCTTTGGTTAAATACCTATTCACATCTCTTGCCTATTTAAATTTTTTTTTTTTTTTGTCATTGAAACATATTTGACCCACAGTGTTACATGAGTTTCAGGTATACAATCTTTTGACTATTTCTAATTGGATTGTTTATTTTTGTGTTTCAAGAGTTCTTTATATTTTCTAATCACCAGTCCTTTTTTTTCCTGTATGATTTAGAAATAATTTCTTTTAGTCTATGGCTTGCCATTTTACTTTCTTAATGGTGTCTTTTGAAGAGTAAAAGTTTTAAATTTTGATGAAGTTAAATTTACGATTTTTTTAATGGATTATGATTTTATTGTCATATCTAAAAAAGTATTTGCCTAACTCAAGGCCACAGAGGTTTTCTTCTAGAAATTTTACATTTAGGTCTGTGATTCATTTTGAGTTATTATTATTTTCATTTCTTTGCATATGACTAGTTGTTTTGTGATCATTTACCAGAGACTCCTTTTTCCATTGAATTGCCTTGGCACTTCAGTTAAAATCAGTTGCCATAAATGTTAATGTTTAATTAATCTGTATGTCTGTACTTCTGCCAATACCACACTGGTTTGATTTCTGTAGCTTTCTAGTAAGTTTTTGTATTTTGTTTTTGAAATCAGGCAGTATTAGTTCCTCTTTAACATTGTTTTTCTTTTTCAAACTTTTTTTCCCATTTCCATATGCATCGTATAATCAGATTATGATTTTGTACAAACAAGCCTGCTGAAATTTTGATAGGGATTGCATTGAATCTGCAGATCAGTTTGGGGCGATTACCATCTTACCAGTTTTGAGTTTTCCGATTCATAAACATGGTATATCTTTCCATTGGTTTAGATCTTCTGTACTTTTTCTCAGTAATGCTTTGTAGTTTTTACTGTACGGGTCTTGAACTGCATCTCTTTTCTTTCTTTTCCTCCCCCACTCTTCTTATATTCTTTTTCCAATTTGTCATTTTGAAATTGGCCTTGAGTTGGGGTAGAGTAGCTTGAACTGGCTGAATGTCTTTTTTTTTTTTAATTTTAAGTTTTTATTTATTTTTGAGAGAGAGAGCACCCACATGCGAGAGAGTGCACAAGTAGGGGAGGGGCACAGAGAGAAGGGAATGAATAGAGGATCTGAAGCAAGCTCTGCACAGACAGCAGAGAGCCCAATGTGGGGCTCAAACTCACAAACCCTGAGATCTGACCTGAGCTGAAGGCAGATACTTAACTGACTGAGCCACCCAGGCACCTCTTGAACTGCTTTTCTTAAGTTTATTCCTAAGTATTTTCTTACTTTTGATGTTACTGTGAATGGAATTACTTCCATTAAGTTTCTTTTGATATTATACTCTACGTGCAGCCCTGTGTTGGGACCTATCTGCCGGCAGCCACCAAATGTGACAGTAGTGAAGACCATCTTGTCTGGTCATTCTCAGCAGTTACTGAGTGCTCTTGTTGAAGAACCGTCAAAACCAAACTAACTGGGATGCAGATTGCTTCAACAGTGAGAAAGGCTAGAGTTCCTAAAGTACATGCTTGACGTAGGTGTGCACACATCCCCATTACTTGAGTGGGTTCAGCTATAGACACCTGAAGAATGAGTGTGAGAGTGCAGACTACTGTTAGAATGTGGCTGGTGTTTGTAATCACCTAAGACATTATCATGTGTCAAGGGTTCAGTGACTATCCTTCTTCTAAAGTGAGTGTGAATATATGTGCGAATTTGTATGAAACTCTGCATACGAAATACATCATCCCCAGTAGATGTGAATGGCCACCCTAGGCCAAATTATGAAGTCAATAAAGTTTGATTTATGGCCCATTTCTCCCCCCCCCCCCATTTGTCCTGTACTCACCTTTCTAAAAGAAAAACCTAAAACATCTAAAATACTTTGAGAGTTGTCATTCTAATTACGCTTTGGTATAAATGTATTCAAGTAGATTTATATATTTCTTAAGTTTATCTCTTATTAAGTAAGGAAATGCTCTCACCTTTTGAGGCAACTTCAGGTAACACAAATAGTGCAACCAGTGGTGGTGGTTGGGGAGGTCAGGAAGCCCTGTACTACCCAAGAGCTACCTGAAGTGAACCTTCAGGACTTGGTGTGGTCAGAGGGAATGTCAGGAGGACAGTTCACTGTCAGGAGCGCTGGCTGAAACTTGCCAGCTCTATTATTCAGAAGCTGCCGGTGGCCTCCATCCTGCTGTCCCACTGGCACTCAGCTGCTATGCATGGGGTGCCTGGAGGCCCTCCTTTGCACTCCCTCCTCTGTTGCATCTGTCCTCACCAGGCTTAGCTGTGTCAGGTGGCGGCTCCAGTGGACTGAGCCCTCTGGCGGTGGCGGGCTCTTCCACTATGGATGGTGCTCTGTGTGTGGACTGCTGTGTCCCGTGGTTACTTCACGGTGGTATCCCGTTCGCCGTTGATTCTGCGTAGGGCCCTTTGGGGCCTGAGGCGCCTCATGTTTCATTTTACTTGAAGACGAAGTCGAGTCTTGCGGTATTTATAGACTCTAATAAGCAGTATGTCCTTTTTTCAGAGTGTTATTTTTCAGTTTTTCCTCTCAAGTTTAAAAAAATATGGATTGTAGCTGTCCAAGGACCAGTTTTCATTTGCTGACTGTTTCCTATAATTCCGTGTGCGTTTTCTTCAATCTTCGAATGAGAAACACAGCAGAGATATTTCAAGGTTGAATGCTATTCATTTTACTGATTTTGCTTTGATTTTAGGAGAAGCTCGCTCTCCGACAGCAGCTGAACGAAGCAAAGCAGCAGCTCCTGCAGCAGGCTGAGTACTGCACGGCGATGGGGGCTGCGGCCTGCACGCTCCTGTGGGGCGTCTCCAGCAGCGAGGACGTCGTCAAGGCCATCCTGGGCGGGGTGAGCGCGGCCCCTCGGCCCCCGCACGTTGTTGATCTGTGTTTACACAGAGGAACCCATAGGGTACGGTGTGTCTGCCGAGACACCTGTGGGTGGGATCCACGACTTTTGTGCACGTGTCAGGGGCTGGCACAGCCATTGTACAGGGTCCAGTGTCAGCTGCGGCTCTAGGGCGTGCGTCAGGCCAATAGAATAAGGTCCCTGGTCTCTACAATCTCCATAGCGTTTGTGCCGATAGTGCCACCTCGGTGTTGTTACTTGACATCTATACGCATTTAACAGAGTTTTTATTTTTTGATTTTTCCTTAATGTTTATTTATTTTTGAGAGACAGAGACAGAGTGAGCAGTGGAGGGGCAGCAAGAGGGAGACACAGAATCCAAAGCAGGCTCTAGGCTCCAAGCCGTCAGCACAGAGGCTGACAAGAGGCTTGGTCTCACGAATCGTAAGAGCATGACTTGAGTCGAAGTGGACACTTACCTGACTGAGCCACCCAAGTCCCCTGCATTTAACAAAGCTTAAAGTGATTTTATATGTGTTATCCTGTGTGTGCGCCCGCACACACACACACACACACACACACACACACAGACACATATCCCGAGAGACTTCCTAGAGGAAGAGAGATTTGAAATGGCTTTGATTAACTTTAATAGGTGGCAGTGGCAGAAAATGGGGAGGGGAGCTCAGGAGGAGAGAGAAGTAGCCTAATCAGAAGCACGGGGTGAGAAGTCTGAGGTTTGTTTTAGGGCCCGTGCGGGGAGCAGTTGACCCAGAGTGGACGAGTAGTGTGGCAAAGTCTGGGTGAGGTGCGGCCCCAGAGGTTGTGTGGAATGTGAGTTTGGAAGACTTCAGATGCCAGGTCATAGATTTTATCTGGTACGTGGGAAGGCTAAAGGGTTTTGAGGAAAAGGGTGGTGGGCCAGGAGACTCTGGGAAGACTGTCCTGACTGTGAGGGAGGATGGACGGGAGGCGGGAGGCTGCGGGTTTGGAGGCGGTGCAGGAGGATCAGCCCAGCGGGCCCTGAGGCAGCTACGGCAGCACCTGGAATGGGGCAGGAGCGAGGCAGGTTGGGGGACTCGGTGCCTGAGGCGGGCGTGGTGCCAGGGGACCGGAGGCGCCAAGGAGGCTGTGGGTGCCCTCGAGGAGAGTGGTGTGGCCCTGAATGGAAGTACAAGTCAGGGGCGTCTTTGGGAGCCCGGCAGTACGTTACTTATGATGTAGAGAAATAAACATCCTGTGTGACTTTAGGTAGAGAGGTTGGTTGTATTTTCACATTTATTGAGGTGTAACTTATGTATACCGTATAGTTCAGTGGTTTTAGGTCATTTCCAGAGTTGTGTGATCATCACCACAACCCAGTCTGAGAACATTTGTATCAGCCCATAAGCTGCCTCGTGCCGTCTGTGAGCGCGTTGCCTTTTCAGCTGTTCCTTAGCGCCCAGCACCCCTGGAAGCCCTCAGAGGTTCTGCAAATTGGGAGATACTTTTCGCCACGTCATGAAGATTTATTAAACTGCCACACGGGCCTGTTCACTGCCTTCATCTCTTGACAAGTTGAAGTTTCTGTTACGAGTGTATTTGAACATCCATTCTCCGAAGGTTGAAACCTGTGGTTTCATGCCTAGAACAAGCAGAATATACTTTTCTAGCTATTCCTGGCGTGTGTTGGGTGAACCCACCCTGATGCTTCCACCACTGTGTAAATTTGAACTGTTCCCTCACATGTATTTTATTTTACTCTTTCCGGCAGTCTGTGGGGTGAGTTTCCTACAGATTCCGAACTTCATTTTTCTGGTCCTTTCAGTGGGAGCTTGTAATGAAGGAGCAGACCTTGAAGTACTGCTTCTGTATTTAAAACGAGTCTGTTGTCCACGGCCTTGCACTCTTAGAATGTTTTTACTGGTATCGGTGCAAAGGTGTGACACTTCCATTTCCAAACTTTCAGGATAAAGCTTTGAAGTTTTTCAACATCACTGGTCAAACAATGGAGAGTTTTGTGAAGTCACTCGATGGGGATGTCAAGGAGCTCGATTCTGATGAAAATCAGTTTGTGTTTGCTTTGGCTGGGATCGTAACAAGTAAGTACTTCGTAGATGCAGTGAGCTGTTAGCTGTGTGCCTGGGGTGGTGATGACAGCTGCGGTGGGGATTGGGGTGGGGGTTGTGCGTGCAGGAGCGTCTCCCGGGAACTTTCTAGATGCTCTGGGGTTCTCACCCTGGAGAGTCTGGTTCAGTGGGTCTGGGACAGGCACCAGGTGCGTGCGTGTATTGTGCAGCCTCCACCAGGTGATTCTGATGCGCGTCGGTGACGAGGGTGACTGATGTAGGAAACAGGATGAATCTGCATGTTCCGTTCAGCTCGGTACGTGGAAAGAAGTCAACGCAAAACTTTTTAGTTCAGCTGCTTGTTATTTGGAGATACCGTTGTTTTGCTGATGTCTAGCTAAAGTAGAGCCTTCAGCTAAGTGTACGTGAAGCTCTTGCTGTCGTTTGGGTGTGAAACCTAAATTGTTTCCCAAAGATGATAGTTATTCTTATGATGCAAATATACGGCTAAAGGACTGTAAGGGATAAAGTCGAATGACTAAGTAATTAATAAGCCATATCTCAGTATAGTGGGACGTGATGTATACCGGTGAGGTCTGAAGTCAGTAAGTTAGTTAGACGTGTTGCCATGACCGTTAGTTTTGTTCTTTACAATTTTACTCTGTTACATTGCTCTGTCCTCTCTGCTATATCCTGTGCTACTCTTAGGGTAATTCTCTGCTGTTAAAGAGAGAGGAAATTTTATTTTCCTCCTGACATCATCCTTCATCTACTGAAATCCTAATGAGGTAGATCCGGAGTAGACATTTTCTTCATAATTCCTCAAAAATTGGTGATACTTCTTTGAGGTGGATATTGAGACTCAGATGGTGTCTGGGCCAGTCCTGACTTAGCCCAGCCCTTTCCCAGGACAGCACCGCATGCTTCCAGCGTCGCACCTTCGGGTGGAGGGGGCTTGTGCTGCTCTAACTTTTAAGGTCTCTTTTTATTTATTTTATTTTATTTTTTAAATTTTTTTATGTCTGAGACAGAGAGAAACAGAGCATGAGTAGGGGAGGGGCAGAGAGAGAGGGAGACACAGAATCGGAAGCAGGCTCCAGGCTCTGAGCTGTCAGCACAGAGCCCAGCACGGGGCTCGAAATCACAGACCGCAAGATCATGACCTGGGCCGAAGTCGGATGCTTAACCGACTGAGCCACCCAGGCGCCCCTTAAGGTCTCTTTTTAAACTGAAGGCATTTGCAGACTTGATGATTGGATTCTTTCGTGTTTTCAGGAGACCCCAAAGGTCTGTGATGAATATGGTTTGTCATTCTGCTACGTTGTGAATCTTGAGTTACTTGAATTACTGGCTAGTGTGTGGGGGTGAAGTAGTTGGGCAGCAGGTAAAGCAGCCTGTTGCCTGACATACAAGCTCAACTTGGCTTTGTTTTTTCCTACTTGGAGTGGGTCACGTGGGAACTCACAAAGAGAAAGCGTGCACTTACAGTTTCACTGTAACTGTGAGTTACAGTGGTGAGTTGGTGAGTTTTACTGGGAAGATTACTTTCTACGGCGGTGCCTTATTTAAAGTGCTGCTTTGCAGAGGCCGTGGGGGGTTAGGAATCTCCCTCTGTTCTATGGGGAGTAGGCAGTGCAGTAGAGACCTTGGCCTGGCTATCAGGTAGATAGATCCTCTGCCTTCTAAAACAAGGATTCTTCTTAAAAAATTTACATACAGGTGGTATTTTGATAGGGATTCATTAAATATATAGATTGCTTTTGATAGCATGCACATTTTAATAACACTTGTCCTTCCAGTCTGTGCATGTGGTATGTCTTTCTGTTTCTTTGTCATCTTCAGTTTCTTCATCAGTGTTTGGTAGTTTTCAGAGTACAGGTCTTTCAGCACTTCAGTTAAGCTTATTCCTTTAAGTTTATCTTACTGTTTTTGGTGCAGTTGTAAAGTTGATTGATTCCTTAATGTCTCTTTCTGCTACTTCATTATTGGTGTATAGAAATGCAACAGATTTCTGTACAATGATTTTGTATCCTCTGACTTTACTGAGTTCGTTTATTCTAACAGTATTTTGGTGGAGTCTTTCAGGTTTTCTGTACAGAACACCATGACAATTTTCACAGAGGTAGAACAAACAATCCTAAAATTTGTACGGAACCACAAAAGACCCCAAATAGCCAAAGCAATCTTGAAAAAGAAAAGCAAAGTGGGAGGCATCACAATTCCAGATTTCAAGTTATATTACAAAGCTGTAGTCATCAAAACAGTATGATATTAGCACAAAAACAGACACATAGATCAATAGAACAGAACAGAAAACCCAGAAATGGACCCAGAACTATATGGTCAACTCATCTTTGACAGAGCAGGAAAGAATATCCAGTGGGGAAAAAAACAGTCTCTTCAACAAATGGTGTTGGGATAACTGGATGGTGACATGCAGATGAATGAAACTGGACCACTTTCTTACACCATACACAAAAATAAATTCAAAACGGATGAAAGACCTAAGTGTGAGATGAGATGGGAAATCATCAGAATCCCAATGGAGAGGAGAACACAGGCAATAACCTCTTTGACCTTGGCCGTAGGAACTTCTTTCTAGACGTGTCTCCAGAGGCAAGGGAAACAAAAGTAAAAATAAACTATTGAGATTTCATCAAGATAAAAAGCTTCTGCACAGTGAAGGAAACAATCAACAAAACTGAAAGGCGATCTACTGAATGGGAGAAGGTATTTTCAAATGACATATCTGATAAAGGGCTAGAATCCAAGATCTGTAAAGAGCTTACCAACACCCAAAAAATGAATAATCCAATTTAAAAAATGGGCAGAAGACATAAATAGATATTTTTCCAAAGAAGACATCCAGATGGCTAACAGACACATGAAAAGATGCTCAACATCACTCATCATCAGGGAAGTACAAATCAAAACCACAATGAGATAATGTCTCACACCTGTCAGAATGACTAAAATCAACCACACAAAAAACAACAGGTGTTGGTGAGGCTGTGGAGAAAGGGAAACCCTCTTGCACTGCTGGTGGGAATGTGCACTGGTGCAGGCGCTCTGGAGAACAGTATAGAGGTCCCTCAAGAAGTTAAAAATAGAGCCACCCTATGACCCAGTCATCACAGTACTGAGTATTTACCCAAAGAATACAAAAATACTAACTCAAAGAGATACATGTACCCCGATGTTTATAGCAGCATTATTGACAATAGCCAAACTATGGAAACAGCCCAAGTGTCCATCGACTGATGAATGGATAAATAAGATGGGATATTACTCAACCATAAAAAAGAATAAAATCTTGCCATTCGCAGTGACATTGGTGGAGCTAGACCATATAACACTAAGAGAAAAATACCGTATGATTTCACTCACATGTAGAATTTGAGAAACAGAGCAAATGAGCAAAAGAAAAAGAGGGACAGAGAAGCAGACTTAACTATAGAGAATAAATTTATGGTTGCCAGAGGGGAGGTGGGGGGGATGGGTGAAATAGGTGATGGGAATTAAGGAGAAAGAGGGCACTTGAGATGAGCAACAGGTGATGTATGGAAGTGTTGAATCGCTATATTGTACACCTGAAGCTAGTGTTACACTGCATGTTAACTGGAATTTGAATAAAAACTTGAAAAGAAATTTAAAATTTACATACAGTATACTCACCCATTACAGATTGTTTTTCTACTTATTGCTGTTTTGTGAGTTTTGGTAAATGTGTATAGTCATGTCACCACCATAGCTGAGTTATAGGACCGTTCCATTACCATGCACACCTCTCCTACCTTCCTTTTGTAGTCAGGGGCCCCTCCGCTCACTGTCCACCCCAGGTGACCGCTGATCCAGCAGTCTGTTGAAAGTTTTAGCTGAGTTTTTCGTGCTAACCCTTATGGCATACCATTTGCTCCAGGTGTGAAGTACTCCTCTCCTTGGAGCCCCGACTTCTCTGGTGTTTCATTAGTTGGTTGATCTCTGGCATCAGCTCTCTGATAATGTTCAAGATAAGTTGTGATTTTTTGAATTATCTCCTTCACCCCTTTTAAAGAACGGAGGTATAGCTCTTTCCAGTTTACTGTATTGTAAGCAAAAACTGGAAGTCAGAGATTTCTTTAAACATTGAAATTGTTAATTTCTTATTCATCCAGAGTTAGTATTCTTAATCATAGGTTAGTGCAAAGGGTCTGGAGTTTTAGGCCCATTAGGAGGAAACCGAAGCTTTAAGCATTTGGCATCATAAACTCCTAGAAAGTCATTTTTAAGGTAGTTTTTCAGAGGAAAACCTTCACGTAACTACAGCAGACCCCCTCCCGGACACCCCACAGGAAGACATCTGTTCTCGCTGCGTGCTTCAGCGGCCAGTTCCCAGAGACGACCCCCCAGCAAGCCGCGCCTCTGGCGTGCGCACCCTGGACTCGTCCCCGCCCCGTGGCTCACGTGTGACCGGCATCACGCAGCGGAACTGACGCCGTGACTGTCAAGGCAAGGCAGGAAGGAGCCTGATGCCTAGCACCTTGGTCTCGGGCCACCTCCTCTAGAAGCCCAGAGTTGCTAAGAACGAAGTCTTAACTGTCCTGAGGCTGCCACGAAGCAAGGATCAGACGGCACACGGAGAAGCCCTGGGCCTACACGCGTAGAGAGAGAGACAGACACTGGGCGGGTCCCCTGCTGTTCGAGCCTCGGCAAGCGGGGCTGCCCCAGCCGAGGCCCTGTGTGGCGCAGGGGAGACGTCACCCTGCCCAGTCCTGAGCAAAGTCAGCCACTGTCCTTGCTGGAGGACCTCAAGTTTCAGGTGCTCTGTTATAAGCCGACGCGGGGCTTGAACTCACAAAGTATGAGATCATGACTTGAGTCAAAGTCAGGTGCTTAACTGACTGAGCCACCTAGTCACCCAGCCCTCCACAAATAATTTAAAAGAGAATTAAGCCTAGAAAATTAAGTACATTTGAGCAGTTTTCTGCTAAAACTACAATAAAGCAGTCCTTTGTAGTGTAGTCTTAGAGCTGACTCCTGAGCAGCCCCGACAGATCGGCTAATACTGGAACTATCTGTCGGAATTTACTCACGTTTATTTTACTTTGTAGTTTCCTCTTTGGTTACCGATAATTCAGTGAAGTCCAGGATCGGCGTTAGCTGTTACAATACCGGATACGCCGTATGGGACTTTATTTACCAGGAAATTCACTGGGTGCTGTTGCCTGCTAAGATGTGTTTTCTGCTCTGTAACTTTTTCTTCGGTGACACTTTAGCGATGTCCTGTTCTCTATCGCTTGCCCAGAGGCGCGGCTTGCTGGGGGGTCGTCTCTGGGAACTGGCCGCTGAAGCACGCAGCGAGAACAGATGTCTTCCTGTGGGGTGTCCGGGAGGGGGTCTGCTGTAGTTACGTGAAGGTTTTCCTCTGAAAAACTACCTTAAAAATGACTTTCTAGGAGTTTATGATGCCAAATGCTTAAAGCTTCAGTTTTCCCCTTAATGTCTCTTTACTAAAATTAGAGTGTGTCATACACTAGAAACTACAGTTGTCCCGTTCAAATTCACTGAACACAGAAGGTAAGTTTGTGTCAGTGAAGGTCCCATCTTCAGTAAAGTATATCTATCGTGAGATTATAATACCAAATAACAGCACAAATTTATGAGGCAAAGTTTGCTGGAAAGGCAAGCAGAAGTAGGGAAAAGGCTGTTAGGTCTAGGAGACTTTAATATTCCTCTTTTGATTCTTCTTAGCCCAGATAGACAAAAATAAATAGGAATGTCCAGGATCTGATTCCACAAAGTTGATCTGGTAGCAGAGTTAAAACTTTGTAACCTGAAATTTTATATTCCACCATCAGATTATAGTTAATCAAAGGCAGAACAAGTAAGTGGTAAAATTCATCCCCCATTCTTGCTAATTATTAGCCAACTAAAAATAGAAAAAAAACTTCCTTAAACTAGTAAAGGACATCTCACAGGATCACACAGCAGATGCCATGTTTATGAAGCATTCCCATTAAAGTCAGGGAGGACTGGGCTCCTGCCCTGCTTCTCCTCCAGTTTGGCCTGCTCCTTTGACTTAGGAATTTAGTTATATGAATCGTGCTTTATTGTTAGTGCTAGCTAAAGAAAAATCTTACCAATACGCACGAAATACACTTGGAGCATTGACGTATCCTTCCGGGTATTTGCCAGTGTGGATAGGGCCGGTAGGAGCTGCGGGAATGTCCAGTGCGAGCCAGGGTAGTCACCTGGTCCGATCTCCGTGCCGGATTCGCAAGGCCTCAGGCATGAAGAAACATACTTGCTGACCCACGATAGGCTGTGAAATTGAGAACTAGAGGTTTTTCAGGGCCAGTGTTCATGCTCCTTTTTCATCTCATGATTTCAGTTTGGTATCGTGCTTCAAAGACATTAGGATTTCACTCCCAGGATTGAAAGTGAATTTTAGCATCTTTGGTCCCAGACAAAGCAAGGCGCATCCACTTTCTGCTTGGACCCTGACTGCCCACAGCTATTGAGTCCAGAACTCTGGAGCGGGTGTCCGCCTGCTGCACTGTGGCCAGGCCGCAGACGTGCTTAGATTCCAGTGCTCGATGCCACTGCCGAGGCATCTGCTAATCACAGAGGACGTGGCTTAGTGTCTTAGTAACTGTCGTGCTCATCACTTACAGTTTCTGGGCTGTCAGCTCTCTGGACAACGCTGATTGATAATACCTCATGGGCTGCTCTGTGTTTCTGTTAGGTCTGTTAGGGGGAAAACAGCAAAAAATACTCTGTCTTGGACAGACTCTTCCAGATTCTGAAGTAACAGTGATTTTGATGCTTCGTTTTATCTTTCTGTTGCAGATGTTGCTGCCATAGCATGTGGTCGAGAATTCTTGGTTAATTCAAGTCGGGTGCTGTTGGACACCATTCTGCAGCTTCTGGGAGACTTGAAGCCAGGACAGTGCACCAAACTCAAAGTGTAGGGTGGACGATATTAAAAAGATTGTGTTTATTTACCTATTAGTTAGAATTTGATGATTGGGCTTCTTTTTCAAGTAAACACAGTTACTTTGGCAACAATTCTAAAAACAATAGAAGAAACACGTTGCCTGGAGAATTAAGGGATGCACTCTTTGTGCAGTAGTATTTTAGACAAATAATAAACAAAAAGAGTGTTCTCACCTTAGAGCACTCAGTGAGTCCCAAACGCTGTCATGTGACACTTTAGCGTTATCTTAATTTCCTCAAAGTGAACTTAAATAGGTGATTGTTACGGCAGCGTCCTACCTCCAGGTACCAAAATCTGCCTTCGTTTTCTACTGAGTAACACACTTAGTGGCTCAAACAGCACCTGCTTCACAGTCCTGTGGGTCAGGAGCCCGAGAGAGCTCACCTGAGCTTCTGACCGGGGCCTCACATGGCCAGAACTGATGTGTCCAGGCTGGGCTCTTTTCCAGAGGCTCTGGGGGACCCACTCGGGGCATGTTCAGGTTGCTGGTGAATCCAGCTCCCTGCACTTGGAGGACTCAGGTCCTCGTTTCCTCGCTGGCTGGCATGTGGGGCTTTCTCAGCTTCCCGGGCTGACGGAATTTCTGATCCTGTGAGCCGCCCGTCTTCCAGCTCTAGCAGCGCACTGCGTCCTTATGCTTGGACGCTCTCGGGCTTCCTCTTCTCCTAGCAGCCGGAGAAAATGCTCTACTGTGGACGGGCTTGGGGGTGTAGCTTAGGCATAACTGGATAAACTCCCTTTTGATTAGCCCAGAGTCACCCAATTAGTAACCTCAGTTAGGTCTGCTGAGACCCTCTGCTGTGTAACTTAACATGACCAGGGTATATATGTACAGCCTGGGGATCAGGGCAGGAGATCGTGGGCCATTTTAGGATTCTGCCCACTACACTGTATGTTCTGAGTGGCTGCTTTTCCTCCTTGGAACATTGAAGTCTTTGTCAGATACTTTTGTCTCCGTCATCTTGGCCTGGTGTCTCTTGGTTATCTTTTCCTATGTGAGTTGGGATTTTTCCTATTTCTTCATGTGCTGAGTAATTTTAGGTTGTACTGTGGATATTTGAATGTTATGTTTTGAGACCCTGGGTCTTGTTTAAACTTGGAAAATATTGATGTTTCTGTTTGAACAGATAGCCTGGTTGGGTCCAAGTGACAGGTTCTCACTGGCCTCCTCTGTATTGTGTTTTTAGTGTCATTCCTAGTTTCAGAAAGCCTTCACAGGACAGCTGGGTCTGTCCCTCCTGTGTCTCACCCGCGCCAGCCTGGGACCCGGGTGATTGCTGGCAATTTAGTTCTCAGGCTGGGATATGATCCTTCTGATTAGATTTGTGCATGCCTTGTTTGGTGTGAGGCGGGGGGTCATGAACTACCTTGTGGGGTCACTTGCCTGATCTCTTTAACTCCCACAGTGCGCTTGGTACTTGTTAAGTACCCAGGGCTTCCCTTCCAGTCCTTTGCCTGAGTGCTGGGGCTCCATGTGCCCCGCCGTGTCCTGTGCTTCTGCAGTTATGCCCACAGCAGGGCTTCAGAGGATCACAGTTCTTCTGGCGGTGAGGACGAGTTCCTTCCCACACAGTTGGAGTTATTTGGGGCCCCTGCTGCCAGCAGAGTCCCTTCCTACTGCTCGAGCCCGAGCTCGAGGTCTTCCGGTGCGGTGCGCCTTCTTTTTTTTTTTTTTATTTTTTTATTTTTTATTTTTTATTTTTTATTTGAGAGAGAGAGAGAGAGAGAGAGAGAGAGAGTGTGAGCAGGGGAGGGTCAGAGAGAGAGGGAGACACAGAATCTGAAGACAGGCTCCAGGCTCTGAGCTGTCAGCACAGAGCCCGACGCGGGGCTCGAACCCACTAACCGTGAGATCATGACCTGAGCCGAAGTCGGACGCCCAACCGACTGAGCCACCCAGGCACCCCGCGGTGCGCCTTCTTACACGAGGCCTGGGCTAGGGGGCTGAGTGGTAAACTTTACTGCTTGTTTGGTGATTCTCGTAATTCTGGACTCTTTCCCATTCTCTCTGCTGCTGTTGCCTTTCCAGGGGCTTCACATAAGCTGCTCCATGTCTTCTGTTCAGAATTCATAGCTGCGTTCTGTGGAAGCAAGAGGGTGGAGTATGTCCACTCCCATCTTATCTGGAACCAGATTCTTGAGTCTATTCTAGTAGTTTACACTAACAAATATATGACTGTGAGCAGTACATTTAACACAACATAACATATAACTTATAACTTACATAGTTTTGTGTGTATTTTTACAAGTTGTCTGTGTATGTAGTTAATTCCTTTTAAATATCTTGCACCAGGAACATTTGGATTGTCTTATCCCAGATTGATGGACATTAGGTTACTTTCAGGTTTTACTCTGCAGATGTAATGGTGTAGTGAACATCTTTGGCAAATATCTGCTTGCTCACCCGTGTGAGGGTTTCTCTAGGAGTCTCCCCAGAAGTGCAATATTTGAGAAGTAAGATCTGCACACTTTCAGTTTGATAAGATGCTGCCAAATGGGCCACCGAAGCATAGACTTCCACCCACACAGCATCAGTGTTCCGTGACTCCCACACCCTCCTCAGCACCTCACTTTTTATCTTTTCTTACAAAGATACGTGTATTATCTACATCCATCTGTCTGCCTGTATTTGTGTGGAAATCACCAGTAAGGTTGAAACTCTTCACTTTTTCGTAACATTGTTTTTCCTGTGAATAACCTGTTCATGTGTATTGCCTGTTTCCTGTTGGGTTGTATTTTTCATAATGACTTGTTTTCTGTGTGTTCTGGATACTACACCATTGTCTCTCTTGCCTCTGTGGTCTGTACAGGGTCAGTGTTTGGGGGGCTGGTTAGCCCCCTCCTGCACTTCCGAGGCAAGGCTTTGTGCGGGCGCTGTGTGTCTTCTAGTCTCTCTGGTTCCAGCGCGTGAAGCTCTGGGCCTTCGCGCGTTAGGCAGCCCCGTCCTGCACTGGGAGACGGGCAGACTCACGTTCAGAGATGTCCGCTTGCTCTCTTGGCAGCTTTCCACCTGGCAGGGAGCGGAGCCTGCGGACAGACTGTCCGCCTCAGACCCGCTTGGGGCCTCAGCCGGCACCAGCCTCAGGCGGGCCTCTTGGGCTGCCTTCTGATTTGCATGCCGTTTGTTCATGCTTTTC
Source organism: Cryptoprocta ferox (assembly GCA_028646485.1). Lineage (NCBI taxonomy): Eukaryota > Metazoa > Chordata > Mammalia > Carnivora > Eupleridae > Cryptoprocta > Cryptoprocta ferox. The sequence goes on from CM053573.1 coordinate 2,447,935, forward strand.
CTCACTGCTGACTCATGACCTTGAGTCCTCTGGAACCAGGACCTTTTTTGTACTATAAGTAAACTTTCCTTTTTGGCCTCTCTCTGTCTTGACTGTAACTTGCCTCTTTCCTGGAAAGTTTGCTGTCCTTCCCGCTTCTGTGATTAATGGCTGCTCATTTTCAGCAGCTTGGGTGCCTTAGACCCAGAGATGGGGATTTTTTTTTTTTTTTTTTACAGATTTAAATCTTTTAGAGCAGTTTTAGTTTCACAACAAAATTTACTGGAAAATACAGAGATTTTCCATGTACTCTGTGTCCCCACACGTACATAGCCTTTTCCACTATCAACATCACTCACTGGAATGTAACTTTTTTTTTTTTTTTTCCACGAGTGAACCTGCACTGACACACCATAGGCACCCAAAGACCATAGTTTACCCAAGTTTACTCTCAGTGTTGCACATTCCGTGGATTGGGGCTAATGCTTTATAGCATATATTCATTAATAGCATGCAGAGTACTTCCGCCGCCCTAGAAATCTGTGTTCTACCTGCTCACCTCTTTCCTGCCCCAGCCCCTGGCAACGATCGATCTTTTTATTGTCTCCATGGTTTTGCCTTTTCCACAATGTCATGTAATTGGAAGCCTTCTCAGACTGGCTTCTCTTACTTAGTAATGTCTTTTCGTGGCTTTGAGTTCTTTAAGAGTTCTTTGTATATGGATAATATTCTTTTATCTGATGTGTCATTTGCAAATATTTTCTCTCAGTCTGTGGCTTGTCTTCTTAGTCTCTTGGCGTGATCTTTCACAGAGCAGAGTTCTTAGTTTTATTTTTTATTTTATTTTTTTTATTAAATTTTTTTTTTTTACATTTTTATTTATTTTTGAGAGACAGAGAGAGACAGAGCGTAAGTAGGGGAGGGGCAGAGAGAGAAAGAGACACAGAATCCAAAGCCGGCTTCAGGCTCTGAGCTAGCCATCAGCACAGAGCCCGACGTGGGGATTGAGCCCACAAACCGTGAGATCATGACCTGAGCCAGAGTTGGACGCTCAACTGACTGAGCCCCCCAGGCTCCCCCAGAGTTCTTAGTTTTAATGTAGTCCAGCTTATCAATTATTTTTTTTAATGGACCTTTGGTGTTGTGTCTACAAAAGGCATCACCGTGGTATGGGTCATAGGTGCTCTCCTATGTTACATCCTGGGAGCTGCATAGTATTTCATATTACAGTTAGGTCTGTGATTCACTGGGAGGTAATTTTTGTGAAGGGTGTAATGTCTGTGTCTGAATTTATGTTCTTGCGTGTGGATGTCCAGTGTTCTAGCACCACTTGTAGAAGAGACCAGCTTTGCTCTCTTGTGTTGCCTTTGCTCCTTTGTTGAAGATCATTTATATTTGTGTGGGTCTATTAATGAGCTCTTTATTCTGTTCCATTGATCTAGCTGTCTGTTCTTTCTCCAGTACCACATTGTCTTGATCACTGTAGTCAGGTGATGTCTGTCCTACAACTTTGTTCTTCTTCAGTGTTATGTAGGCTGTTCTGGATCTTTTGCCACTCCATATAAACTTAGAGTCAGTTTAGTAATAGCCACAAAATAACTCGCTGGGATTTTGATTGGGATTGCAGTGAATCTACAGATCAAGTTGAGAAGAACTGACATCTTCACATTGAGTCTTCTATCCATGAACATAGAATCTGTCCGTCCTTTTGTCTTCCTTTCTTCCTTCCTCCCTCCCTTCCTTTCTCTCCTCACTCTTCTTTCTTTCCTCTATTTATTTAGTTCTTTTATTTAATTCATCGGTTTTATAGTTTTCTTCATACACATCTTGTATATATCTTGTTCGATATATATCTGAGTATTTAGTTTTTAGGGGGTGCTAAATGTGAATGCTACTGTATTTTTCATTCCAAATTCTACTTGTACATTATTGGTATATGAGAAAGTAGTTGACTTTCATATGTCAACCTGGTATCCAAAACCTTGCTATAATCTTACTAGTTCTGGAAGGCTTTTTTGGTTGATTCTTTTAGATTTTCTACATAAATGATTATGTTATCAATGAACAAAGACAGTTTTATTTCTTCCTTCCCAATCTGTATACCTTTTATTTTATTTTCTTACTGCATTAACAAGGACTTCTGTCACGATGTTGAAAAGGAGTGGTGAGGGGGGCATCCTTGCCTTGTACCTGATATTAGTAGAAAAGATTTGAGTTTCTCACTATTAAGTATGTTAGCTATAGGGTTTTTTGTAGATACTGTTTATCAAGTTTGTCAAGTAGACTGTTGCTACTTTGAGAGATTTTTTTCATGAATGGATTTGGATTTTGTCAAATGCTTTTTCTGCATCTATTGATATGATTTTATGATTTTTTTTCTTTAGTCTGTTGATGTGATGGATTATAGTAATTGATTTTCCAGTATTGAACCAGCCTTGCATACCTAGGTTAAATCCCACTTGGTCATGGTGTATAATTCTGTCTATACTTTTCTGGATTCAATTTGCTAATATTTTGTTGAGGATTTTTGCATCTATGTTCATGAGAGGTATTGGTCTATAGTTTTATTATAATGTCTTTGGTTTTGGTATTTGGGTAATGCTGTTCTCACAGAATGAGTCAGGAAATATTCTCTCTGATTCTCTCTTCTGAAAGAGATTGTAGAGAATTGGTATAATTTATTCCTTAAATATTTGGTAGAATTCAGTGAACCCATATGGTCCTGGTGCTTTCTGTTTTGGAAGGTTATTAATTATTGACTCAATTTCTTAATAGATAAGGGCGTATACAGATCATCTGTTTCTTGTATGAGTTTTGGCAGATTGTGTCTTTTAAGAAATTGATTCATTTCATCTAGGTTATCAAATTTATGGGCATAGAGTTGTTCATAGTATTAGGTTATTATCCTTTCAATTTCCTTGGGATCTGTAGTAATATCTCTTTTCATTTCTGATATTAGTAATGTATATTTTCTGTCAATTTTATTGTTCTTTTCAAAGAAACAGCTTTTGGTTTTCTTGATTTTTCTGTATTTGTTTCCTATATTCAGTTTCATTGATTTTTTTAAATTTAAATTTTAATTAATTTTTCTTCTTGAAACACTTTATTCTCATGACTTTTCTGACACCACATATTTCTGCACTTAATTCTATGGCACTGGCAGCTCATTCTTAGTATCTTTATTTATTTAATTTACATCCAAGTTAGTTAGCACATAGTGCAATAATGATTTCAGGAGTAGATTCCAGTGATTCATCCCCTATGTGTGTAACACCCAGTGCTCATCCCAATAAATGTCCTCCTTAAATGCGCATCACCTGTTTAAACCATTCACGCACCCAAAACCTCTCCAACAACCTTCAGTTTGTTCTCTGTATTTAAGAGTTTCTTAGGTTTTGTCCTCCTCCCTGTTTTTATATTATTTTTGCTTCCCTTCCCCTATGTTCATCCTTTTTGTATCTTAAATTCCACACGAGTGAGATCATACGGTATTTGTCTTTCTCTGACTTCTTGTGCCTGGCATCATATACGCTCTCTAGCTCCGTCTGTGTGTGTCACTGCACATGGCAGGATTTCATTCTTTTTGACTGCCAAGTAGTACTCCATTGTGTATGTATACACATCACATCTTCTTTATCCATTCATCCGTCAGTGGACATTTGGGCTCTTTCCATACTTTGGCTATTGTTGATAGCGTTGCTATAAACATTGGGGTGCATGTGCCCCTCCAAAACAGAACACCTATATCCCTTGGATAAATACCTAGTAGTGCAATTGCTGGGTCATACGGTAGTTCTATTTTTAATTTTTTGAGGAACGTCGATACTGTTTTCCAGAGTGGCTGCACCGTCTGCATTCCCACCAACAGTGCAAAAGTGTTCCTCTTTCTCCGCATCCTTGCCAGCATCTATTGTTGCCTGAGTTGTTAATGTTAGCCATTCTGACTGGTGTGAGGTGGTATCTCATTGTGGTTTTAATTTGTATTTCCCTGATGCTGAGTGATGTTGAGCATTTTTTCATGTGTCTGTTCGCCATCTGGACATCTTTTTAGAAAAGTATCTCTTCATGTCATTTGCCCATTTCTTCACTGGATTATTCATTTTTTGGGTGTTGAGTGTGAGAAATTCTCTATAGATTTTGGATACTGATCCTTTATGCTATATGTCATTTGCAAATATCTTCTCCCATTCTGTTGGTTACCTTTTAGTTTTGCTGATTGTTTTCTTTGCTGTGCAGAAGCTTTTTATCTTGATGAGGTCCCAGTAGTTCATTTTTGCTTTTTTTCCCTTGCCTTTGGAGATGTGTTGAGTAGGAAGTTGCTGTGGTTGAGGTCAGAGAGGTTTTTGCCTGCTTTCTCCTCTAGGGTTTTGATGGTTTCCTGTCTTATGTTAAGGTCTTTCATCCATTTTGAGTTTATTTCTGTGTATGGTGTAAGAAAGTGGTCCAGGTCCATTTTTCTGCATGTTGCTGTCCAGTTTTCCCAGCACCACTTGCTGAAGAGACTGTTTAATTCCACTGGATACGCTTTCCTGCTTTGTCAGAGATTCGTTGGCCATACATTTGCAAGTCCATTTCTGGGTTCTCTATTCTGTTCCATTGTTCTGAGTGTTTTTGTGCCAGTACCACACCGCCTGATGATTATAGCTTTGTAATGTAGCTTGAAGTCTGGAATTTTGATGTCTCCAGCTTTTTCTTTTTCAGGATTGCTTTGGCTATTCAGGGTCTTTTGTGGTTCCCTACAAATTTTAGGATTGTTTGTTCTACTCTGTGCAGAATGCTGGTATTCTTTTGATAGGGTCCGTTTCATTGATTTCTTATTTAAATCTTATTATTTTTTTCTTCAACTTATGTGGACATAATTTGCTCTTCTTTTTTGTAGTTTCCTGAGGAAGAAACCTAGATGGTTGATTTTAGATCTTTCTTCTTTTCTAAGATGTATCAATGTTATAAATGTTATAAATCTAACACTACTTTTGTTGCATCCCACAAATGTTGGTAAGTTGTATTTTCATTTTCATGTAGTTCAAAATTAAAAAATGTTTTTAACATTTATTTATTTTTGAGATAGAGAGAGAGAGAGAGAGAGAGACAGACAGACAGACACAGAATCTGAAGCAGGCTCCAGGCTCTGAGCTGTCAGCACTGAGCCCGATGTGGGGCTCAAACCCATAGACCATGAGATCATGACCCAAACTGAAGTCAGATGCTTAACTGATTGAGCCACCCAGGTGCCCCATAATATTTTTAAATGTCTCTTGAGACTTCTTTGATTGGTGTTATTTAGAAGTGTGTTGTTTAAAATCTCCCACGTATTTAGGGATTTTCCAGTTGTCTTTCTGTTACTAATTTCTAGTTGAATTCCATTGTGGTTGGAGTGATGTCAAAGTCTCCAGCTATAATAGTGGATTCATCTATTTCTCCTTGCAGTTCTATCACCTTTTGACTCACGTAGTTTGGCATTCTGTTGTTAGGTGCATATATGTTAAGAATTGTTATGTCTTTTTGGAGAATTGACCCCTTTATTATTATGTAATACTCTTATTTTTTTTAAAGTTTATTTACTTATTTTTGAGATACGGAGCAAGGGAGGGGCAGAGAGAGAGGGAGAGTGAGAATCTCAGGCAGGCTCCACACTGTCAGCACAGAGCCCCATGCGGGGCTTGATCTCATGAACTGTGAGATCACGGCCTGAGCTGAAATCAAGAGTCAGACGCTTAACTGACTGAGCCACTCAAGCACCCCTATGTAATACCCTTTTTTATCACTGTTAATTTTCCTTGCTTTGAAGTCTGCTTTTCCTGAAATTAGTAGAACTACTCCTGCTTTCTGATTAGTGTTAACATGGTATGTTTTCCTCCATCCATTTACTTTTAATCTATATTTATCTTTATACTTAAAGGGTATTTCTTGTAGACTACAAATGGTTGAGCTGTGTCTTCTGATCCACTCTGACAGTCTCTTTCAGTTGATGCACTTGGACCGTGGACACTCGAAGAGATAACTGATGTAGTTGGATTATTATCTACCACACTCATTACTTTGGTGCCCTTGGTCTTTGTCCTGTTTTTGTCTTCTACTCTTTTTGTGCCTTTCATGGTTTTAATTGAGCATTTTATGTGATTTAGTTTTCTTTCTTAGCTTCTCAATTTATTTCTCTTTTACCTTTTTCGGTGGTTGCCTTGGAGCGGTAATACATTTACACTGAATCCTGATCCACTTTCAGATTACACTGAACTGGCTCTCAGCTAGCAGAGGTCCCTCATGGTAACACGACCATCCTGCTCCTCCCTCCCGTGCCTCCTCCTAGTGCCGTCATTCATGTCACATACATGTCAGTCATGATTGTGAACTACCGTCCGTGCTGTTACTTTGAAGGAACTGCTGTTGGATCAAGTAAGGATAAGAGAAATACAACTTACAACTTTTCCTTCATTTGTTCCTCCTTCAATGACTTATGTTTCCTTCAGGAGCTCTTAACATTTCATGCAAGGCAGGTTTACCAGCAAAAAATTCCAATTTTTGTTTGTCTAAGAAAGTCTTTATTTCTCTTTTGTTTTTTAAGGATAATATCACTGGATGCAGAATTCTGGGTTGTTGGTTTTTTCTCCCCTCTAAACACTTTAAATATTTCACTTTCCTCTCTTCGTGCTCACATGGCTTCTGTAGAGAAGCTGTTGGCATCTTGTCTCTGGCCCTGTGTAGGTGGGATCTACTTTTCTCTGGCTGCTTCCAGGACTTTTTCTTTCTTTCTGATTCTCTGCAGTTTGGCAGTGCTCTCCCCAGGTGCACATGAGTTTTGCACTTACCTGCTTGGTGTTCTCGGAGCCTCCCAGGTCTGGGGTTTGGTCATCAGTTCAGGGAATTCTCAGCCATTGTTGTTTCAAGCATGTTTCTGCAGCTTTCTGTCTCTCTCCTCCTCTGGTATTCCCACCGCACGGAGGTGACACCTTCCTTTTTGTCCCACACTCCTTGGGTGTTCTGTCCTGGGTTTTGTCTTTGTTCCCTGTGCCTTTCAGTTCTGCAGGTTTCTGTGGCTACGTCCTCCAGCTCAGAGATGCTTTTCTCAGCCATGTCCAGTCCACACAGAGGCCCATCAGACACAGCCTTCATTTCTGCCACGGTGGGTTTTGTTTCTAATATTAATTTCTGCTTCTTCCTTAGGATTTCCATCTCTCCGTTTACGTTTGCCCGTCTGTTCTTGCGTGCGGTCTACTTTATGCATCAGAGCCCTTAGCGTGTTCATCGTAGTAGTTCTGAATTCCTGGCTTAATAATACTGGCATCTTGGCCCTGTCTGGCTGTGTTGCTTGCTCTGTCTGCAAATGGGTTTTTTCGCCTTTTGCCTTGTGGTTTTTTTCCCCTCAGTAACCAGACAGATGACCTGGGCAGAAGAAGGTCTAAGCAGCCTTTAGTAACGTGATGAGATTTTGGGAGTAGGACACATTCCATAGTCCTGTGACCCGGGCTCAGTTTTCCAATGAGCCTGTGCCTCTGGACTGTGAACTTCATGAGTGTTTCTCCGTTTTTCCCTCCCTTGCCCGCCCGCCTTAGGTGGAAGAGGATGCTGCAGTGGACTGCTCTCCGGTATCTCCCTTTTCTAGGGCAGTCAGGGGCTGGCTAACTAGGTTCCCCTGATGGCAGGCCTTGTTGGGAAGAACAGGGTGCCCTGCTGTGTTTCAGAGTGGGTGCTGTGTACTCCTCCAGCTCTGCACTCCTCGTCAAGCTCCTGCAGGTACATGCCGCAGCGTCCTGGAGGCCACCCTGACTAGGCTCCCATCACTGTGTGATGCTCAAACTTGTCTACCCTGAGCCTCTGGCAGTTCACCGGCTACCGTTCAGGACTCCCTGCCCCGGCACTTGTTCCTGCAGAGGTTTCTGCTTATGACCCTCTGTGCCCCAGTGAGCTGTGACCCCTGCATTCACCTGTTTGTCTCTCCAGTCTTGGGGAGAGCAGTTTGCCCTGTGTCCTCCGCTCTCCTTAGGATCCAAGAGGAGGAGTTGTTGACTTTTCAGTCTGTTGAGGTTTTTATCTATTATTAGGAGGGTGTGATGGCCCCCAGCTCCTGACATGCAGAACTGAAAACTGCAAGTCCTAGCTTTCATTTTTAAAGTCCATTAAAAAAATCCATTTCTTTTCTACTTCATATGAAACCTTTTCCTTCTTCAGATTTCAAGCAGCCAGTCATCTCCCCTTGACCACCTAGCAAGTGCTGGGGTCGTGGCTTCCCCTGTTCGCCGTTCCCTTCTGTCTTGAATGTCTTGATCCTGTTTGTGGATGATTCTTTTAGTGCTCTGATGTCAAGGTTCCTTGCCTTTCTCAACTCCAGAGATACTGGTGCTCTACACTGTGAATAATCCAGTCTCGCAGCCACACCCTGGCCTCTGTTCAGCCTCTGAGATGGCGGAGCCCACCGCAGCACTCAGGCACATGTCCTCTCTGCGCCTTCTCCTCTCCTCCTTGCCCCCTCAAGCCTGCTGACAGCTCTTGCTCCTCACCACTTCTCTTCTCTCCCCTCCTGATCACCCCACCACTCTCCCCAGCTTCCCTTCTGTCTCGCTCCCCTGGATCCCATTGGGGAACCCACCAGCGTTTCTATTTGCCCGTCGGCAGCCGCAGGTCCCCTCCACCATTTCCCGATTTCAGCCTTGGACCAACCATTGGCCTTCTCCTGTCCTGCAGCCACGGCTGCTCAGTGATGCTTGACGAGAAGGCTCCAGGGCAGCCATGCCATTTCACCCTTCCCTGGCCTGAAGCTGGGAGCCTCTCTGTTTGCTCACCAGTCTCCACTTTGGTCTTCAGAGTGGCTAGGTCAGACTTCATACTCTTTGTGACCTTGACCACTTTGCTGTTCCTCAGTCCTCTGCTGGTGTGTTCCAGCAGGTGGCTTTCCTTCCTGCTCCCAAGGAGAATTGGGGGTATGTGCCTGCCTCATTCATGCCCACCTACCCTCTGTCTTCTCTATGTATCAGAGGAGCCTGTGGCTTCTGGGCTTTTTGGGTGAGTGGTCCTCCCACCTCTGGTTTTGATCAGCTGCCCTCTGGGATTTTGCTCAGTTGGTTGTCATCTCTTGCTTTGGCATTTTCAAATCCTCCCTCTCTACTGGCCCCTATCAGCTTTTTTGCTCCCGTTTGTGCTGTCATTTGTCAGCTCTGCTGAAGTTTGGGTGGCCTTGGGTTTACCTGACATAACATGACACATTTACCAGCATGGAGGGTGGCTCATGATGCCTTTGTCCTTTTGCTTCCTCTCGAAGTCCCTGTGGGCCCTGTGGGCCAGTGGCCTTATAACAGACTTGATCCTACTGTAGGAACCCAGTAGGCCTCTTTGGTGGCACACACCCACAGGGTGTTATGTGAGATGTTCTTGTGACTTGGCCTTGGTGAGTTCTTTTAGTGTCCTGTCCTCTCAGGTTGTATAATTTCTCACTTGTCTTGGCTTGCCTGCCTGTTTTGGGGGAAGACCCCCTTTTTTTTTTTTTTAATAGTTTATTGTCAGGTTGGTTTCCATATAACACCCAGTGCTCATCCGAACAAGTGCCCTCCTCCATGCCCATCACCCACTTTCCCCTCTTCCCCCTCCCCCATCAACCCTCAGTTTGTTCTCAGTATTTAAGAGTCTCTCATGGTTTGCCTCCCTCTCTCTCCCCAACTATTTTCCCCTCCCCCTCCCCCATGGTCCTCTGTTAAGTTTCTCCTGTTCCATGTATGACTGAAAACATGTGGTATCTGTCCTTCTCTGCCTGACTTATTTCGCTTAGCATGACACCCTCGAGGTCCATCCATGCTGCTACGAATGGCCAGATTTCATTCTCTCTCACTGCTATGTAGTATTCCATGGTATAGATAAACCACATCTTCTTGATCCATTCGTCAGTTGATGGACATTTAGGCCCTTTCCATGACTCGGCTATTGTTGAAAGTGCTGCTGTGAACATTGAGGTACATGTGCCCCTATGCATCAGCACTCCCATATCCCTTGGGTAAATTCCTAGCAGTGGTATTGCTGGGAAGACCCTTTTTTAACTCCAAATCTAGAAACTTCCAACATCTGGTGGCCAGACACACTGGCAGCTGCTGGGCCTCTCAAGGTGCTCTGTGCTGCCAGCAGGGTGGCCGGACTGGTTTGCTGCCGTGATGTGTCTCGTAAGCCTTGGCATCTGGGCCTCCAGAGGGGTTGCCTTCCTGCTGCACCAGCCGGGACTGCATCCTTGGTGGGTATTTCTCACATTCTTAACACAACAACCTCTCAGCCAGGTGCCCGTGTGCCGCCCGGGCCGGCCCTATGCCAGGCTCCATCAGCCAAGGCTGGGGCGATCAGTGCTGCCAGCTACGGGCATGACCCCGGCAGGGGCTCCCTTCCCCCTTCCTCCAGCACTTGTGTTATCAGCCGGCAGTCAGGGCGTGCCGGGTCAGGAGCTCCTGTCCTCCACCTCTGGCTTCAGGTCACGTGGGCGTGCGCGAGCAAGGTCTTTGCCATGCCCGGGTTGTACCTGGGCCTTGGGACCACAGAGGCTGGTGCGCACCGAGCTGGCACTCAGCCTGGTGTGGTGGGCCCTGAGCCTCCCCTGGCTGTGTCCTGTCCCTCCCCCCTCACCGCGGCATGACACGGGTGTTGCTGTTGTTCCTGACACTCAAGAGCTGGACACACCAGAGTTTTGTTTCATGTGAGGGGTGAGGGGTCCGGGTCAGGAATCAGGATAACTCCGGCCTTTCTAAGTACCTCCTTTTTTTTTTACTTAATTTTCTCGGTAACTGATTGTCATTGCCTGTCGTTTATCATGATTTTACTAATCCTGTTAAACAGACCCTGTGAGATCTTGTAGCTGCTGCTTAGGGCTATTGAATGCATTGCTGGAGGCCCCGGGGTCGAGATGGCTCCCCAGCTGGGGAAAGGAGACCTCAGGCAGGGCAAGCTATTGGAGGTTGGAGGTTGCCAGGCGGCGGGTGGGGGTGGGTGGGGGGTGTGCTTCTCCACATTCCCGAACGAAGACCGCTGGTTCTCAGCACAACGCTGTCCCCCAGTTTGGGGTTCATCTGCACGCTCCGTGAAGGGGATGTAGTTACTCTGTACCAACCATGGGTTATGGACCCAGCATGTTCCACAGGTCAGGGTCCGGGGAGGATATGGTGTTTACGGTCAGGGAAGGCTGGAGAGGACAGAAGCTCCGCAAAGGTGTGTTTTGCCCAGGCTCAGAGCGGGACGATTAGAGAAGCGCCTTTGCAGTAGGGGATGTACTTGGCCCTGCTCCTTGAAGAAGTTGCTTGTTGGTCCACGTGACGACTTCCCAGTTGTCATCAGCAGGGTTTAGTCAGTGAGAAGTCTTGCACATGAAATTTCCCAGGTGCAGAAATTTCCTCTGGTGCAGAACCAGCTTGTGAGCTCTCCAGAAAACCGGTTCATACTTTATGACCAAACTAGCATTATTCCTTCGTTGATCGGATGTAGCCCTGGGTGGCCATGGCTGTATTTGCAGAGCGGAGCCTCCTGGAGTGATGATTCCCCGTCCTCAGGACCAACGAGCTGATTTTTTTCTCGCAGAATCCCAGTTTTCAAAGAGGAGAGAACTTGTCTGGGAAGGGCAGAACCCAGACTGTACTTTGTAAAGATGATTCTAGAAGCATTTCCTCAAACTGTCATGGTGCCTGTGCTTTAGGACTACACTTAGGACACTAAGCTTGGAGAGGGAGCTTTGCAGTCACCACAGTGCACTCAGTGGATGCATTGCTCATCTCTCCCCTGCTTTGCTGAAAACTTCTGGGTGCCACAGACCATGCTTCAGCTCTGTGCTCCCAAGGCCTGATACACAGATGTACTCAGTAAATGCTGCTAAATGAGCAAAGATTGCAAACGTCCACTTTCTGGGTTATGGTTATACCTTGTTTGTTAAAAGTCGTACAAAGTGTAACTGTGCATTTGGGTGACCTGAAACCTTCACATAAGGAGTAGCTTAATGCCAGTTGAAAAGAAATCTTCAAACATGATTGGGTTTTCTTAATTATTGCCAGTCAAACTTTATTAATCCTAAGTAGTAGGAAAGTTATTATTTTTTTGATGTTTATTTTTATTTTTGAGACAGAGAGCATGATCAGGGGAGGGGCAGAGAGAGAGGGAGACACAGAATCCGAAGCAGGCTCCGGGCTCTGAGCTGTCAGCACACAGCCTGACACAGGGCTTGAACTTGTGAACCGAGAGATGATGACGTGAGCCAAAGTTGGACTGAGCCACCCAGGCACCCTGGAACATTACAATATGTTTCTAGAATGTTGGTTAGTGGTTAAATATTTTGAAGAGAGACATACATTTGAGGACAAAATCTTAGATTATGTTCAAATTCCTTAGAATTTGCAGCATTTCCAGATATTAACAAAGGTCAACCAAGCTTCTAAAATGCTTCTAACATTTGAGATCTGGGAACTACTGTAATTTTTCAGGCAGTAGAGCTTTCAGCCACAAAATGTTTAACATTCAGTGAATTAGTCAAATACTAAGTTATCAATTGGTAGATGGTAGTTTGAATATAACCTTGATTCTTCTGAAGGGCATTTTTAGGGTTTCAACCTATCCAGTTTGATCATTCTGTGTACGTTTTTTAAAAAACAAAAATCTATATTTGGCATTTTCATTAAGAAAAAAATAATGTAATACACATGGGCAAATGAGATCATCAGGCAGTGCACAAAGGAAACACTGGCAAGCTTCATAAATATGGAAAAAGATTCTTGGCTTCAATCATAATGCAAATTATAACCATAATGAGATAACTTCGTTCTAGCTCATTGAAAAAAAACAGGGTCTGACAGTTAAGAGCTGTGGAGAGAGGTGAGGCCAGAGCAAGCTTACACCTGTCCACTGCTGCTGGGAGGGGGATGAAGGCAGGTGGGCAGGATCTGTTGAGGTTACTGTGCTTATGCCCAGGGCAGGTAATCCCCCTTTGCATACGTACTCCAGAAAAAGTTTCAGCTATAAACACTAGGACACTGTGCAGAAACATCATAGCATTTGCATTTGTAATAGCACATACTAGGAATTAACTAAACCTTTGTCAGAGAATAGGTAAATAGACTGTGATCAATTCATGTGAAAATACTATACAAGTCAGTGTAGACAAATATCTCACTGTGTGTGGAATATTATGGTACGGTATGGTGCCACTGATACACGGAAGATGGGATTGTCAGGCTCTGCACATGTGCTGTCTAGAAGTGCGGGGCTGTGTCAAGTGGCAAATGGGGGTGGTGGCTCTCACCTCCCTAAGGTATGCATTTAGTTCACAAAGGGGATTTGACTATGGTGATAAGATTTTCTTCCTTAACCAGGGAGGTGGGTATTGTATTGTTCTTTATATCTTTTCTCAGCTTTTAATGCTACACAGTAGATAAAAATTAATCTATACACATTTGGTTAGGGTTACATACACTGATTTTTAGGTTATAACTTGATAAGGGGGCACAGAATCTAAAACAAGCAGATTATTTAATTACTGTACTTAATTTAAAAACAACAACAACCAAACAATCCTGAAATGTGTGTAGAACCACAAAAGACCCTGAATAGCCAAAATGACCTTGAATAAGAAAAGAAAGCTGGAGGCATCGCAATTCCAGATTTCAAGTTATATTACAAAGCTGTAGTGATCAAAACAGTATGGTACTGGCAGAAACATAGACATGAAGATCAATGGAACAGAATAGAAAACCCAGAAATGAACCCACAATTATATGGTCAATTCATCTCTGATGGAGCAGGAAAGAATATCCACTGGAAAAAAGTCTATTCAGCAAATGGTGTTGGGAAAACTAGACAGCAACATGCAAAAGAATGAACCTGGACCACTTTCTTACACCATAAACAAAAATAAATTCAAAATGGATGAAAGACCTAAATGTGAGATAGGAAACCATAAACATCCCAGAGGAGAACCTAGGTCTCTGACATTAGTGGTAGCAACTTCTTTCTGGATATCTCACCAGAGACAAGGGAAACAAAAACAAAAGTAAACTATTGGGTCTTCATGAAGATAAAAAAAAACTTCTGCACAGCAAAGGAAACCAACAAAACTGAAAGGCAACCTACTGAATGGGAGAAAATATTTGGAAATGACATGTCTGATAAAGGGTTAGTATCCAAAATATACAAAGAACTAATAGAACTTACCACCCAAAAAACAATCCAATGAAAAAATAGAAGACATGAACAGGCATTTCTCCAAAGACATCCAGATGGCCAGCAAACGCTTGAACAGTTGCTCAACATCACTCATCATCAGGGAAATGCAAATCAAAACCACAATGAGCTACCATCTCACACCTGTCAGAATGGCTAAAAATCAACAACATAAGAAACAAGTGTTGTCGAGGATGTGGGGAGAAGGGAACCCTCTTGCACTGTTGGTGGGAATGCAAACTAGTGCAGCCACTCTGGAAAACAGTATGGATTTCCCTCAAAAAGTTAAAAATTGAGCTACCCTATGATCCAGCAATTGTATTACTAGGTATTTACCCAAAGGATAGAAAAATACTGATTCAAAGGGGTACATGCACCCCATCATTTATACCGGCATTATTTACAATAGCCAGACTATGGAAGCAGCCCAAATGTCCATCAACTGATGAATGAATGAAGAAGATGTGGTATGTATGTGTGTGTGTGTAATGGAATATTAGTCTTAAAAATGAATGAAATCTTGCCATTTGCAACAATATGGTTGGATCTAGAGAGTATTATGCTAAGTGAAATAAGTCCGAGAAAGACAAATACCATATTTTACTCATATATATGGAATTTAAGAAATAAACGAGCAAAGGGGGGAAAAAAGCAAAGAAAGAAACAGCCTCTTACTTATAGAGAACACACTGCTGGTTACCAATATGTTTATTGGGAGGCCTCTACCTGCCGGCTTCTGGGCACCGTGTGGTCTGAAGTGTCTGGTTGTATTGCTCTGTCATTTGCTTCTCTTTCAACATACGCGGTCTTTTGTAAGCATTTTATTGCTCGTTGTTCCTTAGCATTACTTGATGGTGCTAATTTGGCTACTTTTGATTTTAGTCCAGATGACCAGTTGTGGTTTTTGTTTCCTGAGGTTATGCCTTTTTGTTTATTTTTATCGTTAGCTTGTTTTGAAGTCCTGGGCGTGTCTGTTCTTTGTTACTTCCGGTTGTCATTTCTTTTAAAATGAGTAAGGTAGTTCAGGAGTGTCACCTTTCCTTCTAGTGACTCAGCCTCGTCTGTCCCTCAGACTGTCAGGAGGGCTTCCTGACTTCTTACCAGGCCGATCTGTTCGGCCCCAGGCCTGGGAGAGCTAAGTGGAGAGAGTGTCCTTTTTTTTGAAAGAGTTTCTTGTGGTGCTTTTGTACCATTTCAGGTTGCCAGTTATCTTTCTCGTGGCCTTGATTTCAGTCCTTACTCTGTCAATATCCGATGTGTCTGCAGTTCCCAGGACGGCAGAGCCTGCCAGGGTGCCTTTGGGGCCTATCTGTCTGTTTGTTACCACTCTTCTGCTCAGGTTTGTGGAAGGAAGCAGAAATCGCCTACCTTTTTTTGTCGGCCTCCTGGTACTACAGTAGTTTGGGAGACGACATTTACCTTTAATGCCTCAGTGCCGGAAGAGTCGATGTGCAGTTTCTCTTGACTTTGCAGCTGGAAATCTGACCCATTATTGACAAAATATCTGTGGTTAGAATAGAAATCTTGGAACAGAAAGTTTTCTGGGTTTGTTGTTTGCTAAGTCCTGTGCGACCTTGGAGAAGTCTTGGTCTAGTGTGGGATGTAGCCTGGCAATGACATGAGGTCACTGCAATTACCTTCGTTCCATTTTAGCTGCCTCTGGATGGCTGATTTTGACCAAAGACAAATTTAAAAGGTATTTCTCAATATTATGAGTCGTTTTTGTCACCTTAAAGTTAAATGGCACTCAGTGGAGCATTTCAGCTGGCTGTGTTTCCTGGAATTTGCCCCGTATTCCAGCTCTCACTCTCGTGTTCATTTTGCCTTTTAAGATTTAAAGATTAGCTAGCTTAAAAAAAAACAAAACAGACCAGCTAGCTTGTTTTCATTCTCTAAGGCAGGGGTCACAAACTTATCTGTAAAGGGCCAGACAGAAAATACTTTGGGCTTTGTGGGCCGTATGATCTGTGGGGCAGTGACTCAGCCCTGCCTCGTAGCGTGGGAGCGGCAAGGTCGGTACCTTTAACTTTGGGGAATTCGACTACCTGTGTTGGTGATCTGAAAAAAGAACTTCTCTTTTCTTAGAATCCTGGATTGGAGGCCTCAGAAAGTTCTAGTTAAAGTGCTCGATTTTCCTCACGAATACAACATTTGAACCGCTCTTAGTAACTCATTAAATAGATTACCAGTGACTAGGCTTTGGATTTTGTAAAAACGTGTGCGAAACCTTGAAAGGATTTGCAAGTTTGGCTCATTTTGTGGCCCGTGAGAAGGCAGAGGGTCGTAATCTGAGAATTGAGCCTCAGGGCCCGGAGGGGGGGTGCCAGTCCGGTGTTGTCTTCCTGAACTTGGTAGCTTTGCTTTGACTTGGAAAATGCCCCTGGAGGTAGGGGAGAGAACGACCTGATTCTGCGTGCTTTGCCCTGCTCGGGCTCTCAGTCACGGGGGGTTGGTTCACCGTCCATATTTAAACTGAGTGCTTCCCGTGTCTCAGGGCCTGCAGCAGGCTGTGTGGCTGCCAAACTGCACGAGCTACGGAGCTTAGAAACCCAACTAATTTAACACAAAACCGTAATAAACATTTTCTGTGGTGTGCGCGCGTGTACCATAGTTTGTTTAATGAGCCCCTTGTTAATGGACTGAATGGCTGTTACTGATTTCCTTTTGCTTCAGGCTCCAACGTGTCTTGGCACGACACTGTTACCGATCCCATCGTTACTTAAAATGTTGACGCGTTGCCTATTATGGAAGTTTTGCAGTGGTTTTAATTTTTTAGAAGTTTGCAGTGTAGCACATTAAAAAAAACCTTGTTTACTGAGTGTTTTGGCGCCCCTTACGCTGGTACCCAAAGCGAGTGCCTTACTCTGCACCCGAGTGGGCCCTGCCGGGTGAATATCCATCATGTGCTGGACACTGCAGGCTGTCTTCGTGGACTCCGGATTCTGTTCTCTTTTCCTGGAGAGAGAGAGAGTCCTGGCAGGTGGTTAGCTTTGCCCTCGGCTCTTAAACCCCAGCTCCTGAGATGACCGACCCTGTGTCCCATCCCTGGCTTCCCGGCCCCTGCTGGCACAGGGCCTCTTCGGGGCTGCCTCGTGGAGACGCAGTCGTGCTGGTGGCCGTGGCCGTGGCTGGGCCGGCTTGGCGCTGTAGCGCTCCCCAGGCGGTGTCCCGGGCTGTGTCCCCGCCTGCCTGCGCTCCCCCCTCCCCGCCTGTGCTCTGCTCCTTCTCTGTCTCTGTGTGGGGCCTCTCCTTACCAGCCTGCCGCTGCCTCAGTTCCCTTGAGTTGCACCATTGGATTGTTACCATTTTGTTTTTTGTGAGTTCTAGGTTCTCCTTTGAATGGGCTGGCCCTTTTTAATGCTCAGTAGCTCCTTTATCTTGTTTTTTAAAGTTATTTTTATATTTTTCTTAATACTTTTGAGAGAGAATGTGTGCAGTTGGGGGAGGGGCAGAGAGAGAGGTGACAAAGGACCTGAGGCAGGCTCTGTGCAGACTGCAGAGAGCCCAATGTGGGGCTCGAGCTCACAAACCGTGGGATCGTGACCTGAGCCGAAGTTGGATGCTTAACCGACTGAGCCCCCCAGTCGCCCCTTTTTTTTGTATTTTCTATACTGACCAAACATACCCATTTTCTGTTCTGTGATTGACACTTCTAGTATGTGACAGTTCTTTTTTTTTAAATTGTGGCTCTCATTGGTCCTTTGTGCTCTTACTTACGAGGTCGTGTTTTTCA
The DNA here is from genome assembly GCA_028646485.1 of Cryptoprocta ferox. Taxonomy (NCBI): domain Eukaryota; kingdom Metazoa; phylum Chordata; class Mammalia; order Carnivora; family Eupleridae; genus Cryptoprocta; species Cryptoprocta ferox. Next base: position 2,465,810 of record CM053573.1, read on the forward strand.
TGGCTTTTGTGATTTTGGGTAGAAACTCACATTTGTTAGTGCTGTATTTGTGGGAATTCTTTGAAGACCAGGTTGAAGGTTCTATCCCAGCTCTTTTTTGCATTAAAAGTATTGGCTTGTGGATTTTCATGCCATCCACAAAGCATGGATCCATGCCCAGCCTGACAGCTCAATCCCCCCTGGTTTTCTGCGGGGCTCTGGGGTCTGAGGCCCTTCCTTCTGTCCTGCTTCCCAGAGCCACTCTGCTGCACCACAGCTGTGTGCTTCTGGAGCTTATCCTCATGCCTCCCTGAATTTGCACTGTCACCGAGTTCCTGATCAGGGATCGTTTCCCTTCACTTCTTGCAAGCTCATCCATTCTTCCAGGGGTTTGCAAAATCTTTGTGTGGCCCTTTTTGTTTTCTTTTAATTGCTTTGCAATGTTGAGGTTTTGGGATCTCTGTATTCTGCAGTGTTGTTAGAAATCTGCCTGGCCGTTTTCCAGTTTTCATTAGATTCTAACTTACCCGTTGTGGTCAGTTCTAAAGATAGCTTCTAAGATCCTCATTAACTCCGGATACTGTCTTTTCCATAACTGGGGTTATGGCGTTCTTCATCCCTTGTGCTGTGGATTAAACATGTTTGTATGGCCTGAGAGTGGTACCCCAACATCGTGGATAATTTTCATTGAATGAAAAGATAGGATTCAATTTTAAGCAACTGAATTGAACTGTTAGAACACAGTATACTTATGGGGCACTTGGGTGGCTCAGTCAGTTAAGGGTCCGACTTCAGCTCAGGCGATCTCGCGGTTAGTGGGTTCGAGCCCCGCATCAGGCTCTGTGCTGACAGCTCAGAGCCTGGAGCCTGTCTTCAGATTCTGTATCTCCCTCTCTCTCTGACCCTCCCCTGCTCGTGCTGTTTCTTTCTGTCTCTCAAAAATAAATAACTAAATAAAAACATTAAGAAAAAGAACACAGTAGACTTGTGAATTAAGGGCTGCCTATGTGTAAATGCAGGACTCGTAATAAAGACATGACTCTGTAAGTCTGGTCTTGAGGTTCCCGATGGGACCCTGCAGTTGTGTCCCTTGATTATGTGCACTTTTCAAAGGTGGTTTTATGTGGCCCTGTTGCCGGAGTGTCCCAGTTTCCTGTAGCGTCCTGGAGACCTACACCCCGTTTACAGTGCCTGTCACCACCGTAGAGTGGGACCCCTGCGGTGCTCACCAGGAGGTGTATTGGGGGTGAGACTCCACATGGGGCAGCACCTCAACCTGTCTTCTCTACATTTCAGGTTACTGCTGATGGCCCTGTACAACGTGAGCATCAACCTGAGAGGCCTCAAGTACATCAGCGAGAGCCCAGGCTTCATCCCGCTGCTCTGGTGGCTCCTGAGCGGTGAGGACCCAGGGCTTCCCCGTGCAGCTTCCCGTCTGGCCCGGGCACCTGCTCCTCTGTGGCTGCAGGAAGGTGTCAGGTCGGGACGGAGGGTCCGAGGGTATTAGCGTTTCTTTAAAGAAAGGTTTCAAACTAGAGAGAGCTCAGTGCTCTGCTCTGCTTCCGGAGCATTGCTCTCCGGCTGTGATTCTGTGCCACAAAGGAAAGTATCTTATAAAACAGCTGGCAAAGGGCGTTCACCCATCCCTTTCTCCGTGGGCAGGGCAGCGCCGAGTGGGCAGGGCAGCGCCGAGTGTGTCGTCTGGGGCTCCAAATGTCAGGTAAAGAATGTGGGGAAAAGGAAATCAGAGATTGCAGCCCTGAAGTTACATATGTATTATGTGTATGTGGAGCTGTTGTTTTCTTTGAAATAAAAGCTCTGTCTTTGTGTAGTTAACCTGCACTGTTGTATTTGTGTCCGCTGTTAATACAGTGATTCAACACTTCTGCATGTTGCTCAGTGCCCATCAGGATAAGTGTACTCTCGATCCCTTCACCTGTTTCTCCCCCCGCCCCCCACCCACCTCCCCTCTGCTCACCACCACTTAAGAGTCTGTTTCTTGCTTTGTCTCTCTTTTTTCCCTTTGTTCGTTTGTTTTGTTTCTTAAATCCCACTTAATTGTGAAGGAATCACGTGATACTTGGCTTTTTCTGACTGGCTCATTTCACTTATCATCATACTCTCTGGATCCATTCTTATCATTGCAGATGGCAAGATTCGATTCCTTTTTATGGCTGAGTAACACCCCATTATATGTGTACATCTTCTTTATCCATCCATCAATAGATGAGGCAGCTTGGGCTGCTTCTATAATTTGGCTGTCATGGATAATGCTGCAGTACGCGTAGGGGTAAATAACCAGTAGTGTGATTTCTGGATCATAGGTAGATCTATTCTTAACTTTTTGAGGAACCTCCATACTGTTTTCCAGAGCGGCTGCACCAGTTTGCATTCCCACCAACAGTGCACGAGTGTTCCCCTTTCTCCGCATCCTCGCCAACACCTCTTGTTTCTTGTGTTGTCAATGTTAGCCATTCTGACAGGTGTGAGGTGGTATCTCATTGTGGTTTTGACTTGCAATTCCCTGATGATGAGTAATGTTCAGCATCTTTTCATGTACCTGTTAACCATCTGTATGTCTTCTTTGGAGAAATGCCTGTTCCTGTCTCCTGCCTATTTTTTCATTGGATTGTTTGTTTTTTGGGTGTTGAGTTTTATAAGTTCTTTATGTATTTTCAATTCTCACCCTTTACTAGACATGCCTTTTGTGAACGTCTTCTCCTGTTCTGTAGGTTACCTTTTTATTTTGTTGGTTTTGTTTGGTGTGCAGGAGCTTTTTATTTTGATGAAGTCCCAACAGTTTATTTTTGCTTTTGTTTTTCTTGCCTCAGGAGACACATATAGAAAAATGTTGTGGCCAATGTCTGACCACCAAGTTAACCTAAAATTTTGTCCCAGTTTGTTCATCATAGCTTTTATTTTATTTATTTATTTTAATGTTTGTTTCTTTTGAGAGAGAGTGCATGCGCACATGTGCACAAGCTGGAGTGGGACAGAGAGAGAGGGAGAGAGAGAATCCCAAGCAGGCTCCAGCACTGTCAGCACAGAGCCCCACATGGGACTCAATCTCACGAAGTGCGAGAGCATGACCTGAGCTGAAATCAAGAGTCAGACACCTAACTGACTGAGCCCCCCAGGTGCCACCATCAAAACTTTTAACACTGTGTGTTTAGTAGGTACATATTTCACTCAAGCGTGCAAAAATGGACTTTCCTTACTTTTTTATAACTTCTCTGCTTGAGCTTCAATTCCACTTGCTGGCGAATGCTTATTTTTTGTAACAGCATTTTGGAGGTATAGTTGACATGCAATAAACTGCACATGTTTAAGGCAAACAATGGATAAGTTTTGATGTAAATATACACCTGTAAAATAAACCATAACCACAATAAAGACAGTGAACATGACCATCACCCCCAGAAGGTACCTTGTACTACTTGGTGGTCCCTCCCTCCCATCCCTCTGCTCCTCTCTTCCCAGACACTCATTCACCCCCCTTTTGCACTATAGTTTTCCTTTCCCACCAGTTTATATTCCTGGAATCCTACATCTTGTATTCGGCTTTGCCTAACTTCTCATTCAACATAATTAGTTTGAGATCCATCCATATTGTTATTGTGGACTAATAGTTGATTGCTTTTTATTGCTAAATAGTATTCTGTGATGTGTGTGTACTACAGCTGCGGTACTTATGCAGGTGTTGATAAGCATTTGGGTTGTCTCCGGGTTTTGGCTGCTATGAACATACTAGTATGTCTTTGCATGGATATTTGTTTTCATTTCTTTTGGGTAAATACCTAGGAGTGGAATCTCTGGGTGTATGGTAGGTGTATGCTAGCATTTTGCACACCCCCCCCAGCAACGTGTCACCTGCGTGTCCTTGTCAGTGCTCAGGTGGTCTCTCTGTTTAACTTTAGACACTCCAACAGGTATGGTGGCATCTGCCTGTGGTCATCATTTGCATTTTTGTAATGACGAATGATGTTGAGCACATTTCCCATCCATGTATCTTCTCTGATAAGGTATCTTTTCATATCTTTTGCCCATTTAAAAAAAATGGGTTGTTTTAATTGAGTATCGATAGTTCTTTGTGTGATGCAAATCCTTTGTCAGATACGCGGTTTGCAGATATTTTCTCCCGGTCTGTGGCTTGTCTTTTCATTTTCTTAAAAGCATTTTCAAAGAATGGAAGTTCTTAATTTTCATGAAGTTTAACTTGTTCTTTTCCTTTTATGAATTGTGCTTTTGGTGTAGAATTCTTTGCCTAACTCAAGGTCACATAAATTTTAAATTTGTTTACCTTTTCTTTTTTTTCTTTAATGTTTTATTTATTTTTGAGAGAGCGTAGCAGGGGACGGGTAGAGAGAGGATCTGAAGCAGGCTTTGCGCTGACAGCAGCAAACCCAGTTGGGGGGCTTGAACTCTCGAACCGCAAGATCATGACCTGCGCTGAAGTTGGATGCTCAACTGACTGTGCCACCCAGGTGCCCCTAAATTTGTTTTCTTTAATAGGTCTTAAGTTTTGAGTTTTACATTTATGTCTACGATGCATTTTGGAATAATATTTGTATGTGGCAAGAGGTGAGAGTCCCAGTTCTTGTTTTATGTAAGGCTGCTTGGTTGGCACAGTGCCATTCGTTATGAAGGCCGCTTTCTCCACCAGATTGCTTCTGACCCTTTGTTGAAGATCACATGACAGTGTATGTGAGGGTGTGGTTTTGGACTTGCTCTTCTGTTCCATGGATCCATTTTTGTCTTTATGCCAATATCATACTCTATAATAAGTCTTAACGTCAGGTACTGTAAATCCTCCAACACTGTTCTGAGTTTTCAAAGTTTTTTTCCAGTATTTCTGAGTTCTTTGCATTTCCAGATAATATGAGAAATCAGCATGTCACTTTCTACCCAAAAAAATCCTGTTGGAATTTTTATTGGAATTATGTTGAATTGCCATTTTGTTTGGGGAGAATTGCATTTTAGCAATATTGCACCTTCCAATCCATGAACACAGTGTATGTGTCCATTTATTTAGTTATTGTTGGGAAACGGGGGTCTCTCATGTTTCTTTATATCTTAGGAACAGAGGAACTGACCTCCTTTGTTCTGGCTATCTTTGCAAGGCTGCTTGTATAGTGAGCACCCTTAGTAGGTAGAGGTACTGTCTCTGTTCAGAGCATAGGGTGGGTTTGTTTACAACATGCAGTAAGGGTTACACTTCCCTCTAGGGCAAAGGTCAGGTAGGCTTACTACCTGTTATGAAAGATCTGGGGTTCGTCTTGTGTAATGCAACCCAATGGCCTGTTCATGGCGCTGTGGAATTGGGTCTCACTGAACCGGCCCAAGTGTGGATATGGCCGTTGCTGGGGAGTAGTGCAGTCCTTTGTCTTGGACTCAGCAGTCTTGTGTCTCTCCTGCCAGCACCTGAAAGTACAGTCTGCTGACCCGTTAGCTGGCAAGTAGGATAAAATATCAGACTTCCATAGTCTCAAGGGCTGTGTTTGTATTGCATGGTAACTCCTAGCCCCCAGGGTTGGATGCTTGGCCAGACAGGTTCTTTCTCTCGAGAGTGTGAACTGAGGGACCATAGACTCAAAGGTGTGTCCTGGACCTGATCTGTCAGGTACCTGTCCAGTCCAGTTGTCATGGGCACATGATGCCCACAGTGCCAGGGGTGGGGGGTGGTGACGGGAACGATAATTACAGTACCTAATACTTTTTGAGTGCCGGTCACTGTTTTAAGTGCTTTACGCATATTCCCAGATTTCGTTCTCTAAATGCCATTATGAGGCAAGTATTGTAATTTCTCTTTTATAGATGAGGCAGTTAAAGGCCCACAGAGCTGAAGTGACTTGCTCAAGGTTGTATAGCTGCTGAGTGGGAACCCTGGCAGGTGGCCTCCAGACCCCATCTCTTGGCCACCGTGTTGGACTGCTGCTTTGCAGAAGCACCTCAGACGTGGAAGCCTCGTTCTGGGTGCCTTCCCGCCTTTACCTGCCTGTCCTTGGACACAGGTGTCCTGAAACCATACGCCTCTCTCTCTTTAAGCTAGCACCTTCCGCTGTTAACTTCTTCATCAAAGGAGGTCCTTTGCAGAACGTTCTGCAGGGTCCCGTTTAGCTGTGGTACTCCAGAAATTGCCTGCAGCTGAGTGACAACTGTTGGGTCTGAATTTAATTTGTACAGCTCTCTAGGCACGAGCAGCCTGAGTGTCCCTGACACTCACTGGAGACGGTGCTCTTTGACCTGGATGGACTGTTCTGCTTAAACTTTGGATCGTGTCCAGTAGGAGACCGTGGTGAAGTTGTCTTAATGCCACTTTTCCCCACTGTGGCATCAGGCTTTCTTGTCCACGAAGAACCATCGTTCTTTTGACACAGTGAGCACACCCCAAACCCTAATAAAGCTTTCATAACGTCATTTTGCCTGATATCTTTAGAGCTGTTATCACAGCCAAACAAAGACAAGGTCTAGTAAACCCAGGACATTTGACTCCCGAATTATTTATGGAGTTTCTTCAGCTTAAAAATTGAAATTTGTTGGAGCGCCTGGGTAGCTCAGTTGGTTGAGTGTCCAACTTTAGCTCAGGTCATAATCTCACAGTTTGTGGGTTCAAGCCCGGCGTCGGGCACTGTGCTGACAGCTCGGAGCCTGGAGCCTGCTTCAGATTCTATGTCTCCCTTGCTTTCTTGCCCTTCCCCTGCTGGTAGTGCTCTCTCTCTCTCTCAAAAGTAAATAAACATTAAAAAATTTTTTAAAAATTGCAGTTTGTTATAGAATCTGGTGTATATCATAGGAAGAGGAATATATATTTTATTATAGAATAGGAACATAAGAACAGAAACAGTTCCCTGAAAGTAATCCGTGCTTCTTGGTGCTTAGTGGTGGTAGTGTGATTGTCAGAATTCTTGACTCTTGTAACTGCTTAGAGCTAGGACAGAACCTGAAAACCGGCTTATTCTATCCCTTTGCTTTTTAGGTAGATATGCTCTGTGAAAATATACTAGACAAATAAAAGTATGTTCTAGTTTTTAGAGGATTTAGGAAAATAGATTTCTTTACTTCTTTTAATAATTAGGTCATACTTTTATCAGTTCTCCTGCTGGGAGATTTGGTGTATTTTGAAGAATGTCGACTTTGGATGCATTTGACTCAGATTAGAATTGCAGCTTTTCTACTTGGGAATTGACCTGACCTTTTAGAATTCCACTTTTCTGTTCTGCAAGATGAAAATTTCTACCTCAAGGGTCTTACTGTGTACTAAAAAGCAGAAGTGCCTGAGCCAACACCTAATATAGTCAGTGTTACATATGTTATGCCTCATCTAAATCTTTCATGCTACAGTCAAAGCTCATTTTCTTTTATTTCCTTTTACCCAAAAGTAGCAAGTCACTAGCAAGTATCAGGATTTCTCAAGCCGGAGTATAGAACCAGGTGCTGTTAATCCTTCCTGACTAACCATTTCCTTCAATGTCTGTTGGGTTGCATTTTCCTTCCCCTTGTTCAGCTATGTGGCTGGCGTTTCCCCAGGCTTTCTCTACATTCCTGACATTCCTCTTCGCCAGCAGAGCTGCCATGGAGAGCTAGTAAATAGCTGATGAGGACAGAGTGTATTGGGATGATGACCACGTGTTATGTAACTGTTGGCGCAGACTAGTATTTTGATCACACTTGTAACTTTTAGTGCTATTTCCTAGCCGTGTGTACGATGTTGAATAGGAAGGCATTTGCCTCCTGTCTTACATTTATTTAGTTTGTGTGAGCCGTGTGAGACACTCTTCGTCCCACCAAGTTTGTATCTTTAGCCCAGATCTCCGTCCTGAGCTCCATACTCATATGTCCAACTATCTACCTGCCATCTCCACGTGGGTATCTAATAGACGCTCAGACGTCTCCACGCGGACGTTGTCTAGCAGGCATCCGGACGTCTCCATGCGGACGTCTAGTGAATACTGAAACTCCGTGTGTTCAGGCTCAATTCCTAATCTTTGCCCACGCTGACCTTTTGCCACGGCCTTCTCAGTCTCAGTTATTGGCAACTCTATTTCGATTTCTCAGGCCTTTAAAAACCTTATAGTGAATCTTATCTCCCTTTCCTTTCACACCCATATCCAATCTGTAAGGAAATCTTGATGGCTCCACATTGGAAATATGTTCAGAATCTGACCGCCATCTACCACCCCCACCTGGTTTTGAGCCTCCATCATCTTTCATTTAAAGAGCTCCAGCAGCCTCCTACAGCCTCCCGTCTGTCCGTCCTCGCAGGGCATGAGTGGGGGGGGGGCTACCGTATGATGGAATAGATCCCAGAGCAACTCTCCTTACTGAAAACAGTCCAAACACTGAGTGCGATGTAAAAAAACTTTTTTTTTCTTATATGTTCCTCTGAGCTAGAAAAAAAGTAATTAAATTGTACCCAAAGCACAAACGCTAAGTGAAGGTGGGACACCAGAAAAGTCATAGCCCTGAGCCAGCTCCTGCTTTGAGGGCATTTGTCAAAATGAGCTTCAGTTTCCATGGCCTCACCGGGTAAGGGGACGGGAAACAAAGCCCAGGCCCCATCCCAGATGAGTAGCCCAGGAGGGACTCCCAAAGGCGTTTACCAGCATTGTAGGGGACACAGGATAACTCCTCCAACCCTCGGGGGCTGCAGGAACACTGCCCTTAGTGGAGCTCGTGGAGACGACATGACTGCCCCTTGAGCCCTGGTTGGACCCTGGCCACTGGAGGCTCCTCAGCCCCCGCCTCATTCCCAGAACGCGCCTGCTGCTCGTCGTCCTTGCTCCCAGCAGCTGCCCCGAAGACAGAGCCTTGAGCTCGTGATGTAGTGGTGAGACTGTCTGGACAGTACACGCCACTGGGCCCACCAAGGCGTCTGTGTGAACTGGTTTTTTTGAAGATAGAAGTGTTTTTATGTATTTACTTTTTAAAACTTTTAAAATTTTTATTTAAATCCCAGTTATTTAACATTCGGTGTAATACTGGTCTAGCCGTACAGGATAGTGACTCAGCACCTCCGCGCAACGCCCTCCTGGATCCCTGCCATCTGTCCCACCCCTCCCCGACCCACCTCCCCTCTGGCCACCGTCGGTGTGTTTTCTGCAGTCGAGAGTCTGTTTCTTCGTTTGTCTTCCTCGGTTTTTTTCCCTTTGTTTTGTTTCTTCAGTTCCACACATGAGTGAAATCATACGGCATCTGTCTTTCTCTGACTTCTTTCACTTAGCGTGACACTCTCTGGCTCCATCCATGTCATTGCAAATTGCAAGATTTCCTTCTTTTTTATGGCTGAGTAATATTTCAGCGTGTGTGTGTGTGTGTGTGTGTATTTGTGTGTATATATATATACACACATGTACATGCACATATACCACATTTTCCTTATCCATTCATCAGTTGAGGGACACTTGGGCTGTTTCCACATTTAGCTATTGTAGATAATGCTCCTATAAACGTCAGGGTGCATGTGTCTGTTTGAATTAGAGTTCTTGTATTCTTTGGGTAAATACCTAGTAGTGCAGTTGCGGGATCATAGGATAGTTCTGTTTTTAATGTTTTTTACTCTGTGGGTCAGTGCGGGGACCTGCAAATCGTATGGATGGCCGAAACAAGCCTTGTGTGTAAGTTCCCTTTGCTTATTAAACCCCCCAGCTACTATGCTGGAGTGGCAGCCTTTTTCTTTGGTCTCTTCCTGTCCTCAGTCTATAGGGGCTGATCTCAGATTACACCAGGAAGCTCCCAAGCAGTTGTGAACTAACCATTGTTTGTTTGACCTTTGGCACTGAGCAAAGGGGAGGAAAATCTCTTCTGAGAATTTACCACCATAGGTTGGTTTTCAAGCAGCTTTTTTAAAGCCTTAATTCAAACCTCCTCGGTGGTCCTCATTTAGAGAACAATGAAGATCTTTTCTGGAGAATTCTTTGACGTCAACCAAGTCCTTAAAGAATTCTTACAGATAAGGTTTTAAGAACCTGAGCTCACATATTACAAATCACAAGAAGCATGGGAAACATCATCAGTAAATAACACATAACATAGACTTGCAGTAGATTCCAGATAATATGAACTATTGGAGCAGTATAAAGTATGTTTAATGTGTTTCAAGAAATAAAAAGAGGGGATTAATATATGAGTAAAGAGTGAGACATTATAGAAATGACCAGGCAGATCGGAAAAAGGACCAAATAATATTTCTGGAGATGAACAGTATAATGATTGCAATTAGAAATCTATTGGACAGTTTAACAGCAGATTATACACAGTTGAAGAGATAATTAAATTGATACAGACAGATCTGAAGAAATTACTGAGAATGAAGCACAGAAAGAGGTGGAAAATAGGAGCTGATGAGGGATGGCGGGGAGAGACTACGAATGTCACGTGTGACTAACCAGAGTCCTGGGAAGGAAGGAGAGTGAGTGAAACAAACAACGTTTGGAGTTTGCCAAACTTGTGACTTCATTTGAGAAGTCTACCTACTTGTAAGCAGGGTGACTGAAATCTCCCCTCGGACCCATTGTGATGAAAACCACAGAGTATTAGAGTAGGTCTGAGAGGCAGGCAGATAGCAAAGGGGTGTGGCTTCAGAGGAGTGGCACTTAGAACGCTGGTTGACCCTGGACAGCGACAGTGTCCCATCTGATGCCGACAGAATAGCTGTCAGCCTGGATTTGCAGGTCTCCTCCTCCCGCAAATCTCCTTCAGAGCAGGGGTGAGGTGGAGATGTTTCAGACAAAGGAGAACCAACACTCCATCTCCACAGACCTTCCCGGGCTTTACTTCAGGAGGGGTGTCCCCTCAGGTGGAGCGTATGCCGGAGTGAACGAGGGCCAGAGAGAGCAGCAGATGTGTGGGTAAATCTCAGTAGTCATGGACTGTATAGAACAAAGCCAACAAAACCAAGTGACAGAATTAGAAATAGCAAGAGCAGAACAGTGGCCCATGTCCTGGGCAGGAAATAGGCTGAGGTACAGCAGGAGGAGTCCATGCCGTCTGGGAGGAGAGCGATAGTGATGGCTCATTTCAGACTTTGGTGATTAATGTGCAGGTTAACATTTCTAGGTAATAGAAACAGAACATATACCTATAAGCAATAGGAATAGAGGATAAAATGGAAGGTGAAAAGTAATTCAAAAGATGGCAAGAGAAAAAACAAAAAAAGAGAAGATATGAAAGAAGAAATCCATCAAAGTATATGTGCAAGTGGACTAAATGACCCACTTAAGAAGACTGGATTTAAAATAATAGTAATCAACAAGCTATATGTTGTTTATATCGTTCCATCTAAAACTCGATAGTACATTATGGTTCAGAGTAAAAGGAAAACATACGAGGCAGATTCTTATCAATTCATCAGAAGGCTAGAACAATTGTGAATTTATATATGCAATTCCTAATATAGTCTCAAAACAAACTGTAGAGTTCTGGGTTATAAAGAAAACATGCCTCAACAAATTTCAGATGATCAGAATCATGTGGAATATCTTCTCTGACCACAGTACAGTGATGCTGGAAATTAGTGACAAAAAAATTTGTAAAATTCCACATGTAGAAATTAAGTAACCCATGAGTAGAAGGAATCCTAATACAAATCAGATATTTTGAACTGAATAATAAAAATATTACGTTATCAAAAATGGTGAAATGGATCTGTCTATATAAGTATTTGGTAGAAATTTTATTAGTTTAAGGAGGAAAGCAGAAAATTAATGAACTATACATCTACCAAAAAGATTTAAAAAAATTTAAACAACCCAAATAAAGTACAAGGAGGAGACTGTTAGAAAAAAGTAGAAATCAATGAGCTTGGCTAAGCAGGTTTCACGGCGGATTTGAGCTGGTAGTGGGAAGAGGCAGCACACTGAGAGCTAGATAGAGATTATCTGGTCTGAAGAATAGAAACAAGAACGGGTGAAGAATATGATGAAGCTCAAGGGCCTGTGGGACGTTATCAGATGCCAGTACATGCACAGTTCCTGAAGGAGATTCGAGGGAAAGGAACAGAAAAAAAATTACATGAGGAAATAATGGCTGAAAACTTCCTAACTGATGAAAGCCAGCCTAAACATCCAAGAAGTGCGGCATGTTCCAAGTAGGATAAACACAGATCTACATCTAGACGAATCACAGTCAGACTGTTGAAACTTGAGACGAAGAAAACATCTTGAAATCAGCAAGAGAAAAACATGAACAAGAGAAGCACAGTCAAGATTAACAGTTGTCTGCTTGTCCGAGACAGTGGTCATGGCGCAGAGGGATGCGGTTTTCAAAGTTCCGAAAGGAGAGACTGTCTACCAAGAATTCTGTGTCCAGCTAAACTAGTCTTCAAAAGTGGAGGCAAAATACGTTCCTAGGTAAACAAAGTCCGAGAGATTTGATTGCTGGCAGACCTTCTTTACCAGAAAGGAAGTTCTTCAAGCTGGGAGAACAAACACAACACGGGAACATAACCCCAGTCCTTGCCCTGTGCCGAGTGTGACACCTGGGGAGGGCTGGTGTTTCTGAGCGGCTCTCTATTGAAATCGTTGCTTGAAAGACTCCTAGCAGAAATGAAGATTCTTATCCCTCTTCTGGGTATTTACCCAAAGGAATTAACAGGATCTTGAAGAGGGATTTGGATGGCCGTGTTCACTGCAGCAAGATATGGAAGCAGCCAAAATGTGCATCGATGGAAATATGCACATACACACAGTGGGATGGTTTTCAGCCATAGAGAAGAAGGACATTCTGACGCCTGCTACAACATGGTTGAATCTTGAGGACATGATGCTCGGAAGCAAGCCAGTCCCCAAAAAACAACTTCTGCATGATTCCACTCACATGAGGTGTGTAAAGCAATCACACTCAGAAACGAGAAGTAGAACGGCGGTTGCCGGGGGCACAGGAAGGAGAAGGGTTAATGGGGATAGAGTGTCCGTTTTACAAGATGAAGAGAGTCGTGGAGACAGACGGAGGGTTCGGCCGCAAGGCACTGTGAATGGACTTAACGCCCCTGGACTGTACGCTTGAGAATGGTTAACATGGTAAATTTTATGTTGTGTGAGTTTTACCACAACTAAAAAAAAATGTTTGAAGTGTCCCCATTGTGCAAGCGTAGTAGAACAACACGGGAAGATAGTTGTAGTATGTTGTTGCCCAGGGAAAGTAGCTTCCCAAAAATGTGTAAATGTGACCTCGTTTGTGTTACACGTGCAAACGTAAGAAGCCCCACAACTTTGAATACCCCCCATCTGTCCATGTTTTCTCTTCCCGCTCGCCTTTGGAGGCTCAGGTCCCGTGGTGCCTCTTGGGAGCCCTCTGCTGCTGCCCCAGCCCATGTGGGGCTCTCCCTGCGTTGGTTTCCCATTGCACTTGGAGACAGTTTCACATTTTCTTGTTCTTCTGTTTCTCTAACTAGACCATTTCTTTTTTGTAGGATCCAGGTCTTAGGGTTCTTTGGGGCTCCTGCTTTCACAAGCCTGCCTCTCCCAGTGTCCCTCAACTGCGGCCCCAGCCCTCGTGCCACCGAAGCGGCCCTGTGTAGCTTGGCATGCCGGGCGCTGGTGGCGGCTCTCCCTCGGGCCGTGCCTGCCCTGACTGCGGTGCTCGCCCCGCTTTCCACGCGGCCTCTTGCCTCCATTCCGGCTTGGCCCTCCCGTTCGCCACCGGCCTGAGCCCTGACTGGATCTCAGGGTCTTCTGAATCCTTGTCCCCTTTCCTCAGCCTGTGGGGCTCTTCGCCACGGCCCGCAAACAGTGGCTGCCCACACTGGCCCGGCGCCAGCTCACGGCTTCTCCTGTTCTGCACACTCTTCAGGTGGCTCCCTCACGTTGACCACACAGCCCAGACTGAGACCACATCCCCAGGTTAGGCTTCGCTGGCAGGATTAGCCTCTGGGCTGGGAAAGTTAGGCCTTGACCTAGTCTCTTTGGGGCTGTCACCCTGGGTGCCCCGTATTGCTCCCGCCTTTTTTCCCCTGGAGCGGGCCTTCTAGCCCGGTCAGTGCGGGGGCTGGCAGTGCCAAGTGATGATCTCCGTGATGGATATGTGAGCGGAGCAGGACTGGAGGCTTCCTCTCTGCCTCTGCTGGCTAGAGATGGTAAGTAAGAGGATTCTTCCCCCGCTGGGCTGTGGAACCACTAGGCCCGGGTCTAGAGCTGCTGTGGTGGTGCTCCTGGCTGCCTGGGGAAAATCGGCCTGCGCTGCCCATCACCGAAGCCAGGGGAGGGGTGCTGAGGTAAGAAATGCCGGAAGGAGCCCCGTAGTTGGTGTCAGCTTGGTCCCGTCCTTTCAAAGTCCTGGTTCTCTAGCTTTTTCTCAAATTTCAAGTTAGTCTGGAATCTTCTATGAATCACTCATCTTGTTTTTCTTCAGTTAGTGTAAGCCTCATTTTCCTCTCCATCAGAGCAGTGCACCTGTCTCGTCCACCCCACACCTTGATTCTACTTCATCGTCACCTTTAACAGAAAGCAGTTTCCCTCCTCATTCCGTGGGGGTTATTGTCTGTCTTCCACACTGGAATGGAAGCTTCTAGAGCACAGGGATCTTCATTTGATTCACAGATGGAACCCAGCAACTTTAACACTTAGGAGGTGCTCAAAAATATGTCTCAAGTGAAAGAATGAAAGACCAGTTTGTGTGAAGCTGTCCATCATCTCGTGATGAAAAGCCATTGTTAGAAAATTGGGGGTTTGATTATATGTCTCTGGGTTATATCCACAGAGGGAAGCCGAGAGGTTTGGTTGCTAGGGAAAGTTGAGTTATGTGACCTCAGTGTCCCTGTCAGCTCAGGTATGTGGCTTTACAAGAGCACTGTCTGTGTTATAGTCCTGGAAAGCTGCCTCTCTAGCACGTGAACGGTGATGATACCATGTGATTAAAAAGCAAAATATTTATGGCCTTTATTTACAAAGATATTTTTGTTTTTTATTTTTTTATTTATCCTTTATTTTTAATTTAAAACTTTTTAATGTTTATTTTTGGAAGAGATGGAGACAGAGCACGAGTCAGGGAGAGGCAGAGAGAGAGGGAGACACAGAATCGGAAGCAGGCTTCAGGCTCTAGGCTCTGAGCTGTCAGCACAGAGCCCAACATGGGGCTCGAACCCACGAACCATGAGATCATGACCTAAGCCGAAGTCAGAAATTTAACTGACTGAGTCACCCAGGTGCCCCTACAAAGATTTTTTAAAGTTTTATTTATATTCAGAGAGAGAGAGAGAGAGAGAGAGAGAGAGAGAGGGAGCAAGTGAACTCTAGAGAGACAGATGGGGAAAGGGAAGAGAGAGGTGGAGAGGGAGAATCCCAAGTGAACTCCATGCTGTCAGCACAGAACCCATGTGTAGGGCTCAACACAAAACATGGAATCATGACTTGAGCTGAGATCAAGAGGCAGACACTTAACCATCTGAACCACTCAGGTGCCCCAACCACTTCATATCCTGAAGGATGTCGGGAAACATTTGGCCTACATATGTCAAACCCAACAAGTTGAAAGCCATCTAAAATTTACTATAGTCTGATGAAGACATAATTAACTCACAGTCACAATTCAGGAAGGGGAGCTAGTATGTGTGGGAAGAGGAGTTTGGTGTGGGACACGCTCAGTTTGAAGTAACAGTAAAGAATATACATCCAAATGGAACTACCCAGAAGGTCACTGGTGATGAGAAACTTCGGGTGTATGTGGTAGGCCAGAGGCATGGGGTCTGGGCTAACTCTGCAGTATTTGGGTTGTCGTCTACAAAAGACAAATACAGATCCTGTTCCTTCTCCTCAAAGGGAAGCCGTGAGAATTCCGAGGAAGAATGAATGGAAATGCTGCCTGAAGTTTTGAAAAAGGAGGAAATAGTTCTCTGGGAAGAGAGTCTAATGGGGTCAGATGTAACTTAAGATCAAGAAAACGGGAGTGGAGAATACGCTTTGACTGTGGAGACTCACTGGTGATCTGGGCACATGGTGTCTGTGGGTCACAGAGTCCAGAGTGGGAGGCACACGGTGGGGTGGGGACAGGCGGTGGCTGGGAGGAGGTTGGCGCTGCCCTGCTCAAGAGGAGCAAGAAGACAGATTCGGGCATTTGTGCTCACGGCAGTCAGATTCTAATTCTATGGGTTTTCAATTTCAAATAGCAAAGAAGTAATTAAAAACCAAACAAAAATTAGTATGTCTTAACTTCAGAACACACTGTGACTTAATATTTTCTTGGACTAGGACTTACTTTCTCTTGCACTTTGTCTTTAAATAGTGACTTCTTTTCTGGCATATAAA
The DNA here is from genome assembly GCA_028646485.1 of Cryptoprocta ferox. Taxonomy (NCBI): domain Eukaryota; kingdom Metazoa; phylum Chordata; class Mammalia; order Carnivora; family Eupleridae; genus Cryptoprocta; species Cryptoprocta ferox. The sequence goes on from CM053573.1 coordinate 2,482,027, forward strand.
TAGGTTACTAAAATGTGGGGGCGCCCTGGGTGGCTCCGTGGGTTAAGCATCCAACTCTCGATTTCGTCTCAGGTCATGATCTCATAGTTTCCTGAGTTCGAACCCGTGTTGGGCTCTGTGCTGACAGCATGGAGCCTGCTTGGGACTCTCTCTGTCTCTCTCTCTGCCCCTGCTTGGCTCTCTTTCTCTGTCTCTCTCTGTGCCCCTCCTCTGTTCATGTGCTCTCTCAAAAAAAAAAAAAAACATAAAGAAAAAAATAGGTTTCTAAAGTGTGCAATTTGCTTCGTTTATGGTGGTTTGTTTTAACAGAGGCCACTAATACTAGAATAATTTTTTTAGAATTTTTTGATGTTTATTTATTTTTGAGAGAAAAAGAGAGACAGAGCACAAGCAGGGGAAGGGCAGAGAGAGAGGGAGACACAGAATCCAAACCAGGCTCCAGGTTCTGAGCTGTCAGTACAGAACCTGACATGGGGCTCGAACTCATGAACCGTGAGATCATGACCTAGGCCGAAGGCAGACTCTTAATCAACTGAGCCACGCAGGCGCCCCTAGAATAGTTTTTATGATCATTTTCTCCATATGAATTCTGTATTCTTTAAGACATCATTGACTATTCTTCATTAACTCACTGGTGAAAGGTCTGGTGCTTGGGATTATTTTTATCAGATTATTAAACCTCAGCTGATGACATTTCCCACCTGATTTGCGAGCCTTCCAGCTGTGAACACACTCTGTTGATGACATTAGTTACGTAACCTCATGGAAGCCATTTTTATTCAAAAGTCAAAAGAAACCCTTTAGAAGGTGAAGACCAGGGAGTTAGTGCGTACCAAGTATTTGTTGGGTTATATTTCGTGGACACAAATATAACATTGTAAGTGCTGTAGAGTAAAACTTCCATGTCACAAGGTCATTGGGTCCCAGTGGAGGTCCTGGCTGGACCAGCAGACACACAGCCAGAGCACTCTCTAGGCTTGCCTGCATCCCACTCCCAGCCAGAGGGTCCCAGCAGGCCACAGAGACCTACATAGAGACATTGCCAAGGTACCAGAGGCCATTGTGACTTCAACCCAGGAACAGCACAGAAGGCGGGGATCCTCCCCCACTGCCCTGCCACACTCCCCTCCCCCCTGCCCCCTCCCCCCCCCTCCCGTGTAAGTGTAATCTGTGTAATCTGGGAAAGTATCCGTTAGCGCTTTGCTCACATCACCGCAGGCTACAAAGTTGTAGCTCATGCTGGGGCAGATCATGGCGCTCTGAGATCACCTCCCCTCTTGTGCGTGACATACAACGGGGCAGGGGCACCGCACCCTAGTGCAGCTGGGATTAGGAACCACACAGTCTTTCTTTCATGATGTATTTGGCTGTGTCTGTGTACAGGTTTATCCAGCACCTTTGTCTTCCTTCTCAGATCTGACTATTCAAGGCTTCACTTGCCCTTTTATGGACCATGCGGCATAGAGAAAGAGAGCCTAAACTCCAGCAGGGGCTTCGGGGGAAGAACAAAAGAGAGAGAGAAAAAAAGAAAGCAAGAAAACACATCCCTATGCCCTGATGTTTGTGCCTGGGTGTCCATCCCTAAAGGCCACAATGTGATTGGGAGTGGGGCCCAGGCCCAGTGCCCCTCGGGGTGTAAGGCAGCCCGTTTGAGCCTTCGTGGTCCGAGGCAGCCATGGCGGCCCGGCCAGTGCGCCGGCGAGCGGCTTCAGCTTCGAGGCTTAAGCCAGTCAGTGCGTGCCATCCTCTGTCCAGTCCTGGGCCACAGGAGGACGCATGAGCTAATAGGCCCTTCCAGACGGCAGGTGTGGTGGGGACGTTTCTCCCGCTGCATATGGACAAGGAAGCACGTGGTGCCTCAGCGCGAGCGAGGTGAGCAGCCTTACAGGTGATGCTGCGGGGCCAGGACAGAGGGAAGAGCGGATCCCGCCCCTGCGAGGTAATCGAGCCGCCGGGTCCAGCCCTGCTTCTGCCCTTGACAGGAGAAGGTAGACTGTCACTGCGCGGGCTGTTCTGAGTTGCTCGGAGCTGAGCCGTCCTGACTCACTGCTCTGTGGCAGATCCAGGAAGATTCCCTAGATCGGCTCCAGGCTTCTCGATACGCAGAGCGAAAGCGGTACAGAAGGTGCGAGAGTTAGAGGGAGCATCTGCATCTGCTGGAAAACACATCCCGCCAGCGCCCGCTTTCGGCTTTTCTCTTCTTGACAAAACAGGAAGTACAAGGCCAGAGGAGCCCTCAGAGCCACTGCTGTGCTTGAGAAGGGCCCCCCTTCAAGTAGGGAGCGCGGATCCTACTCGTGTGTTCTGTCTTGGGCACGCTTGGTGCGCGGCCTGTGTCGACGTGTGCTGCCGGGCACGCTCGAGAGCCCGGTCAGCCTGGGGCCTGAGCGCGGGCCGCCCGGCCGCCCGGGCCGGGCGGCCGGTGCTGGCGCCCTGCGGACCTACAAGCGACAGGCTGGCCTGGTTTAGCCGAGCAGTCTCTTAATGACGCTGGCTGTTGTGTCATCAACAGAAAGTGGGAAATGGGAATGAGGATGGCATCAGGCTAATTACAAGCACTATTTTGGCTTCAAATAATGTTCAGTGAAGTTTCTCTTTAAACTGAGTTAGCTGTTTCACTTGACTTTGCGCGACTTTAAACGTCCGCAAAGGTAACTCACACATTTAATTCTCAAGACTGTGCACAGGGTGCTTAGCTCTTAGGAATATAGATCAGAGTTAGGTCTTTCTTTAAAAAGTTTAGCAGCACTAAAGCAAGGCTTTCATCTGTGACGGAGGGCAGTGGAGGGCGGACTTCTATAGAATATCGTGAAATATGTGCGTCCGGCTTAATTTTTCATCGCTGGCAGCCTGTGTCCTGTTTCGGTAGTGAACGGCAGGGGACGCAAATACGAGCGCCACACTTGGACTTGTGCACCTCCTGCGTGGTAGCCACTGGGCGAACGCCTTCACTCCCCACGCCTGGTGCAGTCATCACCTCAGCTGTATTTTCCCCGCGAAGATAGGCTGCAAGGCCACACCGGCAGGGAGCGTGGTGCTTCGGTGGAGCAGATCCCCGTGTGTGGTTAAAGGCAGGTTTAATGCCGCGGATGGTCATGAGGGTGTAAAGCAGGTTGGCAGGTGCCCATGGAAGCCGATCTGGGCCCAGGAGGGCGGTGGCCCGAACCCGGTGCTGGTGTCCCTATGTGAAACTGGACACGGGAGTGTGGGAATGACTTGGGAGTCACCGTGTCAGCACCCTTAGGACCTGCCATTGGCTCGCTCTCTACCTACTTCCGGCTGCTGTTTCAACCGTGGGTTGGGGGGAAGATGCCGTTAGGAGTTGTCTTGCCCCACAGCAGGACCCCAGCGGTCCGTCCCGCCGGGTCAGCCGAGGCGCACTCGTGCTTACTCGGCAGGGCTACCTGACGGCAGTCTTCCGTTTTCTTTGGGCCACTATTTCCCCCCGACAAAACCGCAGTGATGTGCGTGAAAGCGCCCGGAAGTGGTAACTTGCTCACATAGCAAGTGGTTTCTACCCGCATCTCCTTGGGGAGGAACCGGGTCCTCGGAGGGTGGCCGGCCCCGCGGTCGGGCCTGCAGCAGCCGGGCGGCAGCTGGTGCCGGACGTTGTCTCAAGTTCCTAAAGGTGTCTAGGGCCCAGGTGGAGGCTGTGCTTCGCGGGCGGGCCCAGGACTTCCCCACGGCACCGCGCGGGCTTTGAGCGCAGTCGAGGAGGGCGGGTCGGGGGCCCGAGGAAGGTGACGTGCGCCCCTGTGCTGTGGCCCTGCTCCGTGGCCGGCCGCCTGTTACCAGCGCCGTGTCGTGGCCACGCTGTAACATTTGAAAAACAGCAGGCCCCAGAGGTCCAGATGCTTTGCTTCGACTCAGATCAGAAGCAGATGGGAGCAGGCCGTTGTGACGGCAGAAGCGAGGGAGGGGAGGCCTCGCGAGCGCCTGCATGTCCGCGGCTGCCTCGGGCCTGGGGACAGGGGCGCCGTGTGGCGGGCCCGAGCCCGCTGGCCCCCTCAGCCGCCCCCCAGCCAGGAGGGGAGGCGCAGCAGCTCCGGCTCGGCCCTGTTGCCGGGGTCCCGAGAGCGGGACCGAGGTCGGTCCCTCGGATGGCCGGCTTCCTCGGCAAGGCGACCCTGTAGCTCGGGGTCCGGGAGGGGTGGGCGTGGGTGTGTCGGCTCCAGGCAGCCGGGGAGCCGTGGCTCTCGGGAAGCACGCAGCCCGGGGACCTGGCGGGCGTCTTCGGAGGGTCAGCTGGCGTGTGGCCGCTGCCGGGTAGGACGCCGGACTGGCCGCTGGCCCAGCTCGGTGCTGCGTAGACTCGGGTTGAAAGGGCGCGGCAAAGGGACCTGCCCCCCTTTCCAGGGGAACGCTTGCCGGCGGGAGTCCGCCAGGACACCTGCACAGCCCATGGCCTGGGCCTCCTCCCTCTTCTAGGGCCCAGGAATGATCTGGATAACCAAAGGCTGCCTCAGGGCATGCTCAGTTCCGGAAACCGAGGCTTTTAGGGCAAGGGGACTAACGGAGTACTTGCTTTCGGGGCAGTCATTGCTAGTGACTGGGACCTTAGCCTCCAGCCAGAACACCTTCCTGATTTCTGACTCCCTGGCAAGCCGAACTACCCATCACAGAGTTTTCCCGAAAGCGCGGGAATCGGAGCTGAGGGGAGGATGTGCAGTGTGGAGGCACATGAACCGAGAAGCCTGGGGTCTCCCTCATCCCTCAGCACAGCACTTGGCTCCAGGGGTGGGCCGTGTCCTGCGCCATCTCTAGCACCCTCCCCAGCACTGCCTCTCTGGGACCTCTTGCCCTGCTCGAGCCTGGCCAGCCCTCCACTCACACGGTCTGCCCGCCAGGGAGGCCACCCTCCCTGCCCTGTCCCACCTTGATCGGCAGACAGGAGCTGCAGTTTGCGGCCCGTCATGTTCCAGCGGCATCTGTCAGGTGAATGGCTTCTGGAACAGCAGCAAGGTCCACAACCGTTGAGCCCTGTATTTCCAGTTAGGTTCCTAACTCGTTACACTCAAAGCATGGGGGTTTTCCTTGTGTCCCCTGAGAAGTCAGCACTGTGTACAAGTTCTTCAGGGAACTTGGTGTCCCCTGGACTGCACATGGCACAGCCGGTTTATGGCATGCTTGAGCGTGCAGGAACCCAGCACACGTGGAGGGGCCGTGACTGCCCATCTGTCACGTGGAGCGGTGGCTTTCAGAAAATGGCTTTTCTGGAACCATGGAGCCAGCAAGCGGGGGGACCAGGATCAAAGCCTGCTTGGTCACCCGTGCGGGGATGTGGCAGGGGATTCTCTGGGGAACATGCTCCCTCTTACGTTCACGCTCCTGTGGTCTCGTTCATTTATTCCCTAAACAGCAGCGAGCCTCCGAGTGACCAGGTGCAACGCTGGTGTACTGAGTGGGTGGGGAAGGCCGGGCCCCAGAGGGGCTCCAGGGAGGGGTGGCTGGGCCAGGGCATCCTCCGAGTCTGAGAGGAGAAGCAAGTCAGAGAGACCGAGAGGCCGAAGGGCTAGGGATGGGCGGAGTGAGCCGTGTGGCAGTAAAAGTTCGGAGAGGAGTGAGCAAGCTCGGGGGAGAGGCGGCCCGCAGCCACCCAGGAGAGGAGTGTCTGTGAGCGCTTTCAAGGCAGAGCAGCAACGCAGGGGCTTCGACTTCCTGGGCCTTCTAGGGTCTGTGTTTCTATCAGGTGACCTCTTGCTCCCCGGATAATTTGCAACGAAGAGAATGCTTCTGTGTCTTCGTGTTTTGAATATATGTGAATTTATTATGAAAGATGAAATTGTTAACTATGATACAGCGTGCAGCATCATGTAGCGTGCGAAGTGTTTCTGACTTTTGGGGACTGTGACACCATCTGTATATTTGCTTTGTGACACCACCTTACTTTTTGATAGGTTGTATGGCACATGTTCTAATTTAGATTGGCTTATTTAATTTACAGGTGTTTGGTGATCTTCCAGATATATTTCTATTGAATTCTAATTTAATTCCACTGTGGTCAGAGAACATGCCGTGTGTGATTCCAACCCTTCTAAGTTTATTGAGACTTATTTGACGGCCCCAATTGTAGTCTGTCTTGTAAACGTTTCACATGCACTTAAAAAGAATGTATGTCCCTCTGTTATTGGGTGCCATGATGTGTCAGTGTCATACGTTGAAGGTGGTGGATAACGTCGCTGAGGTCTTTCTGTCTCCTGTTCTGTCAGTTTCAGGAGAGGGATGTCGAAATCTGTGACCACCTCTGTGAATTTAGCTCCTTTCACGTCTGTCGGTTTTCACTTCATGTGTTTTGCTACTCTGCTAGCAGGCGCATGCGCGTTTAGGACCGTTATGTCTGCTTATGGAGATGATTCCTTGATGGTCACACAGTGTCTTTCTTATTCCCGGTCATGATCCCTCCTCTGAATTCCACTTTGCTGAGGTCAGCATAGCCACTGCAGCTTCCTTCTGATTAGTGTATCTGTTTATATGTATGCGTGTATAAAGTATACATATAAAAATACATAATATATATTTATATATACATTAAAAACATATTTCCATCCTTTTAACCTACCCTGCCTTTATTTTTAATGCGACTTCCATGTGTTGACTTTAAAAATAAAACTGCCAGTTACCTTACCAGCAAAAATGGGTCTATTCTGGAAGAGCAGAGAATTGCAGCCCAGTACCTCCTCCCTACAGGTACCCTATGGACATGTCTGGAGAACAGAGCAGAGGAAGCTGTTTTATAGGGGAAAGAAGGGTTGGGGGTATTGCAAACAGAAAGCCCATTGGACTAAAGTAGGCACTGGAAGTGTAGTGACCTCTCACTGGCTGGGCTGTCTCCTCACTGGGTCCGCAGTGGACCAGGGGCGGTGGGGCTGAGAGCTGCTCCTGCTGGCCTCTGGGTCTAAACAAGGTTTTGCTTCGTTTATTAATTTAATCTTGTAAACCGTGTATTGCTGGCCCTTGGATTTGGAAAATTAATCTGACAAACTATTTTTTAATTGTTGTATTAACATGTATATTTAATGTGATTATTAACGTGTGTGTGTTTAAATTTGTCATCCTGTTGTTTGTTTTCTACTTGTTTTCTATTTTCTTTGTTCTTTCTTTACCTTCAGTGTCTGTTTTCTTTTGGATTAATTCAGTAGTATTTTGTGATTTCATTTTATCTCCATTATTAGTTTATTAGCTTCACTTATCATAGTCCACTCTCCAAACCTACCCTGCCGCTCAGGCATAGTGTAAGAAGCCTACAACCTGCTCTTCCCTCCCCCTACCATCCTTTTCTGATGGTTGCCGTACATATGTGGAAAACCCCAGAAGCATTTTTATTATTTTTACTTTAAACAGCTACCTTTTATTTTCTTTCTTTATTTACTTATTCATTTTAAGATTTACTTTTTTTAAAGTAACCTCTACACCCAGTGTGGGGCTTGAACTCACAAGGTCACCAGTTGCATGCTCCGCTGTCAGAGCCAAGCCCAGTGCCCCTAAATAGCTGCCTTTTAAAGAAGTTGGTATGAGGAAGGGCTGCCTGGGGGGCTTAGTCAGTTAAGCTTCCGACTTCAGCTCAGGTCACGATCTCATGGTTCATGAGTTCGAGCCCTGCGTTAGGCTCCCTGCTGTCAGCGTAGAGCCCGCTTTGGATCCTCTGTCCCCCTCTCTCTCTGCCCCTCCCTGCTCATGCGCATACGTTCTCTCTCAAAAATAAACACACATTAAAAGGAAAGAAAGGAAAGGCACGAGGGAAAATATCCACATATTTGGTGTTTTTATTGCTCTCCGTTCCTGCGTGTAAGACCCGAGTTTCCACCTGGGGTCACTTTCCTCCTGCCGGCAGGACTTTGAACAGTTATGAGGCGCAGCTCGCAGCTGTGGGTGCTGTGGTCCGTGTCCCGCTCCTACAGTGCTCCCCCACAGTGCTCCCTCGCCGGCGTCCGGGCCGCGTGCGGGGTGTGCGGCCGGCAGGCATTCTCCGTCCTTCCGCCAGCGCTGCTGCTCCACGGCCTTGGACCCGGGGCTGCCCGCCCCTTTGTGCCTGTCTGTGACACCCCCGTCACTCTTCAGTGCCTCTCCGTTGCTAGCTCTCAGCCGGTGATTCTCAGGGGCCTCGTGTGGGTCTGTCTGCCTGGGGCTGTGCTTTATAGCTTCCCTCGAGGTTGGATATTTTCAGCCACCATTTCTTCAAACTTTTTATGACTTCGCCTCCCGTCCTTCTAGGAGTCTGGGGCGTGCTTGATGCTGTCCACGGGTCACTGCTGCTTCTGGCTTTCTTGTTTTTCCTTAGGTCTGTGTTCGTCTCTGTGTGAGGGCAAAAGTCCAGTGAAGAAGGTTACAACTGGAGGAAATTTGGTAGTTGTATGTTTTCCTCTGGGATTACAGCCATCGTTCTCCTCCACGGTCACTTAAAGCTGCACGTTCCTGCCACTGCTTGTCCCCACATCGTGCTGGCCCAGTAAACAGAAACACGCCTTCTGTCACAAACTCTCACGTTTAAAATGTATTACCCAGAAACCCAACTTCCCAGAAGATTAAACCGAAAGGCAATTCTTGGAAGTGTCTTTGAGATAAGAGGCCTGAGTTCTGTCAGGCCACAGGCGGATGACAGTCCTGCGGCCGAAGGGGGCGCAATAGCCAGTAAGGGTTCTGGTTCGAGCGCCCTGCCCGGCACGTCCTGCCAGGTGCTCCCTGATGTGCTCCGTGACAGCTCTGAGGTGCCGGCGGTCTTGTTTACTGACGCGGAGGCCGAGGCTCAGAGGATGTGAATGCCTCCCTTGCCGCGGCCTGTCGTTCAGAAGTACCTCAGTTGCCGTTCACGTCCCGGCCTTCTGACTACGGCCCCCGTGCCTGAATGGATAAAGTCCCCCTACATTGAATCTGACATGTAAAAATTACGTGTTGCCTTCAATTAATAGATGATACGCTGTCCTGAGAATTCTGTGTTTGCCAGCGGTATTTCTGTTATGGCTACTGACATCTGCTTATTTTAATGTATTTTGACATGTGTCGAAGTGGGACTGATTTGGTTGTGGTTCGGGCTCTGCCCGAGTGTCAGAGCTGATCCATCTGCCATGCGAAGAGTATTTTAGAAAAGGAGCAAATTCCTAGTTGGGCTAAGTAACACCGTTTCCACTTTCCTCTGTGTGTGATCTGTTGTCTAAAGCGTTGGTTTGAAAAAGTTGAGTGATTTTGGAAAGATAAGTGAGGAATCTGATGCTGGAGTGTAATTCAGAAACAGATGAGCTCGTGGAAGAAGCCAAGATGTTCACATCCATTACGAGGGCATTTTATTCATAAGGGTTAGAGTTATAGTATCTCTTTGGACTTTGGAAAGACAAACGTAGAAGTAAATAATCTAGCCTACTACCTGTAGTTCTACTAATCCTTCTCCTAGTCACATGACGGTTAGATACACAGTGTTCCCAGACCTTCAAAATCCACTTGAAACCATTGTCTAGAGAGCCTGTCCAGACACCCCGTCCCCAAGTCTGATCATTCCTTCCCTAGTGTCCCGTGGTGGGTATTATAAGTGGGACCATATTTGCGTTTTCTGATCTCTTGCTTGTTAGTGGCCTGGAGCTATTTTGGTTAAGAAAAAAATCTTGGTAAGAGAGTAGAGACTAGAGGTTGTATTTCTTTTGTTGGAGCTCGGCACCCCCTCTGCATTCCGTGCTGCTGAGCTGGGAGGCTTCACCCGCCCCCGAGATGGCTGGTGTCACAGGCAGGGCAGCCTGCAGCCCCAGCTCATTTATTGCAGGTGCTCATTGAGCTCCAAGCCCTGTCCCAGAAACTGGGGACAAGTGAACAAGACTGAGTGCTTCCAGAACTCTGATGGAAGGGTTCCTCTCGCCACCGGAAGTGCCCGGCAGACCCCCAGGCTGTTTCTATTTCCCACATCGATCATCTGGCCCAGACCCTCCAGGCTGAAGAGCCCTTTCCTGGAGCAGAGCTACCCCCCCCCTCACCACCCCGCCATTGGAAACTGTTGATGGAGAGACCCGATTGCTTCTGTTTGGTTTTGCTTTGTTTAGTAGATTTTGGTTCTTGTCAAGAGAAGTTAAAAATAAAATTATATTTTAATTGTTCTTGTAGTTTAACAGGATTCTACAGTCAAACCTTTTGTAGTTGCCTTGAAGTTCATGGGTTTTATCAAGCTCTGTCTTTAGAGCTGACTCCAGACAGGTCGAAGCATGCTTGCCCTCCCTTTGCCCATGCATGCGTGTCAAGATTATTACCATGTTTCCCAGGCATGTTGCCTTTTTTTGTGTTGGTTTCATTTTTCATCAGCTTTTTGAGGGAAGATAGTGTAAGGTGTTGGACTCTCTGGAACTGCACCCAGCGGCAGGAGTGCTGCAGCTGGCCGAGGGACCATTCATAGAAGGTGACAAGATGCTCGGCCAGGATTAGACATCATCCATAAAAGTATTTGCTCACGGTTTTTATGTCGTTGTGCTAAACATGCCCAAACTGCTATTTTAACATGAGGCTCCTATGGCAGCTTCAAACACCGTGAGCCTGACCTGTCTTCATGCTTACGGCTCAGTAACTGTCTCCTGGTTAGAGAATTAGACAGTCAGGTGTGATTGATTTGTGAAGGTAGATTTTGGTTTTATTTTAATGGGATTCTTTTGATCTAATGAATTTTTCCTCTCCCACAAAGAGTAATTTTAGAGAAATCTTTTGTGGCATAACAAACACATTTACATGTAAGGGCTAGTGGGCGCCATTAATAACCTGAAATAGTCAGATGTCATTGTAGGGGCAAGAACAGTCGTCCCCTGAGGAAACAGTGCAGTCAACGGCTGAAAAGATTCATAGAGAACATGACAAAAATGCGACATTCTCCAAAATGCTCACTTTTCACTTGGAACATAATAATGTACAAGGCACCTTTGAATTCCTACTTCTTAGATGTTCACTGAGGACCCTCTGGTGGCTTTAGAGATATTTGTACCTTGTCAGTTAATGCCCAAGGCACCTATTTCTTCAGCCAAAGGACAAAACAACCACAAGTAACAAAGGAAAACCAAGCAAATACTTCCTTCCTTGGCTGATAAGCTGCTGCTGTGATGTGTGGCTTATTTTGAAGTCGTGTTGGGTGTTACTTATTTTCAGAGTCTTTCCAAGGTCAGACTTGAGTCTAACAGACAGTCAGCTGGGCCCCGCAGCCCCCGGGAGCAGAGGCCCTGCTGCAGGATGCGGCGGCCGCTCTCCTGCCTGCCTGGAAGACTAGATGCACTCTGAGACAGCGGGCGTACACTGACCTGGCAAGCTTTGCACCCCACTCAGCTGGTCCTCCGGTGCCGTATCAGCCAGTCTGTCCAGGCACGAGCATCCGGGGGTCTCCAGAGCACTGGATCTGGGTCTGCCTCATACCCTGTATTCGAGAGCTGGAAGTCTGCAGGGAAGGTGTATCAGGGTTCCCTAGAGAAACAGAACATGTGTGTGTGTGTGTGTGTGTGTGTGTGTGTGTGTATTTATAGCACCGATAGGAGATACGTATATATTTATATAAGAGGAGATTTATTATAGGAATTGACTCACGTACTTTTGGAGGCCGGGGAGCCCCCATACTGTGCCGTCTGCAAGCTAGAGGACCAGGAAAGCCAGTGTTTCGGACTGAGTTGTCCAAAAGCCCGAGCGCCAGGCACGCTGGTGTCTGAGGGCAGAAGATGGACGGCCTCACGCAAGCCGTGTGCGGTTGCCCTTTTGTCGCGTCTTTGTTCTGCTCAGGCCCTGGGTGTGTGGCGATGCGCAGGCACACTGAGGGGCTTCTGTGCTCCGTCTGGAGGTCCCAGGGCTGCTCTTCCCAGAGAAGCCCTCATGTCGCCCCTAGAAATAGTGCTTCACCAGCGGGGGCATCTCCGGGGCCAGTGGAGTTGACATGGAAAATTGACCATCCCAGAAGACAAGCCATGAGTGCATTGACACAGGACACGGTAGTTGAGGAGGTGATGCTGTTAGCCCACATTTCTGGGTGCCTGCTCGGGGCTGGGGCTGCCTCTGAGCACGTCCCACACGTTTAACCCGTGAATTTGCTTCACCAGCCCTGTGAGCTCGTTGATGATGCCACCCAGTCCTCAGTGGCTGAATTGGGAGCTGAGCCAGGTAGTGGGGCCCAGGGTAGAGAGATGTGGACACAGTGGGAGGCCCTGAGGACTGACCTGGGTGCCGGGCTGTCGGGTCAGGGGACCACGGGAGTTTCGCTGGCCCAGAGATGTGGGAAGGGTGGCTCTGGTGTGATTTTCGCGGATGGTCATTTTTCTTTCTCTGTGCTCCTCTCTGCCTTCTCCCTTTTCTTCCTCTTTCCTTTCTTTCCATTACCAAACCCAGGTTAGTGAGTGCAGTGTATTTAGAGAGATGTGCGCAAGATAAAGGGACGGGGAGAAGTACTGCACGGTGGGCACTGTGAACAGAGAACCGGGGAGTCATCAGCACCCCGGAAACGCTTTGCTCCTCCTGAGCACTCCTCGCGTCCCCCTTTGCCTGTTCTGGAACAGCGTATGCGTACAGTCGTGCCTCCGCGCGCACCCACAGCTGGTTTGCCAGGTTCCACATGCTGCTGCTCATCCGTGTGGACGTGCTCGCTGCCGCGCCGCGCTCTCAGCACAGTGGACAGTAGGGCAGGACAGTGCTGCGGTGCGGGGCCGTCACGCGCACTGGGGTGTCAAGCAGCATCCTGGCCTCAACCCTCTAGATGCCTAGGGGCCAGGAGCACCCCCCCGGCCCCCCGTTGTGATAACCAGAGATGTTCAGAACGTTCCCTGGAGGGTTTGCAGTTGGGCACAACTGCCGCACAGTATTCCAGTACATGAGTCTTCCCAGTTACTGTTTGATCGTTTCTGGGCTTTGTTCCAAAACTTCTCGTGCCTGTCTTCTGGTAAATACTTTCCTGTTGGGTGTCTCTTTGAGATGGAAGTTCGGATCGTGGGAGTGCATGTCTCCAACTCCCAGTAGTCTGTCCTGGGCTGCTCTCCCAACTGGCTGCAGCTAGTGCAAGTTTTACCAGCAGCATGGGAGCGTTCGGGTGCTTTCCATTGTCACGAGCTGCTGCTGTCGGCCTCCTTCATTTCGGCCACTTCAACCTGGCTGTTTGGATGTTGTCTTTTTCAGGTCCTCTTCCAGTCTCCTGCCTGCTTTACTGTGGGGTTGTCTGTTGTCTTATTAACTTTTACGTTCTAGAAACAGGATCTTTGTTGCTTTTGTAAAAGTTGCAAATACTTGTTACTGCTCTATGTCTTCCGTTATTTCCCTCAATGGTGTGTTTTGATGAACCAGGAGGTCTCAGTTTGAATGTAGTCTGGATGCTTTACGCTTCTTGTTCAGGGAGGATTTGCCTACCTCAGGGTCATGACCATACTGTGCCGGGTCATCCCCTAGAAGCCTTGTCCTTGCCTTTCACACTTAGTTCTACCTTCTCCCTGATTTAGGTATATGCTGTGTGCTGGGGACCCAGTTCAATCGTATTTCCATATGGGCGTCCCCTGACCCCATCCCCATGGCTCTTCAGAGCAGCCTGTGTTCCTGTACCAGCAGTCCACACATGTCCCCGGGCCTCCCCTCCAGGCCCCGTCTCTCTGTCATTCTGCGGTCTCACGGGGTTTCTTGTCAAGATTGGTCCGTCTTGATAGCCAGTGCCGACATTTCCTCCTACCTCATTCTTCTTCAGAGATGACCTTGGTGTCCTACAACTGTAGATCTGCCTGTCAGGTTCCACAGAGGAGGCTGCGAAAGCTTTTGGTCTTGGTTGAAGTCGCACGGACGTCTTCACAGTGTTGATGCTTCAATAGGTCACTTACCTCTTTACTACTTTCCTTCCCTTCGTAACGAGCGGTGCTTTCCGCATAGAGGTCCCCCTGAGTGTTTCTCTTTGGATTCAGTTCTGGTAGCAGTGCTTTCTTCTAATTATGTAATTCCTTAATCTGCTCAGCAAACCTTTATCAGGCACCCGCCCCTGCTGTGTGCCAGGCACTGTTCTAGGTCCCAGGGTTGCCGCAGCGAGTCAGGCCCAAATCCTCGCCTTTGTGGAGCTGGTGGTGAAGAGGGCCAACAGGTAGAGTAAGTAAACAAAATACAGTGTGTTTATATTTATAACGCTCTTGAGAAAACGAGGGCTGGCAGAGGAGATAGGAGGGCGGCGTTCGTTCTTTGCCTTAATTTTCAGGTGGTTGTGGAGGGCTAGTGAGCAGCTGGCTTCCACACAAGGGCCCTTAGGGTCTCTGGGAAAGCGCGCTCCAGCCAGAGGGGATCGGTGGTGCAAGAGCCTGGGGGCTGGAGTGTCCTGCTCTGTTGGGAGGACACCGAAGGCCCTGTGGCAAGCGTGGGAGTGGGGTGAGTTTGTCCGTGTGCTGCGGGACGTGTTCTGTACGGAACACCAGCTACGTGCCAGGCGTTGTGATAGCTGCTTTCCTGTGCCACCTCGTTTGGTCTTGACACTGTCGGTGCAGATGACTTCAGCCCTCGGTTCTCAGATGAGAAGACCGCGGCCCAGCAAGCCTTTGCTTCATTTGTTTCGCTAAGAGGCGCCTGGGTGGTCGGTTAAGCATCTCACTTCGGCTCAGGTCACTATCTCACGGTTTGTGAGTTCAAGCCCCACATTGGGCCCCACCTTCGGCTCTGTGCTGACAACGCAGAGCCTGCTACGGCTTCTTTCTATCTCTCCCTCTCTCTCTGCTTCTCCCCCCTTCACGCTCACTCTCTCTCTCAAAATAAATAAATAAACTAAAAAAAAGTGTGAGAGCGTGTGGGAGCATATGTGTGACCATGAAGATGTGTGTTGGAGTGTGTGTGCATGAGTGGGAGCATGTGTGAGTGTGTGTGTGCATGCATATGTGTGCATGGGTGTATGCAATCATGTGGGAGTGTGCGCGCACGAGCATGTGTTAGCGTGTGTGTGCATGAATGTGTGGGAGTGCGTGGGAGCGTGTGTGTGAGCTACCTCAGGGAGTGGGTTCGGCTCTCGGGAGATCCATCGGGCTGTGTCTGGTGAGTTTTCTTTGTGTCCTTGCAAGTGCCTGTGTGTGCGAAGCGTGGCATTGGGAGTCAGCGCCCGTGACGAGCTGTTAGGGGGCTTGTGGAGTTAGGGATGTCTCAATGACGTGTCCTTGTCCTCTAGTCCTTAATTAGCCACGGCTTAATTCCCAGAGTAGTACTTTGCCCCCTCCTTCCTTCCCCTGCTCAGTGGGGTGGGTGTGGGTAGGTGGAAACACCCGTCACCGTCTGGGGAACTAGTGTCCTGGGGGACCCAGCTTGGGACCCGTCGAGCGAACTTGAAGGTGCTGATGAATGTGTGGAGAACGGGGAGGGACAGCGAGTAGGAAGGTGGGCAAGCGGAGTTCTTAGACCTTCCTTCCTTCCGCAGACGGCGGGTGTCCCTGCCGGGGGCTGCTCTCTGAGGAGCCCGGGTCAGCAGATACCAGCTTTAGGGTGAAACATTTCAGTTCTATTTGTGTTCAAAGAAATGCGCTTTAAAAATTCCTTCTCATATATTGAAATATGGTTACATCCTAACGTTCCAGTTTGCATTTTTCCCTAAATCCCTGTAGGTAGTAATAGGGAAGAGTGTTGCCTGCCACTGAGTCTGTGGGCCGCAGTCAGTGCCCCGGCCCAGCGTGGGCCCAGCGTGGCCGGGCCCCGAGATGGTGCGCCTCACAGAGCCGGTGGCTTCGGCGGGCAGCGGGCAGCGCGGATGTGATGCCGTTACTTAGGTGGGGCTACAGCGTGGCTCCTCCCAGATGCTGCTGCTGGGGACAGATGTGACTGCATGAGCTGCGTGCTAATCAGAGACATTTGTGACAGATACCAGTGACGTGAGTGCTCCGAGCTGTGGAGGATGTCACCCAGGGGGAAGTTGCATTGCTGGCTCCCCTAGCTTTCTTCTCTCCCCCACATCCTCCCCACTCCCAAACGTAAAAACACTTAACAAAGAAATATGTCTACTCTTTGGGAGAAAACACAGTATGGTGCAGTGATTTCCTGTCCATCTAAGTGCTTATTAGTAGGACTCTGTGAGAAGAAAATATCTCCAGAATGTCAAGAGGGGGCTAAATTGATAAAAATGTAGGGAAAAAACCAAGCAGAATATTATTTCATTTGTTTTGAGTTACCTGAACTTTAATGATGAAATAGTGCTTTTAAAAGTGTGGTCTCATGTACATGATTTTCAAGAACAGGCAGAACGGATCTCTGCTGATGGGAATCAGAGCATCAGTCACGCCAGGGCCGGGATTGGATGCCAGGGAAGGGGTGTGGGAGCTGAGGGGGGGTGTAGGAGCTCTGTGGGAGAGGGGTGAGGGAGCTCAGGGACAGGGTGCAGGAGCTCTGTGGGACGGGGTGCGGGAGCTTGGGGAGGGGGTGCGGGAGCTCTCGGGGAGGGAAGTGCTCCGCATCCTGTTAGGGTTAGGGTTTATATGGGGGCATACATTTGTCAAAGCTTTTTGAACTGTATGTGTAAATTTGTGTGATTTGCTCTGTGTAAATTTTAACTTCATTTTGACACCACCACCCAAGAAGAATGTTTTTATTCATGTAACTTTCGGTTATATATAACAACCAATCCCTGTCTACACGTGTCAGCTTCTTTCCAGTTCAGGTGAAGTGTACAAGCTTTACCTCCCTTCATCCTTCATCTTCCCCCATTTGTTCTAAACTTGTCATAAATATTCCCTCTGTTTACCTTGAGAACCATAGCAGACAGGACATAATTTTTGCTTCAACCAGCAAACATAATTTGGAGAACTCAAGAGGAGGGGCAAAGTTTATTGGATGTACCCTTATTTTTATTCTTTCCATTCTGTATTTTTTCTTGGTGTTCCAAGATTATTTCTTTTATTATTTTTTCCTGTTTAGAGAAGCTCTTTTAGTTATTTTCTCTTCAGTTTACTCTTTTAGATTTTCAGAAAAGTTGCAGAAATTGTACATACGAGATTGAACAAAGAAAGAAAAAATATCGAAAGCCACACGAGAGAGATGGCCTATCACCCATGGGAACAGAAGAGTTCAGTGATGCTCATCCACTTCCCCAACGTGAGCACCAGCGTGACCACGGGCTAGTTATTGAAACAGCACATTCACACCTTGCAGCATGAGAACCTCATCTTCAGCTCAGATTACAGTTTTGCCAATGTTCCCACTAATCTCCTTTTTCTACGAACAGATGTAACTCATAAACCATGAAATTCAACTATGTATAGTGTATAATTCCGCCGTTTTTAGTGTATTCACAGAGTTGTGCAAACATGACTGCCATCTGTGTAACTTTAGAATATTTTCATCACCACTTGTAGCAACCGCCCTGCCCATTAGCAGTCACTCCCCGTTCTCCTCACCCAGCCCCCGGGGCCTGCGAGTGCCCTTCCTGTATCTAAGGATTTACCTTCATCTAAGGTTTTTATAATTTGTACCCCTTTGTGTCTGGCTTCTTTCACTTAGCATGTTTTATTCCTTCTGCTTGCCAGATAGTGTGCCACTGCGTCGATAGACCACATTTTGTTTATCCATTTGTCACCTGATGGTCATCTGGGTTGTTTCCACTTTGGGGCTGTGTGATGAATTGTCAAAGGAACACTTACTAAGTGGAGCACAGGTTGCTGGATGGTGAGCTGCAGTTCAACGGTAGCCCACAAGAGAGACTGAACAAGGTCCTGGAGGACACCTTGAGGGGCCCCACAGGGAAGTCAAGGCAGAGCGCAGACAGAGGCAGGACCTGGGGCCTTAATGAGGGTCTGCGGCTGGGGGGCTTCGGGATTCCTGGGCTAAGGCTGGACTGGTCCGTTCAAACCAGAAGAGTGGGGCCCTTATCTGCGGGGCACGTAAGGGGAAGGTGCTGGGAGGCGGGGGCGGGGCGGGGGGCAGCTGGTCATAGGGCTGTGGGAGGAGTCAAATCCGGGACTTACATTTGCCTGGGACTCCGCGGGCTGCTGTCTAGGGCGCGTGCTTGCGTGCGAGGCTTCCGGCAGTGTCAGGGCCCTTCAGGCCATCTAACGCCGTGAAGTGGATGGCGAGGCAGCGATGCGAGGGAGCAGCTGAGCGACACTCCTGACAGGCCGGCACTGAACAGGCCGAGCAGCGCTGCAGCGACGGGCCTGTACACGTTTGTGCGGCGTAGCCAGGCCGGGACGGCAGGTCTGCTGGCGACAGGTCTTCTCAGTAGCCCTTCATCCAAGAATGTCTTGGGTTCCTCTTCATTTCTGAAGGACATTGCCGCTGGGTATCGGATTCTGGGCTGATGATTCTCTTTCAACATGTGGAAAACGTGTCGCTTTATTCTGGCCTCTGAGGTTTCTGATGAGAAATCCATATCACTGAGTTGTTTTTCTCCTATAGGTGATGTGTCGTTTCTCTCTTGCAGCTTTCAAGATTTATTTTCTTTGTTTTTAGTTTTCAGAAGTTTAGCTAGGATGTGTCTCACTGTAGATTTCTTGGCGTCTGTCGTGCTTTGAGTTTGCTCAGCTTTTTGGATCTGTAAGTTTGTGCCTTTGGCCAAATAGGGTAAATCTCAGCTGTTGTATCTTAGGGTATTTTCCAGCCCTGCAATGACATGAATGGTGTTAGATCTTTATAGTCCCACTGGACCCAGGGCCTTTGTTTCTTTTTTTTTCCTCAGTCTTTTTCCTCTCTGTTATTGAGATTGGGTGATTTCTATTGTCCTATCTTCCAGTTCACTGATTGTTTTCTTTGTCCCTTCCATTCTTTCTCTGTCAAGTTTTTAATTTCAGTTTTTGTTATTTTTCAGTTCTAACGCTTCCCTTTTATTCTTCTTTATACTTTGATTTCTTTGTTGAGACTTTTTTTTTTCTTTTGCTTCCAGCATGTTGTGGTTGCTCATTGAATAACTTTTATATCAGGTCCTTAAAAACTCTTGTCAGATAATCTTCACATCCACGTCATTTTGTGTTGGGGTCAGATGAATGCCTTTTCTCGTTACGATGCTTCACTCATCTCCAAACTCGTAATTGAGCCATCTACAGGAATATTCTTAGTCTCCAGTAATAAGGGTTTCCATGATTGTTTTAAATGATGAATTGAGTAGTTATAACTCAGAATTTGCTGATCTGTGGCCTGAACAGACCCAAATTCTGTGTTACCTCCTCACTGTACAGTTTTGGTACATAAGCTGATTACCTTTCTCTTAGTCTGTATTTCCTTCCAGTGCAGTCACCAAGCAGATTCTCTTCTTTTTGTGTCGGCCTTCCAGTTTTT
The DNA here is from genome assembly GCA_028646485.1 of Cryptoprocta ferox. Lineage (NCBI taxonomy): Eukaryota > Metazoa > Chordata > Mammalia > Carnivora > Eupleridae > Cryptoprocta > Cryptoprocta ferox. Next base: position 2,501,218 of record CM053573.1, read on the forward strand.
GTGTATCCCATGTTGTCATTTTTTTTTCTTGTATGGATCGTGCTTTTCATTTTATATCTAAGAAATCCTTACCGAACTCAAGGTCACAAAGATTATCTCTTGTTTTCTTCTAGTTTTGGGTTTTACGTTTGTTTTTAATTAATTTTCATGTAAGTTTTATATGTGAGGCAAGATATGGATTAAAGTTCTCTGTTTTTATTTTATTTTTTATTTTATTATTATTATTTTTTTTAATGTTTATTTATTTTTGAGAGAGCGTGAGCAGGGGAAGGGCAGAGAGAGAAGGAGACACAGAATCTGAAGCAGGCTCCAGGCTCTGAGCTGTCAGCACAGAGCCCGACGGGGGGCTCGAAGTCACGAACTGCAAGATCATGACCTGAGCCGGAAGTCGGCTGCTTAACTGACTGAGCCACCCAGGTGCCCGTAAAGTTCTCTGTTTTTATATATAGATGTTCCATTTTTCCAGCACTAATTGTTGAAAAGGCTATTATTTTTTTAAATATCTATTTATATTTGAGAGAGAGGGAGAGAGAGAGAGAGAGACAGAGACAGAGACAGAGCATGAGCAGGGGAGGGGCAGAGAGAGAGGGAGACACAGAATCCGAAGCAGGCTCCAACCGGGTCTCAAACTCATCAATCGCAAGAGTATGACCTGAACTGAAGTTGGACTCTTAACCAACTGAGCCACCCAGGTACCCCAGAAAAGGCTATTACTTTTTTAGTTAATTAGGTTTTTATGGTGCAAAAAGGTGGTTTTATTAAAGCAGGGAGACAGGATCTGTGGGCTGAAAGAGCTGCACTTGGGATTGTGAGGAGTGACTGATTATATACTTTCTGTGGAGGAAGGGGCAAGGGTAGGGATAACAAATTTCTGAGGAATTTCTGTTTGCTGAAAGTGTACTGGACCTTGAAGGTCTGGCTGTCTGTCACGATAAGGTTGTTTTTAGTCTTTAATGAAATATCAACATTAAGGCAGCCATGAGTTCTCTGATGAATCTTTTTTTTTTTAATTATTAAGTAAACTCTAGGCCCAACGTGGGGCTTGATCTTACAACCCCAAGGCCAAGAGTTGCATGCTCTACCGACTGAGCCAGGCAGACATCCTGAAAAGGCTATTTTTTTTTTATTAAAATGCATGTATATGTTTATTGAGATTGTACAAAACTGTGGTCTGTTCCTGGATTCTCTAATCCTATTTCATTTATCTCTGTGTCTGTCCCTGTCTTGATAACTGTAAGTCTTGAGATTGAGTAGTCTGAATCTTTCAGTGTTTTTCTTTTTTGAAATTGTTTTGGCTGTCTTAGTTCCTTCGCTTTTCCAAATAATTTGAAAATCAGTTTGTTGATTTCCTACTGGGCTTTGGGGATTGCATCGAGTATAAGATCAGTGGGGAGATTTACATTATAACAGTATTGGTTCTTCTATCTCTCAATTTATGTAGGTTGTCTTTAATTTTTTACATCAGTGTTTTATGGTTTTTAGCATACAAATCTTGCACATGTTTTGTAAGATTTATATGCCTAAATGTTTTATGTCTTTTAAAAAAGTTCAGTTTCCAACTTACTGATATGTGGATACAATTACTAAACTCAGTTTGTGTTGTTCGGGGTTCTGTATTTTTACTGATTTCCTTTCCTCCTCCTTTAAAATCAATAATGGAAATAAGGACATTAACATTTTCAACTTTAATTGTGAATTGATTTGCCCTCAGAGTTCTATCATATTTTACTTTGTGTCTTTTGAAGCGCTGTTGTTAGATACATACATAATTGAGACTGTTAGGTCTTGGCGTGTTGACCTCTTTATAATTATGCCGTGTCACTCCTCGGTCCTGGTAACATTTCTTGTTCTGATGTCTCCTTTGTTTGGTAAAAACATAGACCCTGTAGCCCTCTTTTGATTAGTGTTTGTACGGCATATTTTAAATACTTTTTTTGCGTTTAACCTTTGTCTTTATATTTTTCTTGGGTGTCTTGTGGACAGTGTATAGTAGGGTCTTGCTGTTTTGTGCCTTCTCTGTCTTCTAATCAGTGTGTCTATACTGTTTTCATTTACTGTATACACAAACAAATACAAACAGATCTCTAGTTGTTTCTTCTTTGCTCTTTTTTTTTTTTTTTTTGCTATTGGATTATTTTAATATTCAATTTATCTACATTGTTGGCTTATCATTTATACTTTACAAAACTCTACTAGTTGCCCTGGGATTTCAGTACAATCTTCAGTCAATCTTTAAATAATATCCCACTCCTTCAGGTGTACTGTGGGAGCCCTACAGCAGTTTCTCATTAGTAATCATATTTATCTCATATTCCTTCCCCAGTTGTTGGTGTGTCTGGCTCATCTCTGAGTCTGGTGCTGCTGAGTACTTTATCACCCACTGTGGACTGTTGGTTTCCCTCGCTCGGTCTTGTCATTCCTGATTGAACTTTGGATATTGTGTCAGGGCCGTAGAGCAAACTTTTTCTGTAAGGGGTCGGATAGTAACTATTTTAAGCTTTCAGGCCATATATGGTTCCTGCTGCATTCTCTTTCTGCATGTTCTTCTCACTCTCTGTCTCTTTTTAAAGTAACTCTTTAAAATGTAAAAATCACTCTTAGCTCACGGCCTGCACAGAAATGGTTCCTGGGCTACACTTGGCCCGTGGGCCAGGCTCTGCGGCCCAGAATGCGGTAATGGTGTTCACTCGTGGACACGGCCTCTTACTCTGTATGGCCGCCCGTGGGGGTGAGATGGGTGCAGGTTTGTTGTCGCTGTGTTTGCCTTCCGTGCACCATTGGCTTCAGATTCCTCACTTTCCTTGTGCCGAGGGTGAGGGCAGAGTTGCCTGAGCGGCTTCCTCAGCGTCCTGCTTCACCCTGAGCTGTCGGCCTTCCCCTCGTATCTGTGTTCATGGGGGTCTCCTTCCCCCGGCCTGTGGACCGCTCGTGCTGGCTGCCAGCTGTGTGCTGGACTGATGCTGGAGCACCAGGGGGGTTCTTTGTCCCTTTGTCTCAGTTCCTGTCCATCTGTGTCCAGGGGGAGGGGCCTTCCCAGTGACCCTGCATGCCTCCCGGTGGCAGCCACGCTCTTCCCTGGGTCTCGGGAGGGTCCTGTACTAGGAACAGTTGCGCTCCCCTCCCCCAAAGTAGGAGCGCTGTAATGGCCTGCGCGAGGGATGTCCTGTCTTCTCTCCTGGGTACCTCACCGTGCCCTGGGGGCCCTGGGTCAACAGCAAAAGTGTCTGGGCAGCCTTGGTGTGTGACAGTTCCCGCTGAGGACTGATTTAGTCCATGCTTTGAATCCACTTACTTCTTGAAAGGTGTAAGTATGGTGCTAGGAAAGAGGTTTCAGTTACAATATTCAATCAAGAGGTGAATTGATGGCAGAGGCACCTGGGTGGCTCAGTCACTTAAGTGTCCGACTTCAGCTCAGTCATGATCTTACAGTTTATGGGTTTGAGCCCCGCGTTGGTCTCTGCTGACAGCTCGGAGTCTTGAGCCTGCTTTGGATTCTGTGTCTCCCTCTCTGCCCCTTTCCCGCTCACACACACTCTCTCTCTCAAAAATAAAATAAACATTAAAAAAAAAAAAAAGAAGGGAATCAACGGCTTATTAAAGGTTCCTGTCAGGAGGGTAGGAGGGAGAGTTGTACCCATCTTGGGTACAGCTCTCTGTTGGGCGCTTCTTAGTGGTGCTACCGTCCATGCGGGGCGCCAGCTTCCATGGCCCCAGAGAGACTTCCTGGGGGAAAGTGGAAACGCTGTGACTTTGTGGAACTCAGTGGCCCCGAAGAGGTGCAGTGTCATATGTGGCCACTGAGGGCTTTGATGCACTTGGAGGGCAAATGAAGTACCTTTTATTCACTCATTCATTCATTTATTAAATGTTTTATTTATTTATTTTTGAGGGTGGGGGTAGGGGAGAGAGAGAGAAGGGAAGGATAGAGAGGGAGAGGGAGAGAGAGAATCCCAAGCAGTCTCCTCGCTGTCAACGCAGAGCCAGATGCAGGGGCTCAAGCCCACGAACCATGAGATCATGACCTGAGGTGAAATCAAGAGTCTGACACTTAACTGACTGAGCCACTCGGGTGCCCCTGAAGTAATACCTTTTAAAACTCTCTTGGAAGTGGACAGAATTATAGCAGACAGCATGAAAGGCCCTCACATTTTTAGTTCCGCATCTTAAAATGCTCTGACTGTGAGTAATATTTGGAGACGGATGTTAGGAAACAGACGGTGATTGAGTTTTGCTGTGTTGCTCTGGTGACCTAAGCTTTTACATCAGGCGGGGACACTCCCCGTGAGCGTGCAGTTACTAGGTGGTTGGATCGGGCACTCAGAAAGACCGAGAGCCCTTGAGGGGTAGCTGTCACCTTGGGTCCCGCAGGGGGTCCCTCTAACCGGAAGCACTCCCTTTCTCCCCAGACCCCGACGCAGAGGTGTGTCTTCACGTGCTGAGGCTCGTCCAGTCTGTGGTCCTGGAGCCGGAAGTCTTCTCCAAGGCCGCCTCCGAGTTCCGGAGCTCCTTGCCCCTGCAGCGCATCCTGGCCATGGCCAAGAGCCGTAACCCCCGCCTGCAGGCCGTGGCCCAGGAGCTCTTGGAGGACCTCCGCGCCCTGGAGCGTGATGCGTAGGGGCGCGCGTGTGTCCCTTCCCCTCCCCCAGGCCCCCACTTTGTGTTCTGGAACCATCACCGCGTGCCGTGTGTCCTGGACGGTAGACCGTGAGTGACTCGAGAGGAGCCTGAATGCATATGTATCCACACAACTTCCTCCTGGAAGCGAAAGTTCCGGTGGGTGGCTGGGTGACCTTGCCAACGGCAGCCTGTGGAACAATCCATCCTTCCGGAAAGGCCCACGTCCTGTGCCTAGAAGAGGGCCTCCTTAGAGCAGTTCCTGCTGCTCAGGAGACTTTCTGAGACCTGTGGGCCCCCCCACAAAGGGGGGTGACCTGCCCCCTGGTCAGCATTTTCCTGAGACACATGGTTTGAAAAGGACTCACCCTCTCTGGTCGCTGCAACCAGTACCCTAACAAGCGAGTGTACCTTCAAACCTTTTGGTGGGCCTGCTATTTCCGGTGACATTGGACATCTTAGTTCTATGTTTTTGTGCCTGTTTTATTTTTGAATAAAGAAAGCCAGAAGAGCCATTGACGTGCACACACTGCTGTGATGAAATACGATCTCGGTGCTGGGAAGTTGTACCTTACGATGCACACAGCGCATACACTCGGTCGGTAGGAGAAACTCTCCTTACGGTGTTGCGGGCTGTCGGGCTACAAACTCAGACGTCTAGTTTTTCGCGTAAGATACCATGAAAAGGGCCTCATGGGCGAGAGCGCATGCAGTTGGTTGAAATCCTTTAAATGACGTACGCGGCTGTGTGCCAGAGCGCCCTCTCCGCGAGGGTCCTTCTCAGCTGCGCCTCGGCCCCCGGCAGAGCAGAGAAGGACACCCCCCCACCTGTCACAGCCTGCGTGTGAGAGGAGGCGCCATCTACAGCACCCTGACCGTCCCGCAGTGTCGCTGCGGCCCCCCGGGCTCCGGGCGTCCCCTAAGCCTGACGGCCGATGCCGGCGTCGCTGGCGGCGGCCTCGCACACGTGGATAAGCTGTATCTGCTGTGTGGGTTCAGAATAACTTCATTTTCTTCTAAGCGGACGTTAGAGGCAGCGCGCAGTTTATGGCCGCGGCTGGGGCGAGGAGCCGCGAGAGCGGTGGCGCTGAGTCTCGCGAGCCGACAGATTGCGGGACACGACGAGCTCGTCGCAGCCAGAGCGACGTTGTCAGGGGCGATTTGAAATTCACAGATGCAGAAATCGGTCCATCTGCGCACCGTGGCTCTGTAGGCCTGATTATTGGCAGATAAGATCGAGGGTGTTGCGTGTTTGTACTTTTTCTAGCAAGGCATTTTCTTTTTGCTACTTTGTTTGATAAGGTAATGGGGGATAAACTAGTGTCATTGGTTTGTGCTAGAAACCCTCTAGCAATGCAGGGTCTTTCCTGCCAAAGACGGGTCTGCAGTGTAGAGAGAGCCAGAAGCGGGGAACGCACGAGCGTTGGGTGGGTTAGCTAATTAGTACATGGGTGAGATCGAGAAGGGTACTTTTTTCCCTCATGAAAACTCCTTCAGGGAGAAACATGTGACAAATGCATGTTTTGAATGTGTATCACAGGAAAAGTATTTGAAGCCAGTTTTAAGGGAGGCTAGCCTTTTCAAAGTGTTCTGTTCTTCACGTGCAGGTCAAGGGGAACACACGAGTTCTAAGGAAATCTCAGTTTAAAAAGTATGTACGGGAGCATGTACCTGGGGGACGCCTGGGGGGCTCAGTAGGGTAAGCATCTGACTGTTGATCTCAGCTCAGGGCTTGATCTCAGGTTCAAGCCCCACGTTGGGCTCCGTGCTGGGTGTGAAACCTACTTTAAAAAAAAAAAAAAAAGCAATGACTTGGTGTTTGAAGTCGCTTGTGAATTTAAAACCAGAAACAAAAGCAGTAAAATGGCACATGTATTTTTAAATTTAGCTTTTAAAAAATCCCTCTCCTGTTAAGTTGAGGAACTCTTTGCTTTCCCCTTGGTGCTATCAGTTTTGCTATAAAAGCGTAGAGCCTGTCAGCCTCGTGGCCAGACCTCGCCCCTGCCCCCCGAGGGTGGCAGAGCAGCCCTCGTGCCCACGGGCTTGAGCGGTCCTGGGCGGGACGCAGACGGTGCCGTGGCTTTGAGGAAGGTGCTCCATCGCTGGGTCTGCCCACCGCGCACAGTGGCGTAAGGAGTCCTCGTCCTGGCTGTGTGTATATCCCTGTGCCTTTCACTTATTCAGGGGTTTTAAAATTAATCGGGGTACCAAGCAGAGCATTGCGGCTCTGGGGCTAGAAGGAAACCAGCACGAGGCAGGCAGGCAGGCCGACGGGGGCGAGGAGGGCTTTCCCGGAGAGTTGTAAGTCTGCCCATTGCCCTGTTTCTGCCAGGCCTGCCATTCGCCGTACTGCCACCACATTCCTGTGAATGGAAAAGGCCGATACGTGCTTTCGTAGACTTGCGAGCTTCCCGAGGAGCCCGGAAGACAGGGTTTCGTCTGTGCTCTCCTGGGACGCAGATCTGACCACCCGAGCAGGCCTCCTCCGGCCAGAGTAGGGTCCGGCCATAGGCCCTGGGGTGGTGCAGACAGCCCAGGATGCGGCAGCCCGGAGGGAGAATGCAAGCTCAGACGGTGGAGTGACGAGCCCGGTACGGAGTCTCTGATGCTGTCCCAGCCCGGGTTCAGGTGGAGAGGCCGAGAGAGCGCGGTGCGCCTGCGTCTTCCGACGCCCGTCCGCTTGGGCAGTGCGCCCCTTTACAATCGTCTCCACGTGTAGAATGAGGAGTCCTTTGAATGTGCTAGTGCCTGTTAGGAAATGAAGACTTGTCCTTTTTTATTTGTAATTCTTCAAGTGTTTTTTAATTGTGGCAGAATTTACCACATAGACAGAAACGATAAGCATAAAATTACCATTTTAACCGTTTTTAACGGGAGAATTCGGTGGCATCGAGTATGTTCACAATGTTGTGTAACCGTCGCCACTATTTCCGGAACTTTTTATCATACCAAACTGAGATTCTGTCCCCGTGCAGCAAGGTCTCCTCCTTCCCTGACTGCCCCCCTCCCAGCCCCTGGCAGCCTCTGCTCGACTGCCGACCGCGAACTCGTGTCCTCATATCAGTGCAGTCCTGAAGTAGCTGCCCGTCCGGGTCCAGCTTATCTCACTCTAGCGTCACGTCTTCAGGGTTCAGCCGTGTTGTGTCACGTGTCCAAGTTTCGTTCCTTTTTGTGGGTAAATAATATTCCATCGTATCCACATACAGGCCCCGCAGGCGCGGCTCCAGACGCCGCAGCAAAATGAGTGTGGCAATAAAGTGAGTCTAAAGTTTTGGTTTCCCAGCGTGCGTAAGGGCTGTGTTTTCACTACACTGTACTCTGTTACGTGTCCAGTAGCAGCACGTGTAAAAACCACAGTGTCGTACTGTAATTAAAAAATACTTTATTCCTGAAAAACGCTAACCATTATCTGAGCTGTCAGGGAGTTGTGATCTTTTTGCTGGTGGAGGGTCTCGCCTCCACGTTGGTGGCTGCTGAAGGCTGGGGTGTCCGTGGCAATCTCTTACAACAGTAATGAACTTTGCCACATCGATTGACTCTTCCTTTCACGAACAATTCCTCTGTAGTTTGTGGTGCTGTTTGATAGCATTCTACCCAGAGTAGAACTTTTCATGCCCTGTTGCTGCTCTGTCAACGAAGTGTATGGAATATTCCAGATCCTTCTGTGGCATTTCAATAGTCTTTACAGCACCATCACCAGTGGGAGGTCCCATCTCAAGAAACTGCCTTCTTTGCTCATCCTTAAGAAACAACTCCTCATCTGTCCAGGCTTTTTTGGAGACGCAGCAGCTCAGCCCCGTCTTCAGGCTCCCCCTCTGACTCTGGCTGTCCTGCTCTCTCCACCGTGTCTGCAAGGGCCTCCTCTCCAGATGTCTTGAGCCCTTCAAAGTCCTGCATGAGGGCTGGAGTCCACTTCTTCCAAACTCCTGTTCACGCGGAGAGTTTGACCTCTTCCCACGAATCTCGAATGTTCTTAATGGCATCTAGAGCGGTGAATTCTTTCCAGCAGGTTTTCAGTTGATTTTACCCAGATCCATCAGAGGAATCACTGTCCGTGGCAGCCAAACCTTACGAAATGTAGTTTTTCAATAATAAGACTAGAAAGTTAAAATGACTCCTTGACCCGCAGGCTGCAGACCGGACGTGTCAGTGGACCTGAGAACAACGTTCATCTCATCGTCCGTCTCCGTCAGAGTGCTTGGGTGATCAGGTGCACCGTCAGTGAGCAGTTGTAACTTGAAAGGAATAGTCCTTTCTGAGCAATAGGTCTCAGCGACGGGCTTAATGTATTCAGTAAACCATGTTGTAAACAGACATGCTGTCGCCTGGGCTTTGTCCCCCTCATAGAGCACTGCAGAGTAGAGCCAGTTAGCATCATCTCTGGGCCCTAGGGTTTTCAGAGCGCTCAGCGAGCCCTGGCTCCAGATGACGTTCGCAGCTGTGTTAGCCCCTGACAGAAGGGCCGGCCTAGGGCCGGCCTGTCTTTGAGCTTTGAACCAGGCACTGACTCCTCTCCAGCCATGAAAGTCCTAGATGGCACCTTCTTCTAATAGAAGACTGTTTCTTGTACACTGAAAATCTGGTTTCGTGTAGACACCCTGGTGACCTATCCTGCCAGATCTTCTGGAGAACTTGCGGCAGCTTCCGCATCGGCACGTGCTGCCTCTCCACGCCCTGCTCTGTTACGGAGACGGTGTCTTTGCTTAAACCTCCTGGACCAACCCCTGCAGGCTCAGACTTCCGTTCTGCAGCTTCCCCACCTCTCCCAGCCCTCCCAGGGTCGGGAGCTGGGGTCTTGTTCTGGACGGGGCTGGTTTAAGGGGATGTTGTGGCTGCTTTGACCTTCTATCCAGACCACTAAAACTTTCTCCATGTCAGCAATCAGGCTGTTGTACTTTCCTATCCTTTGTGTGTTCACTGCAGCAGCACTTTTAAAAATGTCCTTCAAGAACGTTTTCTTTGCATCTGCCATTCGGCTGTTGGGTGCACGAGGCCAAGCCTTTGGCCTGTCAGCTTTTGACACTGTGCCTTCCTTACTAAGCTTCATCATTTCTAGCTTCTGAGTCATAGTGAGAGACATGACTCTTCCTTCATTTGGACACTTACAGGCTTTGTAGGGCTGTTGAATGGCCTGATGTCAGTATTATTGTGTCTCAGGGAACAGGGAGGCCCGAGGGGAGACTTAAGTGGCCGGTGGAGTTGGTCATCTCCTATAGGTGTGGCTCAGGGCACCCAAAAAACATCCAACAGTAACATCACAGATCACCAAAACAAATGTAGGAATAATGAAAAAGTTTGGAATATTGTGAGAATCACCAAAACATGATGCAGGGATATTTAGTGAGCAAATGCTGTTGGAAAATGGTGCTGACAGACTTGACTGAGGCCATAAACCTTCAATAAAAAATGCAGTATCTGTGAAGCACAGGAAAGCAGAGCGCAGTGACACGGGGGGCGCCGGTACCGTGTGCTGATCCATCCGCCTGTTGAGGGATACGGGGGTGGCTTCCACCTTTCGGCCATTGGAATGATGCTGCAGCAGATATTGGTGCACAGGTCTCTGAGTCTCTGCTTTCAAGTCTTTGGGGTGTATCATATGGTGGTCCTGTGTTTGACTGTAGAAGGAACTGCCAAACTGCTTTGCACAACAGCTGTGCAGTTTCACGCTCCCACCAGCGCTGGTGCCTGAGGGCTCCGGGTCCTCCCTGGCCTTGCCGACACTGGTTATTTTGTTGTTTATGGTCATTGCAGCCGTCGTTATGGGTGTGAGGGGGTATCTCATTGTGCTTTTGATTTGTATTTCCTGGTGACCTGTGATGTTGAGCATCTTTTCATGAACTTATGGCCATTTGTGTATCTTCTTTGGAGAGATATCTATTTAAGTCTTTTATCTATTTTTGAATTGGGTTGTTTGTTTATTGTTGTTGAGTTCCAGGAGCTCTTTCTATATTCTGGATATCAATCCCTTATCAGATACATGATTTGCAAATACATTCTGTGGGTTGTCTTTTCGCTCTTGATAGTGTCCCTTGATGTACAAGAGTTCTAGATTTTTATCAATTCTAACTTCATGTGTTTTTTTTTTCTGTTGCTTGTGCTTTTATCAAATCCAAGAAATCATGACCAGATTCATGGTCATGAAGATTTTCCTCTAAGAGTTTTATTGTTTTATCTCTGCAGTTCATGTCTCTGATCCATTCTGAATTAACTTTTGTGTATGGTATGAGGTAAGGACCCACCTTCATTCTTTTGCCTGTGGATTTCCAGTTTTCCCAAACATTTGTTGAATTTTGTGATTGTCTTTTGGAAATATTATCGCTAGTATGATTTTCAGATCACAAATTGTCGTGTATTTTATACTCATTGTATTTTAGAAAATTTTTTTTTCATGAGTCACTTTTATTGTAAGGATTTTAAGTTGTTCCTGGTGGAACTTCCTCAGCTGGTACTTTCCCACCAAGAATGTGTATTTCATATTCTTAGAACGTACCTAACCCAAAATGACTCAAAAAAAAAAAAAAGATTCTCAGTCATATAGTTTATTACATTTTTTTAAAACGTTTATTTATTTTGAATGGCCTGGAGTGGGGGAAGGACAGATAGAGGGAGAGAGAGAATCCCAAGTAGTGTCAGCGCGGAGCCGGACACGGGGCCGATCGCACACACCAGGAGACACGACCTGACCTGAAATCAGGAGACAGACACTTAACCGACTGAGCCACCCAGGTGCCCCTAGTTTCTTATGTTTTTTAAATTGAAAGCATATTTGTAGCTCAGCGTTTTAGACTAAATGGTTTTATCAGTCAGTTACTCTAGAACATCTGAGAGGAGAGTCCAGGCAGCAGGAAGAGTGGGTGCAAGGGCCCGCGGGCAGCTGTTTGGGGTGAGTTTGTAGATAGCAGGGAGGCTGTGGGCACAGGCATGGGACAGACTTGCATGGTTTGCTTTGTGTGATGGCAGGTTGTTGGAGAGCTAGGGCCAGGGGCAATATCTGATTTATGTTTTAAAATGTAAACAAAATTGATTTTGTTTTTAGGATCAGTAGGTGGCCACACTGATTTGAGCCTAGTGAGGCCGGCCCGCGCTACCACCGTAGCCGCAGGAGTTTAGATACCGAGACCGGGGGCACACGCTTCCCCAGGGTGAAGCTTCGGTGTCCCGGGCCGGTGCCTCCCACACCGAGACCTGCGGCCCGGTGTGTGGGCCCTGCCACGCACACGCGTCACGCAGAGCACGGGTGAGGCGGAGGTGACGGGTCCCTGTGGGGCGGAGGAGAACCTGCTCGGTGCCAGCCTGGCTCACAGTCACCTGCACCATCAGCCCCTCAGCTGTCCGGGGTCCGCTGTCTCCTGGACCTTAGGTCAGAGGTACTTAGTGATTGTGGACTCCTGGAGCGCTTAGCCAATCCTGTAAGCTTCTCTCCGCAGACACACGTGGAAGCACATGTGTGCCATCTCCTGGACAATTTCTGGGGACCCTTTGGTGGCTGGTAAGGGACCCGTTGGCCGGGGTGTGAGAATCACACGGCCTGGTACAGGGCCAGGCCTGTAACGAAGCACTCAGGCACGACATAGCACCGTGATTTCCAGAAACCGTAAGGCCTCCCATGAGCAGATTGGCCCTGTAGCTGGTGGTGGCAGTCAGGGCTTGTGTCTGCTGCACGGCACTGTCTGCAGGCAGGGGACAAGCCCAGGGCAATCGAGCCACTTGCCTGAGGGGCAGAGCTGTGATTTGAATCTTTAGTAGCCCCTAGTCACAACCTGATGTCACCTCCGCCCCTCATCTGTGGTCACTTGTTCTCTAGACTGGGGTCTGGTCCTGCTCTTGGGCCTTCCCGGCCTGCAGCCCCTTTGGCGCCCTCTGGCCGGCATGCTCTGGGTGCCGCTGGCAGGCCCACGACAGGTGGACGGAGGCAGGGGAGATAGCGGACGTCCACCGCTTACCCCCTCTGCCCACCCACCTGAGTGGCGTTCAGACAGCACGTGTGGATACGTGACAGGCTCCCGTGGCTGCCTGATCACATGATACCATGGAGATAACGTGCAGGGAGAGACGTAGGTGAATCATCAATATTAAAATGTGTTATTTTTGAACGATTCTGTATCTTTCAAAATACAGAAATATCTGCATTTCTGTTCAGTATCTGCAGTTCCATTTATGAAATTAATATTCCCTTCTGTCTCAGGGAGCTGACTGTTCCTGGGGTCACTGCAACCTGTTTTACCTTTGCCTGGGAAAGCGGAGTATTTCTGTGTGTCACTCTGTTTGAGATCCCCCAGAGCTGAGGCGCGTGGGCCGGGAGCTGACTCCTGCCTGCTCTGGGCCCGCAGGCCAGCTCCCGGAGGCCGGGCCTGGGCTGGGGTAGGGCCGACCGGCAGGCCCGTGGGGACAGAGCGGGGAGAGGCAGCCCCGGGGCCCCGTGCGGAGGGCTGGCACTGCTTTTCCTCCCCGTCTTCATCCAGATGCCCATGGAGGGGAAGTCAGGGCATCTGGAGCTTGGAAGGTACCACTTAGGGTGGAGTGGGGCAAGGCCCTCCTGCTGGCACAGAACTCACAAAATGCACATTTTTCTGGGGCCAGAAACTCACCTCTCAATCACCCAAGCTGCTTTCTGAGGTGAACCATTTTCACGGCAATCTTTGTAAACACACTGCACACTGGCTGCCTTTGTGCGTTGTACTCGGCGCGCTGAGCTCTCCTGGGTGAATCAGTGTTTCCCTGCCTGCCTCCACGCCAGGGGCTACCTTAGAGCCACCGCGGAGCACTGGGACGCACTTCCTCCGGCTAGGAGAGCAGGAGGCCGTGTCTCACATCGGGATGAGTTTCTCGCCCCCGTGGACCTCCTGGTTACAGGGGCCGGGGGCAGGGGCACATGTGGTGGCCCGGACCCCTGTGGGGCAGGGGCGGTTTCTGTTTGCTTCTGGCCAGGCACAGGGGGTGGCCGGACCTTCTGCCCCAGCTGGGCTGGGAGGCTGCCGGCATAGCGGCCTGGGCCCCACGGGAGCAAGACCCCAGGGTTCTCTCCTCGGGTCCTTTGAGGGCCATGCGGGGAGTGCCGTGGGGGCCCTGCCTTGCTCTTCCTGCCCTGGCGAGCCCCTCTGGCGGTTGTACTGGAAGGTTCGCCCTCAGGCGAAAGAGGTGGCAGTGCCCAGGCTGGCTCCTGGAGCCCCTGCCCCACTGGTGAGGCCCTGCACCCCTTGCTTCTCTCCTGTCTTAACTCCATCAGAGCCCAGGCTCCCCGGGAGTGAGGAGGGAGAGGCCTTTCCGGGGCAGTGGCTGAGGCCCTGGGCTCCCGGGGTTTCCGGCTCTGGGCTTTCCCCTCCTCTGGAGCACTTGCTGGACGGCCGGGGGTCCCTCGGGCTGAAGCCACAGCTGCCACCTTTCCTGGGGCGCCCGCTCCCCCTGCTGAGCTGCCCCCTGCCTCCTTCCAGCTCTTCCCACAGACACAGGCCCCGCCCTCACCCTAAACACTCTGCCTGACTCAGGACACAGTTCAAGCCTTCGTAACGGCGTCCCTGACAGCCCGGTGAGTGGCCGCAGATCTTGTGCCCGTGTGCGGAGTCCGTCGCGCCTTCCTCCGCACTGAGCCGCGTCCTGGCTCTCGTCCTGCCGTCCCTGTGACGTCTGTTCTCCAGGCCCATGGAGTGACCCATGTTGGATGGGGCCTAGGGTTTGGGTGCTTGAGGGATGGCCATGGGTGCAGGACTCCCAGTGACTGTGAGCCACTTACATCCCATGTTTCTGGGGATGTGCATCTGTTTATTTTTGGCTGTAGACCAAGTGTACTTGTGGTCAGACATTTGGTTAGACCAAAGGAGATGGTGACAGGTGACATCTCAGCCCTGCAGGACAAACCTAAAACTTCCTCCTCATCCAAGGCCAGTGTAGGACAGGCTTGCATTTGCCCTGGAAACCGGCAACAGAATGGCTAGGGTCCTGGGCTGCAGGCCGGCCTGGGGCAGAGCCCCCCTCTGCTGCTACCTCTGCTCCCCACTGTCCTATGACCTTTCTCAGTCTTGTGTTCTCTGCTGTGCTGGAAAAAAATCCCATTCCTGGAAATGCCAGCAGAAAAGCCTTATCTTCAGGCCAGAGGCCCAGGCTTTAGAATAAGAGTCCCTGTCTTAGGGGCCCAGATGCCCGCTTGATCAGCTTCCTCCCTCTGCACCCATGCAGACCGGGCACTGCCCTATGCCCTGCTGACGTCACCAGCACGAGAGACCAGAGCAAGGAACAAAACTGCCTGTACTCTGGGGCTCCTGATGCTGTCATCTGGTAGGAAACCGTGACTGAGCTCTGGGCACGTGAAAAGCCTTCCTGTTTGTCCTGTAATCAGTCACATGGATTCTGAGCCAGGGCCTGTCGTCCACGCCGATGTTAATCCCCGGACCTGGAGACAGCAGCTGGCTGCTACCGAGGGGGCACCCTAGCACTTCGGGCAGCCGGGTGGCTTCACTTTTCCCACTGATTGCAACTCCCGCCCTACTCAGCACACGCTTCCCAGTCCTTCTGGGACATTTTGCTCTGGGCTGCACTTTGCCCTGCTCAGGAGAGGCAGCCTTCAGCATGGAAGGAAGCTCTGACCCTGTGCTGGGAGGGCTAGGGGGGGCGGGGCAGGGGGGATGCGCAGAGGCAGCTCCCAGAGTTTCCTCTTCAGACAGTGCTGGGCAGAGGGACATTTGTGCCTTGGGGTTCCCCAGGAGTAAAGGGTGTGCGCAAGAAAACCAAACAAACCAAACTTCCAACTTGTTTCTGTTCTTAGCAAATCTTTCCAGGGTGGGGACCAGATCATCTATTGCAGCGGTCTGTGGACCGGGTCCTGTAGGAACCGGCAGGCATGTCTTGTGTCTCCCAGACCCGCTGGTGGTGGCGGTGGCCAGGCCACCACCCCACAGCTCATGACGGGCAGCCCTCCCTTCTCAGGCAGGAACCAGAAAGCTCTTGCCACACTGATGCGTGTCCTGAAGCCCCATCTGGAGCGAAGCCCCAGGAGTTCTGGCTTGGTGCCGCATCGCAGAAGAGGACGTGTGTTCCCACAGTGACAGGCCTCCGTGGTCCCTTGTCCCTCCATGATCTGGTGGCTGTTCACTCTTAGAAATTCATTTAACAGCCGACAGGGGCAGGGCCACGTAGAAAAACCCCAGTCGTGGGTTCCATTGCAGGTCAGCTTTCACTTTTGACTTTGGATCGTGTCGCATGGTTTTGGCCCTAGTATTCATTTTTTGCTGATTGCATTTAGTTTGGGCCCCTGTTAAAATCTGCATTGCCTTAGCAAGCCTGAAACACACAGGAAGAGGGCGGCAGGGCTCCAGCCAGGGACCCGAATGTTCCTGCAGACCTTGTGCAGCAGAGGCCAGCGAGGCTGCTGGGAGAAGCCTGTCCTGGCGCAGGTCCCCAGGAGGCTGGGTGGGGTGGCCTGGCCCACGGCCCGCCCCGCTGGCTAGACCACCGGCCCTCGATGGCTCCTGGCGATGTGGACGTGTCTGAGACTCCCCTGGCTGTCTTCCACTGCCCGGCATCTCACAAGCCTGCCTCTCTGCCGTCACCGTCATCTGTCTTCAGTTTTCCTCAAGGTGCCAATGAGGCGGGAGGCCGGTAGGGATGCTGCAGAGTTTCTAGCCCCGCCCCAGAGAGCTCTCAGCCCAGGGTTCTTTCTACGTGACCCAAGCAGCAATCTGTGGTGGGGCTGGGGTGTGAGGCCTGGACCCCTGGCTCGTCTTCACTCTGGGCTCCACTGCCTGTGGGTGTAGCCCCCAGCCCCCGCCCCAGCTGCATCCTGTTCCTTGCCCTGGCCCCAGGCTCTTTGGACAGGGCACTGGGATGCGGGGACCCAGCTGGCCAGCACCCTCTGGGCAGGGCACGTGCTCCTTTACTTTCAGCTCAGGGCAGGTGATGCTGGTGTGTGTTCTCCCCAGCTCCTCGGAGGGCCGCCAGGCGATGAGCCTCAGTGGCTACTATGACTGCACACTTGTGTCCCCCCAAATTCACGTGTTGAAGCCCTAACCCCCAATGTGCTGGTATTCGGTGGGAATCGTTGGGAGGTGAGTCGGTCATGAAGGTGGGAACCTCACGGTGGGATTAGTGCTCCTGTAGGAAAAGACGTGAGAGATGATCTCTTTCTCTCCCACGTGAGGACATAGCAGGAGAAGGTCGTCTGCGAACAGGGAAAGGGGTTCTCACCAGACACCCACGCCTCGTCCAGGGTTACGTTTCTAGGAAGAGTGGGCCATTGAGCGGTAGGTCCTGCCACAACAGAAGGAATTGGGGCTTGGAGGGGGCGCAGACTCCCCCGGAGCTGGGCTCTGCCAGGCAGTCAGAGCGTAGTCTTGGGTGAAGAGCGGATGCTGGGCAGAGGACGGGATGCGGCCCCCAGGTGTTGCTTGGCGGGAGCTGGCCACTGGGGTCCCCGAGGCCTTGGCAGGCTGGCCAGGCCCCCGCGTGGCCTCAAGGCTTATATAGCTTGTCTCCCAGTGTCTGGACCTAGACTAGGCTTCAGAGCCGCTAATGCTGCTGAGCTCTAGTGAAGGCTGCTTACCTCGAGGAGAGGAAGGCCTGGAGGGAGGAGGGCCATGAGGGAAGTGGGGGAAACAGAGGACACGTAGGCTGGTCTCAGCCGGGTCCGAGTTTCCTTCCTGCCTCTGAGAGTGTCCGAGCTGCGTTTTATAACCTGGCCAGCAACTGCGCTGGTGAGGCTTAATTTGAGGGATAATCCTGGGGTGTCGTGCCCTGCGGGAACACCCTGTCACCGAGGGGATGTTGTTTCTGGGAGGCCGGGCCAGAAAAGGGAGGTCACGCTCCCCAGGGTCATGCCTGCCAGAGACTGACTCCCCCGCCCCGCTCTTCTCACGTGGCAGCCTGGGGGCCTCAGCCAGCCTACCCCAACGGGGCTGGCGCGGCAGGAGTGACAGGGACAGGCCCACGAGGCCGTTCTTTCTTGGCAAAAGTCTCTCTGGCACCAACACTGTTCCTGCTGGCGTGGCCTGGTGGGAAGGGGCCCGTGCTGCAGCCTGGCTGGAGGCGGACACTGCTGTCAGGCCCCCAGGCCTGTCGGGGGCAGAGGGCAGGGAGGGCCGGCACAAGGGTCAGTGCTCTGGCAGGAGACGGGTGCCATCGGAGCAAGGACGCCCAGGGCCTGGCTGCTCTTTGGCAGCAGAATGTTCCAGCAATGTACTGCCCTTGACCCTGAGCTCTGTCCTTCCTGGACATTGCTCCCCCTCCCCCTCCCCCCCCCCCCACTTCCTAGAAAGTCAATTACTAGAATTTTCCTGCAGGCTCTGTCCCTTCTTGGGAAATAGTTGGGAGGGCTGAGTGTATGTCCGCATAAACATCTGCTTAGTCCTGGCCCCTGGGCTCACATGTGGGATTGCAGACCTATTCCGAGCTGGCAAGGAAGGGCTATTGCAGCATCTCGGCGCCCGTGTCCTGACCCCTCCTCACGTTCCCTGATTGGGCTCCTCCCAGCCCTGCACACCAGGGCAGGGCCTCTGAGCTGGAGGAGGCTGAGGGAGGCCACCCCGGGGCCTTCGGAGTCTCAGTGGTGGCCTGGGACAGCCTGGAGGGGGCGCAGGGGTGCCTGGAGAGCTGAACCCCGAGCAGGAGGAGGGCCCTGCTCCCAGGAGGCTCTGTGGCCGGCCGGGGCACGCGGCGTGCGTGTTAAATGGAGTCCCACGGGGAGGAGCCGCTCCTGCTTGACGGATTTCCTTCCAACGCCTTCTCTCCGAGTGAGGCCTGCCTCTTCACCCCTTCCTCCCGGTGGCTCGGCCATCCATCCAGCGCTGGTCCCTGGGCGGCCAGCACCAGTCCTGGTTGCCACCCAGGTCACGCAGACCCTTGGCCCTGCCACCCCTCACTCCCGCTTGTCTGCTCTAGGACCCCCACTCTGGCCGGCAGGTGCCCACTCGGACCTCCCGTCCCCACTTGCCTCAGCCTGCTCTACTTCCTTCTTAGAACACTTCCCCCTGTGGCCGGCGTTGGCATCACCCCCTCGCGAATCCTTGTCCCTCGCCTACTGCCATACTCCCTGGCAGAGCCGGACCCTGAGGAACGAAATGGCTCGCTGGCTCTGTGCTGTGCCCGGGCACCTGGCCCCTCGGAGCGCCGGGGGTGGCGTCTGGCTGACGAGCAGCTGCTACGGCCCAGCCCTGGGCCACGAACGTGCCACCACCAGGGCCAAAGGGGGCCCCTTGGTTCCCTCCTCAGTATCCCTCAACTTACCAAGCTATGGCCTCTGTGCCGTTTGTTCTCCACCTGGCAGCCAGCTGGGGTCTTTTAAATAAACCTGAGCACGTCATTGACTTGCTCAGACTTCTGTGACGTCCCACGGCCCTTGCAGCAGGAGTGCGGAGCCCGGCTGTCCCGCCCTGGCTCCAAGCTCCGCGGACGCCTGTGCCAGCCAGCACGGCTCAGGCTGCTTATTTGGTTTTCGCCATCTCTCCGTGAGAAGGGGGCTGGAGGTCTGCCAGACCGAGCACCAGGTCTGGCACACGTGGACGCAGGAAGTGGCAGGTGAGTGAACCCCGCCAGGCGGCCGTGCCGTCTGAGGACAATGCCGTCAGTCCCCTCTTGGCTCGCCTCCACGCTGTGCCATGGCAGGGACAGAGTTGGTTGTGGAGGGTGCAAGACTGAGCAGCAGGTCCGAGTGGCCGGGCCTGAGTACGCTGCCCTGGCTCCTCTCAGCGTCCAGACGCTGCTGCATTAGAGAACGGAAATAAGGGCCTGGGGGGCCCCAGACCCCCAATTTCCAGGGCTGCCGTCTGTCCGGGGCTGGGCCTCCGCCCCTCGGCCTGGGCACCGACGTGAGCTTGCACTTCGTTAACTCAGCAGTAAGGGGCAAGGTCTAGTTTTTGTCAAAGGTGACCATGCACAGACCCTGGGCCTGAGCTGGGGGGCGGCTGCGGTGACGCGGGCAGTTGGGGACGGCCCTGCGCCCGCATGGAAGCGCAGATGGCCGTGCTCCCTGCGGGGCCATGGCCGTTCAGACAGCCCTGCTCGCTGCGCCGCCCCACGCTGCGCCTCCTGCAGCTCTGACAGGCAGTGTCCGCCTCCCAGGGTCACCACGAGCCTCGGGTCGCTGCCGCCTGGCTCTGTCGCAGGATTTTTCACCTCGATACCAGGGTCCGTTGTCTCTCCGCTTCGAAGAATGAAGAGGCGGACCCGGAACGAGCGGCGGGCAGGCGTCTATGAGAGCGTAGGGTCAGGAAGGAAGAGTGGTGGGAAAGCTCCTTCGAGGAGGGGGGACATTCGAAGGTGAGTGCCGGCGACGATAGGCAAGGGTCCTTGTTTTGTAAGGTTCTCAGATAGTACCCTTACGCCTGTAGGTGCCGGCGGTCCGTTCCTCATTGGCTCGTTGCCGTCGTGCGAGGGGTGGTGGCCAGCCCGTTCCTTGTGTTCCTTGTGGGTCATAGGTTTTATGGTCCGCTAGTGTTTAGTCAGGTCTTTTGTCAAATTCCTGAGGGGAGCCTGAGGGGGGTAGGAGGTGTCCGTCACGATTTTACGAGGAACCGTATGCCCGAGGGCCTTTGCTGTGCCAGACGCTCCTGCGTCCTTCCAAAATTTGTTATCCGCCCGGGGGTCTCAGGTCCTGTCCCCTCCCTCTCGGCCCACTGAGGCCCACCTCCTCCTGTCAGAGCTCTGTGGCACAAGTTTCGAAAGCACCTCGAGACCGCTGTGTGAGCAGTCAGTGTGTGCTTACACGCGTGTATGAGTGCAAGTGCACACGTGCACGTGTGCGGGACTGCATGTGGCTCTCACCTGGGGGACTCCCCTTGCACGGCCTGCTCGGGTAACCAGGCAGGCCTCAGCCTGTTGCGGATGCAGGACACGGAGAGGCCACATCTCCTTGGTGGATGGCGGCCCCCCACCCTGCCTGAGAATCACCCACAGCAGCCCCGGCTCCGTGGGACGCGCTCCCCTCCCTCCCGGGGATGGCGGTCCATGCGTCTGAGGGTCTGGTGATGAAAAGACCACCGTGCTGCTCTCTAGCAGGTCACCCACGTGGGAACGCGAGCCAGCTCCGTGGAGGTGCAGTGGCCTTGGGGCTGGGGGTTTCCAGCTGCCCCCTCCCCTAGTGAAACACGCCTTCTTGACGACAGGGGGCCTGGCAGCCTCGGGCTGTGAGTGGTGACCTTGGAGCTGGGAGCGAGGTGGGCGTGATGGGAGGAGACAGCCGTCCGCAAGCAGCTGGAGAGAACGGAGCCCCCCCCCCCCCCGCCACCCCGCTGCTGGCATCAGGCTGCCTGCCAAGGGTGGTGTCGCAGGGAGAGCCTGCCTGCGTCAGCGCCGGGAGCCCCACGGGCAGGCAGGCACCCACCTTGGCCAGGCCGGGCACACCACCGTCTGGGCGCGTGCCAGCTCGCTCACTGCCACAGCTCTGGATGCCAGGGCAAGGACCACAGGCCGGGCACACCACCGTCTGGGCGCATGCCAGCTCGCTCGCTGCCACAGCTCTGGATGCCAGGGCAAGGACCACAGGCCAGGAGGCTCAAAGAGCGGTTGGAGTCCGGACAGCGCTGGAGTCCGAGGTGTGGGCCGGGCTGGCTCCTCCGGAGGCCTCTCTCCTGGGCGCGTGGACACCGTCCCTGCCCCGGGTCCTCACGTGGTCATCCCTCCTGGGCGTGTGGGCGCCGCCCCCTCCCCGGGTCTCACGCGGTCATCCTTCAGCTGTGTCTGTGTCCTTGTCTCCTCTTCTCATGGGGACACTGGTCACGTTGGATCAGGGCCACCCTGGTGACCTCTCTCTACCTTAATCACCTCTCTGAAGGCCCCGTCTCCACACACAGCCACATCCTGAGGTGCTGGGGGGCCAGAACTCCAACATAGAAATTGGGGGGCCACGACTAAGTCCACATCACTGACGTGTCCCGGGAGCTCCGTGCCAGGCACCGCTCGGCTGTCGAGCACGTGTTCCTGTTTCTGTTTTCCCGTCTGACGTGCAGCTGTCACAGCCCGGGTTCCCAGGTGGGGAGACTGAGGCCCAGGGAGAGGTGTGTGCAGAGACTGTGACAGTCCAGCAGAGGGGAGAGCACGGGTGCGGTCTCAGCACAGGCGATGGACAGGTGCTATAAATACGACCCGTGCCGAGGGGGACCCAGAAGAGGCCGGCTTGCCCCGGCCACAGGTCCCTCACGACTTGCTGGCGCCCCCTGGCAGTGTGCTCTCTGAGGCCAGGGACCCTGCTAATCCCGGACCACTTGCAACCACGTGTCGGCCAGGAATGGGCAGCCTGAGTGTCGTGCGGCCACGGGCAAAGCTGGCCGTCTGCATGCTGGTCCTCAGCTTCTCGCACCTTCTATTCATGCTCCAGGTTCATCCAGATGGGACCGGCCGTGGGCTGCTGTTGGGAGCAGAGTCTCCAGAGAAACTGTCCCCTGTAGTCACGTGTGTGGTTTTGAACGTGTCGGACTTGGCACCGGCCGTGCTGTGCTCGGTCTGCTTTATCTTCACCGCTGACATGTTTCTCTCCGCGAGCCGAGGCCACAGCACTGAACTGGACTGTCTGTTCGACTCAGTTCTCTCAGCTGCCCTTGGTGCTGACTCAGGCCGCGCCTGGGTCTGGGCTCTCGGGTTGTGCACTTGCTCCCAGGGGCCGAGATGACAGCCATGTGCCTGTGACAACAGGGTGGGGCGCCCTACCTCCAGGCAGCTGTGACCTCTCCAGCCAGTCCCGGGTCTGCGGCCTTGAGGGCCCCTCGCCTGGTCAGCCCTGCCCCGGCCCCAGCGCTCACTCCTGGGCTTCGGTGCACGCGGGCCCCGACTCTTGGGTGCCCCTACCCCGCTGGGGCCACTTAGGGGGCCCTGGCCATTTGTTTGATTTGTTTGTTTTGGGGTGTCCCTCCAGCCCCCTCTGCTTTGTGAGATGCCCCAAAGAGGAATCCTTTCCTGGCCCTGGTTGTCGCCAGGCGGCAGGGTCCCTCGAAGCTTGTGGTCTGTCCTGAAGCCAGCAGCAAAGCTGGGGACCCTCCTCCTGGTGGCCGTCTGGCCAGGAACCATTTCTTCCCTGGAGAGAGAGGCCACCACATTTGCAGTGCCGCCCTTCCACTCTCCAGGCTGGCGGAGAAAATAGAGGAGGCGTCTTTACTGACCCTGCGCAGGGGTGTCCTCGAACAAGGTTGGAGGCTGATTCATTCTGAAATTTTACCAATTAAGAACATAAGCTTACCAAAACCACGTCGGGGGAACGTTAAGAGTCAGCCACACACCATGAGGAGAGGTGTCCATAGCGCTTTGAACCAACAGGATCAGTGTATAAAAAATAGACACCCTACAAACCAGAGAGAAAAAGTTCGACAGCCCAGGGGCCACGCGGGCACCGTCAGGAGCTCCGTGCCGCCGTAGGCCAGCAGGCGTGGGAAGAGGTGGTCAGTCACACTCATGCGCTGGGCGGTAGGTGTTAGGACGCCTGGCAGCTCCGTGCGGGGAACGGCCTCCTCCAGGGCTGGCAGGAGGCCAGCAGCCACGGCGACACGCTCAGCACCCATGCTTCTTAGGAGCACAGGGTGGCAGAGGGCACGGCGGGAGGGCGAGCGCTGCCAGGCTCCAGGCACAGCTCAGAACCACGCCCAGCCCGCGTACACGGTTAGGCACAGAGGTGCCCTCGAGGGGATCTGATGAAGACAGAGAGGGAGTGATGAACACAGCCCGGGCAGAGGTTGCCTGGTGCCCAGCTGGGCCGGGGCCACCCACCAGGCTGGCTGACTGCATCACCTCGCTCGGACGAAGGGGAATGCGTGTCAGGAAGCAAGCGTCTGTGTCCCTGGTTCCATGACAAAGGGAGAGAGGAGAAGGGAGCAGGAGGGACGGCCAACCCCGCAGACCACAGCCTAGGGGATGCTTGTCCCCCCTTCACGACTCCCCCCGTTACCTGCCATTAGGGGCCGCGAGGGCACGGTGGAGTCCTCTGTCTTCTGTCCCCCACCCCAGGGACTCCCGAAGAGAGCAGACACCCAGCCCTGGCCCAGGCCTGCCTGTGGGGCCGGTGGCCACTGCCTGGCAACATGTGTGTCCTGAGTACCTTTGTGGGGCCGGGGGTGCGGGGGGCCTTCAGGTTTTCCTCCATCCTCGTGACGACTGGGTGTGGGCGGCGTCAGCACTCACCCAGCTCCCGCCCAAGGCTGCTCTGCCGCTCCCCTACCCCTCGTCCAGGCCCAGCCTGGGCATTGGCCTCTGCTTCTGTGACAACAGCGTGCCGAGACCACACCAGCTCTGCGAGCTCTTGGCTGTTCTCTCTGGAAGGTTCTAGACTGCAGGAAGAACACAGCAGTGCAGGGTCCAGGAGGGGAGGGGAGACTTGTCCTTGTTTGGGGTTGCGGAAACAGGTATGGCAGGGCTGGGCTTGCCCAGGGTCACAGTCAGTCCTGAGCCCTCCTCACAGCTCCTCACAGGCTCCTTGGGAAGGCCTAGTAGTCTCTGCGCTCCCTGCCAGTTCTGGGAACGTGGGAAATGGGGTCGCTCTCTGTGCTTCCTGAGGAAGCTTCTCCAGGAAACACGCCAGGCCCCAGGGAGCCCCGATCAGATACTGGAAGTGGCCCCGGGGGAGCCCGGGCTGTGTCCTTGCAGAGCTGAGAGCAGGCCGCTGAGGCCCGACTGTGGTCCTGGGGCCGCAGCAGGGGCAGCTTCCGTCAGCGCTCCAGGCCCAGAGGAGCCCCTGGAGCCCAGGGCTGGGCTTCCAGCAAACTGGCTGCGGAAGGGGGCTCTGGCCAGGGCTTGGGGCCGTGCCAAAGCTGTGGGCAGCGTGCCTCCGGCTGGGGCTGTCCCCCAGAGAGCTGCTCAGGCCTTCCAGAGAATGCCGACCCCCCTCGGTTTGCTGGTTGGTTGGTTCAAAAGGAAGGGTCACATCCAGGCTCTGGCCCTGCGGCCTGAGGCAGATAGATCAACCCTCTCTCAGGAAGAGGTGGGGTCAGAACGGGATTCTTGGCCTGGCCTCTCCCTTGCCCAGGACCCTTGTCCCAGGAGCCCCAGCAGGCCCTCAGGCATCAGTGAGATGAGGCCAGGTGGCATTTGAATCTATGGCTCTTGGGGCCCCAGGGGAGCAAGGGGCGGGTGCCCGAGGCTTCCTTCCCAGGATAGTGCTGTGTCCGTGCACTGATGGCCCTGAGCATGCACCCAACGGGGCTGGCTGTCAGGGGAGGGTGGCTCTAAGAATTTACCCTGAGACGGGCCCTTGCTGTGTGTGGCGCCTGTTGTCCCCCAGCGGATGCTGTCGTTTGGTCGCTGGGGGACCCTGGGGAGGGGAGGTCAGGGGGCATCTGAGCTGGGGTTTCCACCTGCCCCAGGCCTACACTGGAGAGAACCAGGCTCGGATGAAGGTAGGAGCCTGGGGACCCAGTGCAGGCTACACAGGAAGGGGGGTGGGGTGAGGGGAGCCCCAGGAGCACAATGGCTCTGATGCTCGGGGAGCAGCCCTGACCCTGCCCTTTGGTGGTGGTGGCAGCACCTCAGGTCGCTGGGCCATGACTTGGGGCCTCTGCCTCTCTACTGGGCAGCCCAAAACCCCGCTTGCTAGAGGAGCCTCCACTGCCTCGGCCATTCTCCCTCTCCCCACCCCCCTCCCTGGTCCTTTCACAGCTCAGCACCCGTAAGCACTGGGGCAGGGCGGGCACGGCCGAAAGGCGCTGGGACTTAAGACACTGCTGCTGGGTAAAAACTATGAAGGGTATGGACAGTCGGCACAGGGGACAGAACCATCCAGAGGACCGCAGGAGCACAGCAAGTGCAAAGGCTCGGGAGGCAGGAGAGAGCCGGGAGGCAGGAGAGAGCCGGGTGCATCGGGACCTCCCAAAGAGGCCAGCAGGGCTGGGGGAGCTCGGGACAAGGTACAGCATTCGGATGTCACTGGGATGAAGACCGGAGCTCACCACTGACCCCATCTCTCAGGGAGCAGATGGTCGGTGACGGGGAAGGGCGCGGCCTCCCCCAGGCACACAATAGGCAGTCGTGACCAGGAGTGTGGTCAGTGGCAGGCCAAGGTGGCTGTCCTCCGACCGGGGGACTGGTGCCGTGACCGGCAGACCCACCTTCCTGGCTCCTAGGCTCCCCGGAGCGGAGGGCGTGGGTGGGGCCACCTGCTCCAGTGGGGGTTATAAATGGACCGGGGCAGCTGCCAGCGGGACTGCTCCCGGGGCAGCCGTGGTCGGCGCCCCCACGGCCCCTGCTCTCCCCCTGGGGACAAGAAGCCGGGCCAGTCTCGGCCTTTTAAGGGCATTTCTGGGCCAGCACCTCCATTACCAGTCTTTGTAGCGGCTGAAATGTGATCTGGCCGGAGCCCGGCTCTCAGTACAGCAGGAAGCTCTTCCTGGCTGGGCGCACGGCCAGCACTGCCTGTCCGGGCCGGCGCCCCACGTGCCACCTCCACTGCAGGGGGGGGGAGGTGCGCGGCCCTCCCCCCGAGGCTGCCTGACTGGCCTAGGGGGTGGCCACGGCGGTGAAGACGCCTGCAGAGAAGCCTGTGCTTCCGGCCGGGTGGGGGCGTCTATCCGGAGCCCTGCTGGGGGGGGGATGGGGGGCAGGCACCCCGTGTGCAGCCCGTGGCCCCTTCCCTTGCCTGCATCTGGGCTACTTTCAAAACCAGCGGCGCTCACCCCTGCAGAAGGCAGGAGGGAGAGTGTGGGGGTCCCCAAGCTGGGACCACCCAGGGTCCCATGGCAGGTTTGTGTGGGTGGGGGCTGGACAGGAAGAGGTGAGGGGCGGTTTCAGGGAGCCTGGGAATGCAGCCCTCCACGCTCGGAGGTTCCCCTGGGTGTCCCTCAGCCAGGCCCCACCAGGGTCCGGGCAGAAGGAGCCACGCCTGGCCTCTGGCACGCTGGGTCACCGGGGGATGTCAGGCAGGCAGGTGTGTCCTGGGAGGGATCCCTTGGACACCTGGTGCACCCGTAGTGCTGGCCGCGCAGGCTCCCCGTGTCCCCCGGCTCAGTCCCTGCGCACCGGGGCCCGCACCACGGGTTACAGTGTCCTCACAGGTCTGCTCCCGCGGCGTGGCGGCTCCCTGAAGGCAGGCCTGGGTCTCCGTTCCCTCTGCCCGGCCTCGGAGGCTCCTGGCCACGCCCGTGCCCGCCCTGGGGTCTGCCTTGTCCAGACAGCAGGCCGGTGAAGAGCTGGCAGCCCAGGGTACTTCGCCCTGCGTTTCAGAGCCGGGAAAGCAGAGGCCAGAGACAGCGTCCCTCCCAAAGAGCTCCTCGAGCCACAGCAGGCTTGTGCTCCGGTGTCCACACGGCCGGCGCGGGGTGGGGGGGCGGTG
Source organism: Cryptoprocta ferox (assembly GCA_028646485.1). Taxonomy (NCBI): domain Eukaryota; kingdom Metazoa; phylum Chordata; class Mammalia; order Carnivora; family Eupleridae; genus Cryptoprocta; species Cryptoprocta ferox. The sequence continues at coordinate 2,528,060 of CM053573.1, forward strand.
GCCACCGGCTGTGTCTCATGGGCAGGGCGAGCCAGCAGCACCTGGAGGTGTGGCCGCAGGAGAGCCCGGCTGGGGGGTCTGCTGGACCGAGCACAGCTGATGAGCCACGCCGCCTGGACCCTGGTTAGCACCACTGTACGTTTCAATTTAATTCTTGTATCTGTTCTGTTTTGTTTTGTTTTATTGTTGCAAGTACAAGGGTTTCGACCTGATAAAGGGCATCGATGAAAAATGCACAGCTGATATCCATCTGATGGTGCAATGTGCTTTTCCGCCTCTGAGTTTGCTAGAGCTGTCGTGATAAAGGATCACAGACCTGGAGGCTTAAACAACAGAGATTTCTTCTCTTACAGCCTGGAGGCTGGAGGTTTAAAATCCAGGTGTCTGCGGGGATTGGTTCCTTCTGCGACTATGAACGAGAACCCGTGTCAGGCCCTCCCCTCCAGAGCCTGGTGTGTGCGGACAACCTCTAGTCCTCCTCGGCCTGTGGGTGCATCACCGGGACCCCTGCCTTCACCTGCACTTGGCCTTTGCGTCTGTGTCTACATTCTCCCTTTTGCAAGGACACAGTCGTATTGGATATGGGGCCCCTCACTCCACTATGGCCTCGCCTTAACCCATCACATCTGGAATGGCCCTAGTCCCAGATAAGGTCACATTCTGAGTTCCTGTGGGTTAGGACTGCAACGTAATCGGAACTTTTAGGGGGATCCGGTCAGCCCATAAGACCAGGATAGGCAAGCATGTCTGTTCTCACCACTTTGATTCAACAGTTTTCTGGACACCCTACCATGTGCAGTAGGTGGGAAAAAGAAGAAAACACAGCATCCAGGTTAGAAAGGAAGTAGTAAGCTGTCCTTCTGCACAGATGGCAGGATTAACTGTGTAGGAAATCTTAGGAACACATACAGAAAACTTCTAGAACTAGTAAATGTAGCAAGGTTAATACAAGATGATTATGCAGAAACAGTATTCTGTTTACAAGCAACAAACAGTCCAAAATTTAAGGAAAAAAACACACAAAAAGGAAATATTTAGGGATAGATCTTACCAAAAACATGCTAATTCTGACTTGATTATAAAACTTTGCTGAAGGAAAAATTGTGGAAGGGAATTCAGATGAATTAAAGAAATGGAGAGATGGACTTGTCCATGGGTTGGAAGATGCAAGTTGATTAAAATGTCACTTCTCCCCCAAACCGATCTGCTCCTTCACAGCAAAATCCCAATCAAAATCCCACCAGACTCTTCTGTAGAGGCCAACAAGCTGATTGTCAAGTTCATATGGAAGTGTAAAAGACCTAGCATACCCAGTGTAAATGGGATAAGGAAGAATGAATTTGGAAGACATGTATTACCTGATTTCGAGACTTATATAAAACTATCACAATCAAGACAGTGTGGTGTTGACGTTAGAGAAGATACATGAATGGAATAGAACAGAGTCCAGAAATAGACCCAGAAATATACGGACAATTTTCAGCAAAGGCACAGAGGCCACTCAGTGGGGAAAGGAGGGTCTTTTTTTTTTTTTTTTTAACATACTGGGTGTCCCTAGACACCCAGATGGAACTTTGATCCTTACCTGTCACCATATACTAAACAGTAACTCGAAGTCATAGACCGAGAGACCTAACCTAAAACTAAAATTTCTAGACGAGAATGTAGGAGAAAATATTTGTAACTTTGAGTTAGGAAAAGATTTCTTAGCTATAACACCAAAAGCAAGAGCCATAAAAGAAAATGGGTAGATTGGACTGGATCGAAATGAAGGACTTTTGCTTTTCCAGAGGCACTAGAAAGAAGTGAAGACCAGCCACAGACTGGGAGAAAAGTCTTTGCAAAGCACATACCTGACGAAGGAAGTGCATCCAGAATATATAAAACAAAACAAAACATGGGAACAGACATTTCACCAAAGACACACCGATGGAAAATAAGCAAATAAGTTCACATCATTAATCATCAGGGAAATGCAAATCAAGACCCAGTGAGATACCAATGTGCACTAATTAGAACGTCTGACATTTTAAAAGACTGATCATCCCAAGGGTTGACGAGGTTGGGAATGAACTGGAATTCCCCTTCCTTGCTGCTGAGAGAACGAGCTGATGCCCACTTGAGGAAAACCGTCTGGAAGTTTCTTTAAAAGTTAAACATATACCAAGCCCAGGATCCGACCGTTGTGCTCCTGGAGAAATGAAAGCAGGATCCGTGCAAAGGCTCGTCCACAAGTGTGCCAGCAGCTTCATCCGTAACAGCCCCAAACTGGAAACCAGATGTGCACCAGCAAGTGAAGGGGTCACCTGCGGGCACCCATACCATGGGGAAGGCGCCGTGATCCAGGGCGTGCCACGGCTGGAATGGAGCTCAACACAGTTGGTGAGAAGAAGGCAGGCAAAACAGAGCACCTTCTGTGCGATGCCATCTGTACATTCTACAAGCACAGACTCATCCACGGTGACAGGAAGTCGTGGTTGCCAGGAGACCGCTGGGGTCAGGGTGGAGAGGCAGGAGGGAGGGATCCCAGGGCTCAGGAAGCCTTGGGGTGGTGGAGGCAAAAGCCTCTAACAAGAGATTCTCCTAATACTCAGAGTTTTTCTCTATATATAATTTCCAGAAACTTCTACCCATTTGCTATATTGCTATTTCAAGGAGGTACAAATCCTGAGGAAAGCGTTTGGCGGAGCACTGCCTTCCCTGTCTGCGGAGGGTGGGGGTCGCACTGCCTGGCCGCCTGGCCGCCTGGTGCAGGCTCAGGGTCTTGTGACTATAAAGTGGATTCAAAGCCTTAGAGGTTTATGTCAAAGCCAGTCCCTGGCCAAGCCCCCTTCCCATCCCCCCACGCCTCCTCTTGCTCTTGCTTAAAAAAGGCTACAGTCTGGTGGGGGTGGGGTGGGGGCACGTCCCACTCCAGAGCTCTGTGCCCACCTGGCACCTCTGCAGCTGGAAAAGGAAGAGTGACATGTGCTTCCTCCCCGGAAAGCTCTTTGGAAATGGCCTTCCACTTGCAGTTTGGGTTTCCCAGAGCAGGCTCCTGGGGTGGGGGCTGGGACGGGGCGATGGCAGTTGCTGGAAATGGCAGGGGCTGCGGGCAGGATTGAGCACTGAAGCCGGAACTCCCCTGGGAGCCGGAACGGCTGCAGCACGGCTTTCAAGTCAGAGCGGTGTGCAGGGCCGGCCGGGCACCCGTGGTCCATCGTCAGAATGGATTCCCAAGGATTCACCAGGTCACTGGTTGTCTCAGCGCTGCTTTCCTGCTTGGCACCACGGCGCCCTGCCCTTGCCAGTCAGCCTGCCAGGGGCTCCCCAACCCTCTGTGTGAGCCCCCGAAACATGGGGGCTGTCGGTAGTGAGGAAGAGCAATCGAGAGGCGTCTTCTAATAACAGCACGCTCCTGGATCTGAAGCATACTTATGTCGCCCCGGTTGCCATATTTTTCTTCAAAGCACTTTCGGAAATCTGAACTTACGTATTTGCTTGGGATTTGGTACTTGTTAGAGTTGAATCCTGTCCCCCCCAAAGATGTTCCAGTCTTAACCCCCAGTACGTGTGGAAGCAACCTTATTTGGAAAGAGGATCTTTGCAGATGATCAAGTCACAGTGAGGTCATCAGATGGGTCCTAATCCAATACGACTGGTGTCCTTATAAAAAGGGGAAATTTGGACACAGGCAGACATTGGGGTGATACTTCTTCAAGCCAAGGAATGCCAGAGACGTCAGCCAACACCAGAGCCTGTAGCAGAGTCTCCCTCGCAGCCCTCAGGAGGGACCAGCCCTACCCACACCTTGATCTCGGACTTCTGGCTTCCAGAACTTCAAGAATAAATCTCTGCTGTTTAATCCACCCAATTTGGGGTACTTTGGTCCGGCAGCCCCAGGGCTCTGATACATGACTTAACACCTGCTTCCCCTCTGGACTGGGTGTTCCACACAGACGGCAACCGTATCCGTCCTGTCATCGAGAACCCTGGCCGTGACCCGCTGTGACTGCAGACGGAGCATACGCAGGACCTCTCCATGGTCACCTGTGGATCAGAGGTCTCTTGGTGACCCCTCCTGTCCCCGTAGGTTCCCTGAAAAATGGGGCCATTGCCTGTTTGGGGTGTGGGGAGGAGGAACGCCGGGGGTTCTGTGTACTGAGCACAGCCCTCTGTCGAGACTGATCTCCAGCCTGAGTGTTCTCCATTCCTCGGAGCTGAATGAAGGGTGTCCCGGCAGGCTGCCCGCCTGTGCCACAGCCAGCAGTCAGCAGGGACCCCCGACCCACTCCTGCCCTTCACAGCCGTCCTCAAGGCCCTGTGGACCTGCCCTGCACGTGTGCACGCGCGCTGGGTGTGAGGACGTGAGGGGTTACTTGTCTGGGTCCCTCTCTCCAGCAGGTGCTGTTGGATTCCCACCAAGCCTTTCCCAAAGCGGTGAGGGTGGTTTGCCACTCCGGAAGCTCCTCGTTGTCCCCGTGGGGGCACCCTGCTCCTGGGCAGGGAGACCCATGCGGGTGGGGTGGGGGTGCGGAGGGTGAGAGGCCGCAGAAGGTCACTGGGTGCGAGGGGGCTCACCACCACCCAGGCAGGTGTCTGCCAAAGAGGAAAGAGCAGCAGCCCGCCGGCCTTCCTCGGACCGCATTCCCGCCGCTGCCTCCGCTTCCTGCCATGGCCACGGCCAAGAGGGGACCGGCCTGTTTGCAAAGACTCGGGTTCCCCGCGTCCGGCTGCCTCTGCTGCAGGAAATTTGCCATTGAGCTGAAAACCACACCGGCGGAGACTCGGCCACCCGCTCTCTGAGGCCGAGGGGCAGGTCGCGAAGCAATGGCCCGGGGGTGGGGGTGGTCAGCCCTGGGGTGTATTGGGGCCTGTCCCCTGCTGGGGGGCTGCCGAGGTGGGGCAGCTCCCCCGCCCTGCCTGGCCCACGAGGTTGGGGTGAGGCGTTGTGGCTCTGGTCTCACTGGCCCCTGGTCGTTAGCCTCGGTCCGAGGTTTCGCTTGACTGTTGGGAACTGGCCATTTAGGGGCAGGGTCTGGCTGTGAGATGCTGGTGAAGCTCTGTGTGCAGCAGACGGTGCTCTGAGGGGTGTTAAGAGCATGCAGAAAAGTCTGGAAGCTTCGGCTGGTGAGACATCGAAGACAGTCTGCCATCAGCTGAGGGCCAGTGCGAGGGTGTGCAGACCCAGCGTGGTCTAGGTCAGGCAGCAGAGACGCCCCGGGGGGAAGGCCCAGGGCGGGGGCCCACCTGCGGGTCCCTGCCAGTCAGCATCCAGAGTGTGTCTCTGCCCCTCGGATGTGTCGGCTACGACCTGGCATCCCCCAAAGGCCCCCTGGGGTCAGGGGTGGCCGTCTGGTTGCGTCCATCTGAAAGCAAAGACCTTCCCGTACTCGGGCTGAGAGACAAATAGGAGCCGGACAGGGTGTCCGCCTCCCGAGGCGGCTCCGGGTCCCTTTGAAGGTCCAAACAAGTCGTGGCCTCTGGCCTGGCTGTCGGGGCTTTGGAACCAGAAGGAAAGCCACACCCTCAGGCCAAGGTTTTCCTGCTCTTTGAAAGGATCTTCGTTCCAGAGTCCCACCCTCGGAAGCTTCCGGAATAGGCCCATCCCCCTCCTGCCCCCGAAGTACCCAAGAGGGAGGTAGGAAAGCTAAGCGAGCAGGGCCAGTGGCTTGTTGGCCTCCGGGAAGCTCCGATGACCTAGCAGCATGCGCGTCCCGCACCGGCCGCCCCTCCTGCTCCAGAACCGGGAGTGGAGGCCCCAGGCCTCTGCGCACCGGGGGGCCCCGGCCACGGGGGCCCCCTTGGAACTCCCTCCCGCGCTGGGTTTGGGTCCCAGGGGCCAGACCGGCCGGACACCTGGTAGAGAGAGGCTGGTGCTTGCAACCTGCCCACAGGTGGGGCACAGCCCCGCCAACGGGGACACGGAGTGCTCTGCCCTGGCCACGGGGTCGGAGCCCTTCTGCGTGCGCAGCACGTGAGCCCAGGCCGCGCCTGGCGGACAGCGCGCTGCGGGAGACTCTCGTGACTGCCCTGGCTGGACCCTGCGGGTCTCGCTTTCCTCCTTGCACGGCAGCCAGGGGAGCAGAGCTGCGGGGACCCCATGCTGGGGGCTGTGGCAGCCGCATGTCCCCGGCTCTGAGCCCCGCCCGTGGCCGGTCCGGTACACCGGCTGGGCCTCCCACCTTCCACCCCCCTTCCAGGGCCCCTGGTCAGCTGCCTGCTATTCCCACATTTGTGCACATCTCGTGTTGGATGCGCGGAGCACCGTGTTCCGGCAGCTTCCTCGCACATTGGTCCATGCGAGCCAGCTGCTCTCGGGGTGCTGAGCCCGCGTCTGCGGGTGACGCCAGGATGGGCCTGCAGGCCACCTTGTGCCCCAGCCCCGTAGTGCTCCGAGGCCCTCCTGCACCCACAGCTGGGGTCGCCCAGCCCCTCCCACCTCTGGGGCTCTTTGAACCCCACCAGATCCCCCCTCGGGCCGCATACCCACTTTGGAGGCCCCCTCTCATCAGCGGCTGGTGGCAGCCTTGGTCCTTCTTTTGTCCTGCCCCTGGGAGCAGCCGGTGCCACTGCCAAGCCTTCCTGGTTCTGAGCCCACCGGGGACCACGGGCCTGGGTGGGGCTGTCTGAGGCCTGGCTGCATCCTCGTCCAAGCTGTGTCCTTGGCCAAGCACCAAGCGACGGTTTCAGAGAGATGGAGGTGGGGTGCTTGGCAATTCCCAAGGTCACGGGGCCGTCAGGGGGACCTCCTGTGTCCCACCCACTTCCAGACAGAGGCTGGCCCCTCTGCCAGGATGGAGGCTGGAGGACATGGCCCAGCGCCGCCCCGCCTGGCCTCCACCCAAATCCCACCAGCCCCCGCCCGCCCGTGCTTACCTGGCCCTGCAGGGATGGGTGGGACGAGCAGGGAAGGGGCGGAGGCCACCAGGCGGGGGCTTGAATTCACATGGCCTGGCACTGGCTCTGGGGAGCAGAAAACCATTCCACACACTTGCATGCACGGGTCCCAGCACACACCCACATGTACCTAGAGCGTGTGCTCTGGGCACAAGCACATGTGTGTATGCACCCACGTGGTTCACACACTCAGGCTGGACACACACACGTGCAAGGCACCCTTGACCATGTAGCTGCACAGGTACACGGAGGACCCCAACCTGGGGACGGGGGTCCTGGCAGTGGCCCCGAGGTGACAAGTGGCACTCGGGCTCAGAGGGAGGGGTCTTGGTCCCTGGCGGCCACGCGTTTCCGAGTCAGCAGGCCTGTCGGTTTGTTGACCTGGGTCGCTACGAGGCAGGGGGGTCCTGAGCCCCCAGCCTGCAGCACCCCCACCCCGCTGCCTACCGCCAGGGCAGCGCAGCGTCCACACTTCATTTCATTTTCTGTGTTTTCTCTGTGCTCGTACTTTTACTTAAACCAAACATTTGTGCGCTCTCCCTTCCAAAATGCTCACCACCACACAGGAATCAGTCCTGCCCTCCTCCCCCTGCGGCTCGCCTCGGCCCTGTGGCCCCCGTGGGCTCGACGCACATACCACGCACAGAGTGCAAACCTCCGGCCGCAGCTGCAGGTCATGGAGGTCATCACCTCCGTGGGCAGGACAGGGCCAGCCTGGCTCTCGGCGTGCCCTTGGATGAGGCCATCTGGCTCTGTGAGTGGACCGTGCACTGGGGTGCTGTAGCTGGGGGGACACATGTCCAGGGCCATGGGGCTGGACGAGGTGCCCGGGACAGGGACCCTGGAGCAGTCTGAGGGCTCCCAGCACCCCCACCCTGTGCAGAGCGCATGCGTGCTGCGGCCCCTCGGGCCTGGGCTCACACCGCTCCTCCCACCCGGGCCCAGGCCTGCCCGGCTGTCCTGCGTCCCTCCCTCCCGCCCTCCTGCTTGGCCCCACGCCCCAGTTTGTGCTTGGCGGCTGTGGGAAGGCCAGGCTGCAGGTGTGCCATGAGGGAGACCCCTGGGGGGTTGGGCGGAGGTGCTGACAACTTCCTGCCTTTTTTTTTTTTTTTTTTTTGAGAGAAAGAGAGAGACAGCGTGAGCAGGGGAGGGTCAGAGAGAGAGAGAGACACAGAATCTGAAGCAGGCTCCAGGCTCTGAGCTGTCAGCACAGAGCCCGATGCGGGGCTTGAACCCACGAACTGCGAGATCATGACCTGAGCCGAAGCCAGACACTCAACCGACTGAGCCACCCAGGCGCCCCGACCCGCTGCCTTTGACCCCGACCCCCAACCATCACTGCACACGAGGTTCGGGGGGGCTGCGGGCAGTGCAGCCGCCGCTGGTGAAACCAGGGGGTGACGGTCCTAGGCAGGATGGGGATGAGTGGGCCTGATGTGGGAAGATGCATGCGGCAGGGTGAGCGTGTGTGTGTGTGCATGTGTGTAGTGTGTGGTGTGTATGTGCAGGATGCGTGTTAGTGTGAACATAGCAGGGCTGGGAAGGGGAGAGACCGGAGCTCAGTGCATGGCACGGTGGGGGGACAGCAGGGTCACAGTCCAGTTAGGAGGTGGGACCGCCTGTCCAGGCGGGGGTGCCCTGTGTCTGTGCTGGCTGGTGGCGTCCGTCCACCCCTCCCACCACACTGGCCTCGCCTCGTCCCCGCTGAGTCTGGCTGTACCCGGAGCTGCCCCTGGGGCTCTGCGAGCATGGAGACCACAGGGTGAGCACGTGGCCACCAAGCAAAGCACGTGGTATTTAGCCGGCCGCCCCCCTGGGCTTGTGGCCGGCCCTTCCGGGCTCTCTGCGGGCAGCTGGCCGTCTGTCCGCCCACCCCTCCCGTAGGAGCTAAAAGTGCTGGCGTCACACCTGGGCTCTCGTCCCTCAGGGGCCGTGTGTGCAGCCCGGGCTCCTCCGCCGGAGCGCCCGTCAGCGCGTTTGCACACCCCGGCGGTTTGCACTCTGTGCGTTGTATGTGCGTCGAATTCTCGTTCACAGACACCCTGCAGCCACACCTACGGTGAGGTTCCTGACCCGGGCGTAAACCCCCTACGTTAAAGCAGTGACCTGGTGACCGCAAAGGTGACCTCCCAGTACCGGCTCAGATTCCCGTCTGTGAGTCTGAGTGACCACGGGACAAGGGGGCATCAGCCGCTCCCGGGAGGACCCTGCCAGCCCCGCCAGCGAGCGCAGGGGCGCTGGAACTGGGGCCCCCACTGGCTCTCTTCTGGCCCCTTGTCCTGGCCCGGGAGCCAGGCTGCTCCGGGGCTGTCCTCGTCCCGGGAGTTCGTCACACCACTGAGACTCTCAGGAGACGCTGCGGGGCTGCGCGCCGTCACAGTGGCTGACGGGGGACCCTGGGACTCGGGATGCGTCCCTCGGGCCCGCTTTTCCAGAGGCAGAGCTGCCCCGCTGAGTGACCCCAGACCACTGAGCACAGGTGCATGCCGCCACAGCACACAGGGCACACGCGGGCACACGGGGCACACGGGGCATATGGGCACACATGGCATGAGGGCACAGGTGGGCACACAAGCACACAACACACATGGGAACACGCAGGCAAACATGGCACATGTGGGTGCACATGGCACATGTGGGCACATACAGGCATCCACGGGCACCCATGACACATAGGTACAGGTGGGCACTCAGCACGTGGGCACAGGCATGTACAGACAGGCATACGTGGTCACAGGAGGGCACACACGAAGCATACATGGGCACACGGCACATGTGAGCACAAGCGGGCACACATGGGAACACATGGCATGTGGACACAGACAGGCACAGGTGGGCACGCACATGGCACATGCAGGCATACATGGGCACATGGGCACACACATGGGCACAGGTGGGCACTCATGAGCACACACCGCACATGCAGGCACATTCGGGCACACATGCGGACACACTCAGGACGTGGACACGGGCACATGCAGCACACGTGGGCACACCTGGGCACACGGGAACACACAGGCTGCAGCTGTGATGGTCCTGCACTCACTGTGATGCCCATAATTCTCCCCAGACTGTTGGGCCGGTTTTACTTTGGTAAAACACAGTAACACAAAGGTTACCACCGTGACCATTTCTAAGTGTCCGTGTCTGTGGCATCGAGGCCCCTCACATTGCTGTGCAGCCATCCCCATCATCCATGTCCAGAACTTTCCATCCTCCCAGATTGAAGCTCTGTCCGCATTAAGAGCTGACTCCCCGTCTCCTCCCAGCCCCCACCATCCTACTTCCTGCCTCTGGCTGTGACTGCTCCAGGGCCCTCAGGTAAGTGCAGTCACGTGGCCTTTGTCCTTCTGTGACATAAGCCATTACATCCCTCAGCTTGTGAGACATACACGTCTGTTGTTATAACCCACCCGGCCTACGGCAGTTTTGTCACAGCAGCCCGGACGGACCGAGGCGTGCGCATACATACATTTTGTTTATGCGTTTGTTCACAGAGGCCTCCAGAATAACGTCGGACTGTGTGTCTGGGCTCCGCGGCCGGCCAAGTGGACACGCAGCCTCCCCGGTGCGTTTCCGCGTTCAAGCGTTCTCCGTGACCACGTTTATTCCTGGGGGGTTCGGTGATTTTGTGCTGCTGCCGTAAACAGAATTCTTTTCTTACGTTCCTTTCCGGCCCATATACAGAAATGTGACGGACGTCTGTGTGCTGATTGTGTATCCGCGATGAATTTGTCGAATTCGTTTATTAGTTCTGACGGTGGCTGTTTTCTGTGTGTGTGTGTGTGTGTGTGTGTGTGTGCAACCTCTAGCGTTTTCTACACGTGAGATCGTGTCCTCCGTGTGCAGAGGTCATCGGCCTTCCCCTCTCGGGTTTGGATGCCTCACGCCTCTGTCTTGGCTCGCCGCTCCTGCAAGGATGCCCAGCACTCTGTCCGCTTCGTGTTCGTTCCCAGGTGTCACCGTTGAGAATGGTGTGGGCCTCACAGCACGGGGGCTCCACCTTGAAGGATGACGCGATCCATGGGGACCTGGGAAGGAGTACTGAGCAGCTGACCTCCCCCACCCCGTGTCTCGCTGCACGGCGAGCGCCGCCCAACAGACACCAGAGGCTCCAGGCAGCAGCTGGCTTGCGGCCAGAGCAGGCCGGTCCGCCCCCTGCACCCTGAGCGCCTCCGAGCGGCCTGACACGGGCCAGCGTGGGGACCACGTCCACCCACGTTACCCATCTCCCAGGGCCTTTCTCCCCAGACTGGTCTCTGTGACAGCCTAGAACCTAGAGCCACGCACGGTTCCCTCCGAGGGGAGCACCGCCAGCCAGGGCTGCGTCCCCTGGTGTGGCGGGACGGTGTGCCCACGGCGGGGGACCCGTGGGCGGGCGGCCCTGCTCCCGTGATGCCACGCACAGTCTGGGCTTTGCTCGTGTCTCCCCTTTGTCTGATTGGCCAGACAACGACCCAGGATGCCTCCGCTCTCTGCTGCACAGCCCGAGTCCTATCTTCTTTTCATGTTTATTTATATTTGAGAGAGAGAGAGAGACAGAGCATGAGTGGGGGAGGGGCAGAGAGAGAGGGAGACACTGAATCCGAAGCAGCTCCAGGCTCCCAGCTGTCAGCACAGAGCCCGACGCGGGGCCCGAACTCGGGAGCAGCAAGATCATGACCTGAGCCGAAGTTGGATGCTCAACCGACTGAGCCTCCCAGGTGCCCCTCAAGTCCTATTTTATTGAAAACTGCAGTTCCAAGTCAGAAAGACTGGTGACGGGTGGGCGGAGAGCCGATGGGGCGCTTCCTCCAGCTGGCCTCCCGGGCCGCCCTGCTGGCTCCTGCCTCAGCCCGAGAAGGACCCCTGGGTGGGACGGCCGAGCCGGCAGGGCTCCGGGCCAGTGTCGGGGTGCTGAGGCCTCTGCACACAGACCCACTGCCGACTGCCCTGGGCGTGGCCAGCAGCACGAAATGGCGACGGAGGGTCCTGGGGGCCATGCTGGGGGTGGGGAGGCAGGGTTGGGGCGAGGGGTCGTCATCCAGAAGAGGCTCGGGCAACCTGGCTGGGAGCACCTGTTGACTCCCACCGGTGTTCAGGCAGAAGGGGGACCCGGAGGCCAGGTGGCGGCGGGCGCCCTTCTGTCCTGGCGAGCCTGTCCGCCAGGAGCCCAAGGCGGAGTCCCAGAGCCACGCGAGCAGGGCATCGTCCTTGCCTCGGTGGCCCGGGCCCCTGTGGGCTGGCCTGGGAGGTCAGGGGCCTCGGCAGGGGAGCAGGTGGCCCCGCACCGGCTGCCCCGCCCCTTAGGGTGAGCAGCCCCGAGTTCCAGAAGCCCCGGCAGGTGAGGAGGGGCTTGGCCGCCCTGCTGGCAGCCTGGCCTGCCGCCTGCTCACAGGCCCCACATAGCACTGGGCCCCTGTCATCCCGCGGTGGGGGCCCCAACCGGGACCCCCCACCTGTTTGTTTCCCCCACTCCCGCGGCCACGTGGCTGGAGCCTGGACTGTAGGTGGGGCTGGGGCTCCTCAGGATCCAGAGGCCACCTGCGGCCTGGGTGGGCTGTCCCCACACACAGCGAGCAAGGGCCTGGGCTCTCGCTGGGGGGACAGTGGGTGACGGCTGGGAAGCTGCCCTGTGTGTGGTGCGCACGCACACGTGTTCATGTGTCTGTGCATGCACGTGTGTTCATGTCTGTGTGTGCACGTGTGTTCATGTGTCTGTGTGTGCGTGTGCGTTTGTTCATGTGTGTGTGGTGCGCGCGCGGACGGGTGTTCATGTTTGTGTGCACGCGCGTGTTCATGTGTCTGTGTGGTGTGCGCGCGCACGTGTGTTCATCTGTGTGTGTGCACGCGTTCATGTGTCTGTGTGTGTGCATGTTCATGTGTCTGTGTGCACGCGCGTGTGTTCATGTGTCTGTGTGGTGCGCACGTGTGTGTTCGTGTGTCTGTGTGCACACGTGTGTGTTCATGTGTCTGTATGGTGCGCACATGCGTGTGTTCATGTGTCTGTGGTGCACGCACGCGTTCATGTGTCTGTGCGTGTGTGTGTTCATGTGTCTCTGTGTGGTGCGTGCACGCGTGTGTTCATGTGTCTGTGCACGCGCACGTGTTCATGTGTCCGTGTGTGCACGCACGCGTGTGTTCATGCGTCTGTGTGTGCTGGGGTCACTGCGCCCAAAACACCCCCTTCCACGTGCTCTGTAATGAGAGAAAGCACGAGTCCTTTTCCCGCACGGGAGGGTCTGGTGTTTTTGGACGTCGTTCTCTGCGTGTGTGAGAGAGAGACAGAGAGACAGAGGCAGGGAGAGGCGGCCCAGATGGGGAGGGATGGGGGCACCTGAGAGGAGGGAGGGGCCAGGACAGGTGGAATGTCCTCGGTGCGGGGGAGGTCAGCCCCTGCAGTCCGACCCGTGACCCCAGGCTCTCGGGGGGTCACCCTCAGCGGGCCCTTCCGGGGCTGAGACACAACTAGCGGGGGTGAGTGCTCTCGGTCAGGGACCGGGGCGGCTGCGGGGGTCCTGGGGCCCTGGGCCCCCCGCCAGGGCTCCACCCCACCGGCCGGTTGTGCTCACAGGGTGGGAGGGACCCCAGCCGCATTCTGTGCTCCTTAAGCAGGGCTGGTGCAGACCCCACAGGATGCCCCTTCCTGACACCACCCGCGAGGAGCGGGTCCCCAGGTCCCCACACTGCTGTCCCCACACCATCCTTCCTCTTGTGTGATCGTTTGCTCACAGAACTTAGGAAAGCGCTTGGGGGCACCGCCAGTCGGTTAAGTGTCCCATTTCGGCTCAGGTCATGATCTCGTGGTTCGTGGGTTCGAGCCCCGCGTCGGGCTCTGTGCTGACAGCTCGGAGCCTGGAGCTGCTTCGGATTCTGCGTCTCCCTCTCTCTCTGCTCCTCCCCCGCTCATGCTCTGTCTCTTTCTCTAAAAAATAAACATTAAAAGAATTTTTTTAAAGAACTTAGGAAAGCGCTTGACTTCCTCTTATGAGTTTATTCTGAAGGACACGACTGGGAGGGGAGGCTGGAGGAGCTGCTCGGGCGGGTAGGGGTGCGGGGCTTCCGAGCCTCTCAGGGCCCCGCCTTCCCGGGGCCTCCGTGGAGGCCTGGGAGCCTCTGAAGCCCATCCTTTTGGGGATCCGTGGAGGTTCCATTACCCAGGCATGACTGACTGAGTCCCTGGCCAAAGGTGATTGACTCCAATCCAGCCCCAGCCCCGCCCTGGGGTTGGGGGAGGGGCCGGAGGTCAGCCCTCCATTCGCAGGCGGGAACCCCCCAAACCAGCCCCCATCCAGGGTCTTCTAAGGGCACGTCCGAGAGTCACCTCGCTGGCGTGACTCCGGCTGGCTCGGGGGCTCGTGGATAAGCCTCTGACGCCCTCCTCACGTGGGAAATTCCCCGGGATTCCAGAGCTCTGCGCAAAACGGGCCGAAGACCAGATACAAACGTCTTCCTATAGATCGCACGGTCCCAGGGCCTCCCTGGCATTTTTCCGTGGGACGCAGAAAGGCGGCCACAGTCAGGATCACGTCTGAAGGGACGAGGAAGGCGTGGGGGGCTCCGTGGTGAGCAGCTGGCTGTCTGGGGGGCCCCCGCCCACGGGGTTTCCAGTCCCCCTGGATGAAGTCACCGGATGCAGAGCCGGAGGAGACGCGCACCCCTGCACCCTGGGAGGAGGGAGGCCGGCGGGAGGCGGCCGCGGCCTCCTTGCTGGTCTTTCTCCGGGAGACCGAAAGCAGGGCTGCGGCCCCGAGGGTAAGCAGAAGATCCCAGGCCCAGCAGCCTGACCCGGAAGTGATTTTGAGCGTCCAGCGTTAACCCGACAGCCGCACGGCTGCACCGGGACGCCGCCCCGCCCTGCAGATTGTGCCACGTGCACGGCAGCAGATGCCACCCCCCCCAGGACGGCCCCTCCCCCGGCGGGGAGAGCAGCACCCCTGCTGGACCGCAGCCAGGACACGCCTGCTGAGTGCGCCCAGAGGAAGACCCGGCGGGGATGCCTGAGGGCCCCCAGCGTCCATCCAACCCTCCCTCCCCCCCTGCCCTGACCACCCTGCCTCCTGTGTGAGTCGCACACACTGACCGTGGGGGGCCGGCCGGGGCGGTGGGGGCCGGGCGGGCTCTGACGCCCCAGGAGTCCCCCGGCCTCCGCTGGAGGAGCACCTGCGGCTCAGAGGGGGCCTGGGGGCCCCCCAAGCTCACCAGGCACCGCGGGGTCGTGGCAGCTCCGTCTTCTCTGTTGCAGGGACAGCAGGGGCTCAGGTCCCCGTGAGGAGTACTGAGAGGAAGCTGTGAAGGGCGGCTGGCTGTTCTCATGAAAGTCACCTTGTTTTAGGGACTTTGCTCAAGCTGGTCCCCGTCACCTGCCAGCGCTGCCCCCACCCCTGCTGGCCTGTCAGGAGGCCTGTGGGCCGGCGGGTGGCGGTCGTGGGATGCGGCCGGCAGGACTGGACAGGCTCAGGGCAGACGGGTCTGAATGGCCCCTCCCACGGGACTCTGCCACCACCTGCTGCCTTCTTGTCCCCTGCCCTGCGGAGCCACCCCGGGGCGTCCCCAGGCCTCTGTCACCCCTTCCTTCCCAGAGCTGGACCCTGCTCGGTCCTTCACTCCGGGTCACCTAGACGTCACTGCTGACATTCGCCCCAGGCCCGCCATCCCCAGGAGCCCAGGCACCTGCCCCTCCTGCTGCCTCTCTGGGCACCTGAGCTCTTTCTCTCCTCACCACTCACCCAGTTCAGGGGCAGGACGTCACTCTAATCACTACCGTGCTGTCTGGAAACTTCTTTGCCCCCCCCCCCCCCCGCTGGACTTGCCTGGGAAACCTCACCCTTTAATTCCTTGCCTGACAGCAGCCCCAGGCTGGCCTCACTCGGCTGCCCACCCCCGCACCAGCCATTCCCAGCACCCTGCCTGGCGGCTCCTACTGGCCTGGCCGAAAGGGCTCGTCGGGTCGTGGGCTCTGGTCCTCAGTCTGTCTCCCTCCCTGCAGCCTGGTGGCCTGTCCACGTGTTCCCCTTTGCTCAGCCTCCATTCGATCTTTGGGTCCCACCCTGCTTCCCCAGGGACGGCAGCCCCCCCCGCCCCCACTCCAGCTCCTGACGTCCCCCCGTGTCCTGGGAGAGCTGTCTACACCACGCTCCCTGTTGGCCCCTCTCCATCTGCTTGTCCCTCTTGGGCAGGAGGGGCCCCGTCATTCGAGGAACTGCATGGGGCCACATGCTTTTCTGTGGAAAAGGCTTTTCTGGAGAAAACACTCCCTTTTCCGGAAGGCATTGCCCCCAGATTCCCACCAGGCTCATGTCCTCACTTCATTTGGTCTCATTCCAGCACCTCGAGGTGAGGTTTCCTGTCCCCTGTGCCTCCCGCAGCTCACGGGTCCTCATTCTGCCTTATTTCCCCGCGCACGGCCCGTGCCCCCTGCTGCCATCCTGTGTATTTACCTTTCAGTTCATTAATCAGCTCTTCACCTTTGCAGGATGCTGGGAAGCCCCCTCATTCTTTAAAAACCGATAAGGGGACAGAATCAAGTATTTATCCTGCCTTTCCCGGCAAACAGAAAGTCGGTAAATCAGCTAATGAAGAATGAATCATAGAATTAAGATATTGCCATTTTGCTGCTTCCAGTGAAATTACAGATGTGGCCGATGGCCCTCGTGGCTGCGGGAGTGCGGTGGCGGCCAGGCTGCGGGGGCCCTCACAACGGCTGGGACACGCCAACCACATCCAGACCCCCATCCGGCTAACCGCAAGGAGAGGGACTCCAGACACCGTGCACGCGGGATGGCACAGCACCCCTCCGGTCAGCCGGAAAGAGATGCAAGCTCCCTGTGGAACCGCTGGCTTCCAGAAGCTTCCAGAAACTCAGAGGACAGAGGGACGTTCTGGCTCCACCTCGAGGGTCCCTCGTCCACCTCCTCCGAGACAGAGTAACCAGAGCAGCACGCCGACCTGGTTTGGACCCGATCATGATAAGCCCAGCGTATCAACACATGTAAGCTGTCCCAAAGTGTTCGCGAGACAGTGGGGGGAATCTGAACCCTGATGCTGCTGAGGGAGCATTCATCTCATTTCTGGGGGTGCTGATGGCAGCATGACAGTTCCGTTATGAACAGTGACTTTACAGATGCTTCTGAGCCCTGTGGTGCAAACGGTCTGACGTCAGGGATTTACTTGAGAGTTAACCCAAGCTGGGCTGTGGGCGGGGTGTGGACGAGGAGCCGAGGGCCGGCGGTCCCTGGTCACGGTAGACAATGGCTGTGGGGGGATGGGCTCTTCTGTCCACGTTAGTTTATGTTTGACAATTTCCTAATAACAGTCAAAAATCAGTCAGTCATTCAACAGGGGGATATTCTGTCCCATCGTCACCATTAGTGTTCCTCTCGGGTCACGTGGGATTCTGCGACCCGCCCCCGGAAGGCAGCGTAATACCACCTCGATTCC
Source organism: Cryptoprocta ferox (assembly GCA_028646485.1). Lineage (NCBI taxonomy): Eukaryota > Metazoa > Chordata > Mammalia > Carnivora > Eupleridae > Cryptoprocta > Cryptoprocta ferox. The sequence goes on from CM053573.1 coordinate 2,545,358, forward strand.
AGGAAACTTTGAAACGAGCAGAGTCACAAGCTAGGAAGGTGTAAAGACAAGCACAGAAATCAGTAACAAAGGAGCCCAGACTGATGTCTTAGGACCTGTTTCGGCGCAGCTGTGGCCCCCGTTTTGGTGACAGCTACGTTTGCGTCCCGTCTGCCGAGCAAGAAGTTGCAAGTGTCCATCGGGATCTGTTGGTGCTGAGCCGCTACCTGCAGCTTTAGTGGTTTGGGGGGTTCGCGCAAGGCCGTACCCCAGCGTGGCTGGCTGCGAAAACCGCTTCCGAGCTCCCTTCGTTTCTGCACAAAGCGCGACACGTGAAGCACCGGGACCGTAAAGGGATACGGGGCAGCCGTGGTTCTTCATGCACTTCTGCGACTGGCCGTCTCCCTCTTACTCTTCCTGTTTGTTCAGGGTCGCCTGCCCGTCGGGTGGGCCACCAGCTGGGCACGTGTCGCTTGTCCGGGTGGAGGGGCGCTGGGCCGGGCTGGCACAGCCAGGAGAGGCCGGGGCCTGAGCGGCCGATGGGACGGGGACACACGCTTGTCCGGGACGTGGGCAGGACGAGGGGCATCGTGGGAGGTGCGCCAAGCTGCCTGGGCTCCCCGGGCCGGGCCCCCTGCGCAGAGTTGCCCCTGGGGTCATGGGCCCTCAGAGGGGACTGGGGCCCGCGGGGTGGGGCAGGCAGCTGCGGGTGCTGGCAGCCGGCCACCTCCCTGCGCAGGGCGCCGCGGGGGCTCCGAGACAGAATGTTCCACCGCAGCCGGGAACAGCGCGTGCGGCCGGGGCTCCACGGCTGCGCTTGTTTGTTTAGGTTTTTCTTGTTTGAGCTGCAGGAATGAGCTTGAGCCGGGAGTGCCCTGTGGCTGCAGGGCCGTCGCCCGGGGAACTGCGGGCGGGTCACCTCGCAGGGCAGAGCCGGGCAGGAAGCCAGCCCTCACCCCACCCCCACGGGCTGCCCCACCTCTTGAACTTCCCTTGGCCTAACGTGGATCTTTTGTTCAAAACACTTTTATTGAGGGGCACCTGGGTGGCTCAGTCGGTTAAGCGTCCGACTTCGGCTCAGGTCATGATCTCACGGTCTGTGGGTTCGAGCCCCGTGTCGGGCTCTGTGCTGATGGCTCAGAGCCTGGAGCTGCTTCGGATTCTGTGTCTCCTTCTCTCTCCCTGCCCCTCCCTCACTCATGCTCTGTTTCTGTCTCAATAATAAATAAACATTAAAAATTTAAAAAAAAAATCCACCTGTTTTAAGTGTGAAGTTGGTGAGTTTTAGTGACTTTCCCGAACGGTGCAGCAAGGACGGTGGCCCACGTTTAGAACCTCTCTATCATGGTTTCACGCAGGAGGCGCATCTTAGTTTGGGGCCCCCTGAAAGCGGAGCTGGGGACAGGGACTTGCGTGCAGGCGGGTTCCCTGGAGGGGTCCCAGAAGGGTGAGAGGGAGGGTCTCTGCAGGGGCTCCCCCCCCACCCCAGGCATCTGGGCTCCACCCTGGCGACACCTCTGAGGACTGGCCCCGCAGAGGACAAGTAGGGCGCGTGTGAGCGCACGCGGGACTTCCTTCGCCCGCTCGCCCGTCTGTCCCGGGAAGCCCCTCCTTGCAGGCAGCGCCCAGCATTCCCTTGTGACACGCTGTGTTTACTCACCAGCCCCCCTGCTGACAGAGGTTTAGATTGTTTATTGCTTTTTCTCTCTCAAAAACCGGCTACAAGGATTTCCTTTGAAATGTATCCCAAGTAAGAAGAAGGGATGGAGGCCTGTAGGATGCATGAACCCAGGTGTGTGTGCGCGCAGAGCTGGGCGCTCAGGTAGTGTGCAAGCTCAGCTGTGTGTGTACAACGTACAAGGAAGTGTTGGGGAAACACTGCAGTTGATAGCCGTGGGCAAGGGAGGAAGAAGGAAGGAAGAGAGGAAGGAAGGAGAAAGTGGGGAGGAAGGAGGGAGGGAGGGAGGGAGGGACTCCTGGGTGGGGCAGCCTGGAGTGCATGTTGGTGGCAGGGAGGCAGGTGGGAAGGGGGGGAGGGGAGGGGGACCGCAGGGCTGGCAGTCCGTGTGCCCCACACGGTGGGAGCAGGGAGGAGGGAGGAGGGAGCAGTTCTGGGGGCTCCAGGGAGGACCTGTGCGCCTGTCCCTTTCCCAGGGCCTCTCGGGGGGCTTCGGCAGAGGCCCGTGTCCTCAGCCCAGGCCCTGAGGCAGTGGAGGCCGTGGTGCCCGGTGATGGAGGAGCGGAAGGAACCGGGGCTTGGCCATGGGGACCGACCTGCCAAGGCACCTTCTGGGTGGTGTGAGCTCCCTGAATCCTTACAACCACCCCATAGGGGAAACTGAGTCACAGAGAGGGAGAGTCACTGGCTTGAGGCCACACAGCTGGCAGAGGTGGCGCTGCTGGGGCCCCACTGCACTCTTGACCCCTGTGCTCTGCTGCTTCTTCAGAATGACATCCCTCAGCTGAAGCCCGTCTGCCCAGAGCCAGGCCCAGGAGCCCTTCTTGGTGAGTAACTGAGAACGTCCCCACAACCTTCTTCCTTGCTGCTTTACGGCAGCCATGTTTGCCAATATGCGTTGGTCCAGCTTGACCCCTGTCTTTTCTTCTGAATGTGCCCTTGATCTTGGCCAAGGCATTTGGCCAGAATTTTGAGCCCCTGCTCTGCCCCTGTTGGCAAAGGGCTGCAGCCAACTGCCCGGACCAGGTTTAAAATGTGTCTGAAGTTTTGGATAAGCGGATCATCTAGAGAATTGATCTCCAGGTCAATTAAGGTCATTTTGTTAATTGGCTTTCATAGAATGGATTTCCTATATCTTGCTCCAAACTGTTTTCCAGGTCTCCCCAAAGTCTTGACTGGGTCTTGGCGGATGCCAGAGAGAATGATGTCTGTGGAGGGTCCCCTCGAGGTCTCAGCAAGTGCCCAGGGAGGCCCTGCGGGCCTTCTGGGCTTGTTAAGGGACAAAGTGTTCCCTAAGCAGGGGGACAAGGGGTCACGGGCCCATCCACTGCCGGGTGTGGAAGTGTTGCCCAGAGGGCGGGCGGCAGGCTCGCTGCTGTCCCCTGGGCTCCCAGCACACCTGCTTTAGACAGACGGGGTGGTCCCCAGCCCTTGTCCGACACCAACTCTCTTCTCCCGGGATGTTTGCACGTGGGTCCCGTGTCCGGCGTCTGCGAAGGGTTTCGGGGGGTCGGCGTGGGGAGTGCTTGGGGCCGCACTGCTGGCCGAAGCCTCCCTCAGGGCAGCCCAGCACGCAGCGCCCAGCCCGGAGAGCCTTGTTCTACTAAACAAAGCAAAACCCAGTCCCCAGTGAAACAGGTGTGGGCTCTGGGGCAAGGTGGCCCTGTGCGCTCATGCCCACCCTCTGCCCACCGCAGGGCAAAGCGGATGGCCGCGGGGCTCAGGGGGCAGGGCAGCGTCTCTGAAGACTGGAGGCAGGGTCATCTCAGAGGGACACGAGCAGGGCTTGAGCCGAGCCCCGCCAGCTGTGGGGGAAGCTTGGAGGGTCTGCCCTCATCCTCTGGGGTCCCCACTCCCAGGGCCCAGGCCCATGAATAAAGGAAGGGGCTGGGCTGGGCTGAGCAGAGGGGGCTGGGCGTGGGCTGCTGCTGGCTCCGCCTCCCCTCCGGGACTCCTGGGAGGGGCAGAGACAAGCCCTGGAGGTGGAGGTGGGAGAAGGTCAAGGTGGTGCCCCCCTCCAGAGGTCAGCCCCTGACTCTGCAGGGGGCCTGTGGCTCAGCTCGGGCTGGCTACAGGCTCCCACAAATGCAGAAGTCTAGACAGGGCGGGAGAGGCAAAACGAAAACAAAAACAAAAACAAAAACCCGCCCAAACCCAAAAAAGCAGAAGAGCAATCTCAGTAACAAAGCAACAAAGACAACTACTGAAAATAGTCAGCAAACCCAAATGTAAAAATACATGACTTTGTATGTTAAGAAACGACCATGGTCGCACAACTCTGAGAGTCTATGAAATGTTACTGAATTGTACACTTTAAGATGGTTAATTTTATGTTGTATGGATTTCATCCCAATATTTTAAAAAAAGAATCAACAAAATCCATGCACAGAACATGGTTCATTCCCATTGGAGTTAAGTTTATGGAAGTGTCTAATCAAAACGCCCAAGTAATCTGTGATGCTCAAAGAAATAAGTTAATCCACACTCATTCAGTTTTTAAAAAAGTGTTTATTTTGAAAGAGAGAGAGAGAGAGAGAGCACGTGAGAGAGTACACAACCGTGCAAGCCGGGAGGGACAGAGACACAGAGAGAGAATCCCAAGCAGGCTCTGAGCTGTCAGCACAGAGCCCCACGCGGGGCTCGAACCCACGAACCGTGAGATCACGACCTCAGCTGAAATCAAGAGTCGGACGCTTAACTGACTGAGCCCCCCAGGCGCCCCAGAAACCGCACTCATTCAAATAAAATCATGAACTCAAACTGGCGGATACAGAACAGGAATGGCTAGGTGTGACAATGGCACATCTTAGAAATGAAAAACAGAGTCCCTGGCACAAAACACACCAAAGATGGGACAGGCTGGAGCAGGTGCTGACGGGGATGAGTGAGGTAGGAGACAGCTCAGGAGTCTGCCCAGAGTGCAAACAGGAGGGGCTGAAGCTTTAAACATGCACACTCGTGCACACACATGCACACGCACGCTCCCACATGCACACAGGATGGTCGTACACATGCACACGCACGTGTCCACACCCACAGATGTGCACACGGGCATGCTCAGACATGCACACCCCCACATGCATGCTCGCACACGTGCACATGTGTGCATACTCACACACACACATGCATGCATACTTACACATGTGTGCATACTTACATGCATGTGCACACATGCACACACGGAGGTGCTGAGAAATGTGCAGATGACGTGTGTTCGAGGAGCCTGAGAGAAGAGCCTGGGGAGGGGGCAGAGGAGCGGGATGGGGGGGGTGATGGGGGCAGCGAGCACGTTTGGATGGAAGACGCGGGGCAGGGATGAGTGGGGGCGCTCGCTGGGTCGGTCAGGGTTTGTCAGTGCGGCTGGAGGAACCCAGTCAGGCTGGTTTGGGCAGAAAGGGGCTGGATGAGGTGCAGGCAGCCGTGAGACTCACCAGGAGGCCCCGAGGCAGTCGCCGATGGGACGCGGCCAGGGGGGTGGGGGGGCGGGGTTCTAGATACATCTCAAGGAGGTGAGGATGCACAGTGGGGCGGCGGGAGGAGGGCGCCGGGGCGGGAGGAAGCCATCTGTCCTCCTACCCGGGTCCACGGCGGGGGGAGACGGGCGTTTCCGGGGTGGCAGCCAGGACTCCTGGATGCCACCAGACTGAGAACGGTGAGGGAGCCTGGGGGACAGAGGCGGCACATCAAAGGGCGCGCTGGCAGTTGAAAAAGTAGAGCAAAACTTGCAGGCAACGATCCGAAGCTGATGACGATGTGGGGGAGCAGCCGTGGCCTGCCCGCCTCCCGCCTCCCGCCGGGTCCTGGGGCTGCCTCAGGCCCCCTCCTGCCCTGGCGCGGGGGCCTCGCTAGGACCCCAGGCTCTGGCTGTCCGGGGCCATGCTCTGCTGTGAGGAATGACCTTGAGCCTCTGACCTGCGAGGACGTTTGGGGAGGTGGCACGTGGGCGGGGTGACCTGGCAGGGTGGGCCAGGGGCACCCGTCAGCCGCTGGCAATGGTGGGTCAAGGGAAGGCCTCCTTGATGGCGAGGGCTGTCTTGAGGCCCGTTCTTGCCTTTACAACCTCAAGAAGGGCCCACTCTGGTCTCTAGTACTGAGACCAGTACTAGACACGGCGGGCCCTGGAGTCCAGCACCTGAGACCCAGAGGGGGCGGACCCTGCCCCCCGGGGCCCCTCATCGCCCCAAGCGGCCAGGCTGTGCCCGGCTTTTCGGGCTCCAGCATGCTGACACACCCAGAGGCTCGCTTGGGCGCCTGGTCTAGATGGCAGCCCCTTGCGGGGACACGCACCGTCCACCTCCGGGGTCGGCCTCTCTCCCCAGGCCGCCCTCTGCAGAGTGGGCTCCATCCCACATGGCAAGTCGGTGCGCCCGGGGCCCCTAAGTGCCACGTCTCGAAGGCTGTGCCAGCCGGTGTCCAGTCTGAGGTTAATGGGGGACATTGCTGCTCTGCTCAGTGTCCTCTTGTGGACGGCACTCCACGGAGACCAGGTGGAGGAAGGAACCAGCTTTGCCAGATGCTGGCCAGTGGAGGTGGGTTTGGGGGGGTCCGCCTGGCACCACCCCCCGGGCCGGGGCTCAGATCCCAGGGCGCTGCAGCGGCTCAGACCCGGGAGCAGGGCGGTGCTCCCTCCTCGGATGCACGGCGGCCGGCGGCAGGCCCGGGCTTGTCTGCGGTGAGAAGCAGCACGGAGTGTGCCCGAGTGTGGGAGGCTGTGGCCTCCGTCCTTGGAGACTGCGTCACCTCCCATAATCCGGGCCGGGATGGCGAGAGGCCTGACTCTGGAGCCAGTGACTCACGAGGTCACACCTGGGATGTCTGATCTCCGCCCAGGTCTGCGTCTGGCCCTCCCCCCAGCTCAGGGACCTGCACTCACACGATGGCCAGCGGCCAGCTCAGGCCTGGAGCCAGGTACCCTGCCCTACCTGGTGGCCAGGCCCGGGGAAGGGAGCTTTGGGACCTGGTGGAGTTTGAGAGGGACTCAACCCCGTCCATATAGTTCCAGGGGCCTGGCCAGGGCTCCAGGCCCGGGGTCTGCACGTGACGGTGTCTGTAGGGGTCCCCGTGGGCTTGTCTCTCCGGTTGAAGGCGTAATCCAGGTCATGTAACCGCAGGCCAACAGGCTTCCTCCTCCCCTGGGAGCAGGGGTGACGGCCGAGCCGGCCATGGTGTCACATGATAAGCATTGGCTCAGCCAGCACATGGGGCACTCTCAGGAGTGGTCTCGGACAAGCCCATGTAACCCTGGAATCTCCTCGCGGGACTGCTGGGGCCATGATGGAGGGGTGTGCATGAGCCTCCTGGCCTGGTGCCTGGAGGCTGCCCTCCCGTCCTCCACCTCCAGGCTGCCCTCCCGTCCTCCACCTCCAGGCCCACCTCTTAGCTGCCTCTCCCCCACGGAGCTTCTGTGCGGCGCTCACGAGGCTCTCCGCTCTGCACTGTGCTGTGCTGTCTGCCGTCGCTGGTCCAGGGCTGACACTAACCCGACCCCGTCCTCAGGGGGGTGCAGCCTCAGCCCCCCGGCATCCTCCCATGTGAAGGAGACCGACTCCAGGAGGAAAGTGCAGAAGATTCTCTGCAAAACCTACAACCTGGCTGTCGGGGCCTCATTTAAGGACGGTGCAGATGAACTGGGTGCCTCAGGCCGGGCAGGGGGTTGATGTGGTTGCCGGAGGCTTCCAGGCACACAGAGAGCCCTTCCAGAAACGAGGGGGTTGGGGGGAGGAGGAGGGTGGACACCCCAGCTGGGTACGGCGCGTGGCTGGAGGGCCGGTGTGCACCCAGGCCCTGCCCTGCTCCTAGGAGGCCACGCGATTCTGTGGCACTCTGGCCCAGAGCCCTGGCTCGTGTCCACGGCCACCATCCTGTGGGCCCGGCGGCCTCCAGATCCGAGAGGAGGGGCTGATGTGGGTGCCCGGGGAGCCCTGGCGTCTCCAGGTCAGGCAGCGGGAGCAGGGAGGTGGGGGCTGCGGAAATAACCACAGCGACCACAGCAGACTGCGCTGTTCTCCGTGGACCAGCCTGGCTGCCCTCCGAGCGCTGGGCCCCCTCGCTCCCGCGCAGGGTGAAGGACAGCAGCTTCCGACTTGGGGAGACGGTCCTGCCGCGAGCGCCCGGCAGATGCCCTCCCCGCAAACGCAGGTGTGAAGCTAATCGCCCAGCTGACAGCGATCGGGTCCGTGGTTCTCGGGCCGATGGAGGGAGTCCACATAGGATGTTTCGACGGCTGGGTACAAGGCAACCGTCCGTGCCCTCAAACCTTTTCTTCTTAGACCCATTTCCGCACCGTGGGAGTGTTAGGTCGAATCATAATATTTTTCAGTGTGAATATTTGAGGGAAGGGCCCGTGTTCTGACATTCAGGGACTTTTCTGCCCTTGCACATTCGCAGGCGTGTTGGGGAGGCCCCGGGGGACGTGAGGGGCACGTGGACCGCCCGAGCTCCCGGACGGGTCCTCCCTGCCCGTGGCCCTGACATGCCGGCCTTCCTGCTGCTTCCCAGGGCCGAGGCCTGTGGATGGCTTTCTCCTTGGGCTTCTTATCGGCCCATCGGCCCAGTTAGGTAATGACACTTCCTGCCCGTCAGTCGTGGCCGAGATGAAGTCAGCGCCCCGTGTATCTGGCCGGAAGCTTGCAGGAGACTTCCTATTTGGGGAATAAAACACAGCTTGGCCTCGGGAGCGTTCGGGAAGTGGAGAGCCCCACTTCCGCGGCAGCCGGCAGGGAACAAACAGGGGACAAGGCGCCTGAGCGCCCCTGAGGGCCCACGTGAGCGCGGGGCCTTCTGGGGGTGGAGCCTGGTTGGCCCGGGGCCCGAGAGCTGACATCCTGGCCCCTGAGGCCCTGCCCATGGGAACCAGGGGCGGGGGAGGGGGCCGGCCCGTGCTTTTCTCCGGGACTGGTTGGGGAGCCCGGCCCCGGCGAAGCCTCCCCCGACCACCCCAGACTCTGCAAGTCTGCTGGACGCTCCCCTGCCGCGGGCCAAGGCCAAGGCTAAGGCCTCCCACCTGGCTCCATGCCACTGGGCCTCTGAGAGGCACGTGGGGTGCTGTGCCCGTGAGCTCCCAGAACCACCGCTGAGCTGCGTCCTGGGACAGTCCGGGGCTCCACGGCCCGCCCCAGGCCCGGGCAGTCTCACACTCTGGTGGGAGCCTAGGGGCAGAACCAGGAGAGGCTGGGTATTTCTCCCTCCAGCTGCGGGTCCCCGGGCACTCGGCCTCTGTGCGCGCTGATGGCCTCCTTCCGGGCACAGGAGCCAGACACGCGGGAGGCTGATGTTCCAGGGGCCCCAGGAATGCCGGAGGATACTCAGCGTCCCCCCTCCAGCCAGGGCAGCCCTTGAATGTGTCTGTAGTGTCCCCAAGACCCCCACGGGTGGACCCCATCTCCTGCCCTCCCCGACTCCCTTCCTGCTGGGTCGGGGTCACTTCCCACATAACCTGGGATCTAGTCTCAGTATCTGCTTCTGGGGATCCCACCCCAGCAGCCCCCTGCTCTTGCCTCATCACCCCCTGCTTGGCCTCTCGGGGTCCCCTGAGCCTGCCCTCCTCTCTCTCTCTCCACCCTTCAAGCTTCATACTCTAGGGCAGATGGTGGGCCTGCCTCTTGGCCAAGCCACTGCTTGCTCTTGGAGCTGGAGCCTGGGGACAGGGGGGAAGACAGAGCTAGACAGGCGGGGGACTGGGCCGCCGCAGAAGGCTGGGTGCTCACTGCACTGACCCGTCGGGGTGCCAGGGAGCTGGCGCGGGCCTGGGGCCTGGGTCTCGGGCTTGTCCTTTGCCAGCTTCCCCGGGACGACAGCCTGCCGCCACAGCCCTCCTTACATAAGTGGCGTGAAGGCACACGAAAAGCCCCGGGCAAGTCAAAACAACTCTAAATGGGCAGGAACCCAGAGGGACAAACACCGGGAAAGTGGTGAGTAACTGGTCGGAAAGCCCCAGCTGGCAGGAAAGGACCTGGAGGAGAAAGTGTTCCAGCAGAGGGACGGGCGCCGACGCCCGAGGGCCTGGGCCTCCAGGTGGCCGCCCCAGCCCCTGCGCCCGGCCACAGCCTCGGCCTCGTGCTGCTGGCCTCACACGGAGCACGCGCCGTGTCACCTGCTGTCATAACCGGAGTGGGGGGGGGGCAGCGCTGGTCCCTCTCTTCACCCCTGGAGATGGGGCCCACGGGGAAGCTGGGACATCCCATCCTGGGGTCCTTAACTTGGTCACATATGCAAAGACCCCTTTTCCGAATAAGATCACATTCACAGGTTCCAGAGGTCAGGACTTGGACATAGTTTGGGGGGCCACCGTCCGTCACACCCCAGTTGGCAGGGAAGGCACCCCGTCAATCTCCTGGCCCTGCTGCGAGCCCAGGGAGGCTCCAGCTGGGCTCACGAGCAGGGCTGCTGCCCCAACAGGCACCGGGCCCTTCCTTGAGCCCCTTCCCAGCAGACACCCCACTGCCCCACCCCTGCCTCAAGAGGGCATCTCCAACAGCCGCTCCCGAGAACATCTCCATCACTTACCTGAAGAGGGTCTCTTTGCAAAGCATCACCCAGACTCCCCTTTGTCCCCCTACTTCTCTGGATAGGGGCAGGGTCGGCCTCCCCCGGTGCCTGGGGAAGGAATGCAGGGGGGCCCAGGCCTGTTCTGAGTCTCACAGAAGGTGGGAGGGGCCAGAAACCCCAAAACCCTGGGGGCTTAATCCAGGCTGTAGCTGACCCCCCAACCCCCCAGGCCTCCTGCAGATGGCCACCTCCAGTGCCTCCAGCCCATCTCTCCCCGCCCCTGCGCTTGCAGGGACCCCAGGGAGCACCCGCCCAGCACCACGGTTCCCCGGGACCCGGCAAAGAGGGTGCTCTGTTTTATTCTCAGTTCCCCTGAGGGGCCCGCCCTGTTTCTCTTCCTGCCTTCACCCAAACTGTGGGCTGGGGGCTCCTGTGGCCCCCCCGCTCCCTCCCCACCCGCTGCGGCTGTCCCAGGAAAGCAGACACAGAGTAATAACTCCACTGTCTAAGCCACAGGCTTCATTTTTGGGAAGCCAAGCCCCACCTTCCAGGTCCCTGGGCACAGCCCGCAGACAGGTGGGGTTTGCCCCATCCGCAGCTGCTGCGCGTCCCTGTGAGCCCCTGTGTCCTGCTGCCTGTCCGGGGAGCATCGTGGGGTGCAGAGCACGCATCCCATTGGCCTTGCTTTGTGGAACAGGTGGTGCCCGAGGGTCACCCAGCCCCTACTTGCCCTGAGGTTGCAGCCTGAGAGCGGGGAGTGCCCAGGCCTGGCCTGGGGAGTGTGGACCCCTTCCCAGCCCACCAGCAGGAGCCTCCCGGCCCCACTTCCCCTCTGCGGCTGGAAGGGAATCTGGGTGTTTCATCCTCAGCAAATGGCCAGACAAGGAATGTTCTCACGGAGCCAAACGTGACTCAGGATGGAGAGCGGAGGGGCTCTGGGGCTGCCTGTGACATCAGCTCGGTGTGGGGGCCCCTCTTGTCCCCACCACAGTGCGGGGCCGCTGGGCCCCAGGATGCTGCTCCCCCACGGGGGAGTGAGAGGGAGCCTGCCTGGGGGTGATAGGGCACCCCGAGGCAGCGACCGGGGACCCACCGGCCCCCCCACAGCATCCGCCAGGTTCCCAGGGTCCCGAAAGCCTTCCGTGAGCCTAGTTTGGGCTCGGAGCTGGGCTCGCTGTCCGTCTCCTGGTGCCGTGGTCACTGTTCTAGAACGTACCGCCTGACAGCTGTGCCCCTCGTTCCTGACCTCATGTTCCACGGACGGCGCCATCGTGCATTTGCCGCGGAATGGTTTTCCGAGGGACACATGCTGTCTGCTACTGCGCGCTGGGCGGGCGTGTGCCCACCAGACGCCCGACGCGCTCTCGGGTACAACTGGGCGGAGTCACGTTTCGCCCCTGCTGTTGGTCCCCCCGGCTTCGTGCTGCTGCTCCCTCTCCCTGCTTCTTCCCTCAGTCTTTTGTCGTGTTGCGTTTTAACTTAGCTCCTGGCTCTTTGGCTTCACCTCCGTGTTTATTGCTGCCGTTGCTTGGAGACCGTGGTATTCGGCCCTAACCGCACACGCGCTGCCTAGTTTCTGTTCTGGCTCCTCCGACAGAATGTAGGAGCCCCGACCCCATAACCCTTCTTCTTTGGAGATGCGTCCCCCTGTCTTCTGCCTCCGTGTTGTCTTAAAAATGTTTGTAGGGGCGCCTGCGGGGCTCAGTCGGTTGAGCATCCAACTTCGGCTCAGGTCATGATCTCCTAGTTCGTGGGTTCGAGCCCCGCATCGGGCTCTGTGCTGACAGCTCGGAGCCTGGAGCTGCTTCGGATTCTGTGTCTCCCTCTCTCTCTGCCCCTCCCCTGCTCACGCTCTGTCTCTCTCTAAAGAATAAATAAACATTAAAAAAATTGTTTAAAAATGAACAAAACATTAAAAAAAATTTTTTTAATGTTTGTACTTGTTTATCTTGTTCCTGGTTTCTTTTGAATTACCAGTCTTTTTTAGAGCAGATTTAGGTTGACAGAAAAATCGAGCAGGAAGTACAGGGAGGTGTGCACCCTCTCCCCTGCTTGGTTTCCCTCCCCTGCTAAGGAGGCACACTTGTTCAAACGGATGACCACTATTGCTACATTATTAGTCTTCATTTAAACCCCAGCGGACAGTGCGGCTGGCTCCCTCTCGGGTGTGGACCAGTGTGTAATGACAGGTAGGCTCCACACAGTATCTTACAGGTAGCTTCCCTCCCCTAAACATCCGCAGTGCTCCGTCCGGTCGTCCGTCCCCCCAGCCCCCAGCAACCTTTTCTCTGTCTCAGTAGTTCTACCTTTTCCCAGAACATCTGCGTTGGAAGCACACAGTCTGTAGCCTTTTCCGACTGACTTCTTTTACTTGGAAATATGCATTTTAGGTTCCTCCATGTCCTTTTGTGGCCTCTCTGGTTTTCGATCAGAAATCCATGGTCATTTGAATTGCTGTTCCTTGTATGTACCATTTAGTTCCAGCTGCTTCAAGATCTTCATTATCCATATTGTTATTGTTTTGTTGTTTGTAAGCAGATTATGATGTGTCCGGGAGAGGCCTTCTTCCAGTTTGGCCTGTTTGGGATTCGCTGGGCTTTGTTAAAGCTGTAAATTTGTCTTTCCCCAAATTTGGGACGTTTTCTCCTATTACTAGTTCAAATGTTCTCCCCCCTCTCCCCTGGGACTCTAACGGCAGGAACGGGGGCCACGGGTCCCCAAGGTTCCGTTCCTTTTCCTTTTTTCCAGTTTTATTTCTCCTTTGTTGTATAGGTTTGGACATTTCCTATGCATCTATCTATATGTTTACTGATTGTTTCTAGTCATGGCCATTTATTAAGTCCACCTACGTTTTTTAAAATTTCACCTATTTTCTTTCAGTTCTAAAATTTCTATTTAATTCTTTTTTGTGGTTTCTATTTCTCTACAGAGAATTTCTATCTCCCATTCACTTCAAGGGTATTTTCCTTTACCACATGGAGCATAGTTATAACAGGTGCTTCAAGGTCTTTATCAGATGATTTCAGCGCTGGGCCATGTGGGGGGGACACCTGTTGCTTGTCATTCTCTTGAGGATTTTTGTGGTTCCTTGAATGCCAAGTAATTTTGGATCACTGGGATTATCCTTAATATTTTAAATATTATGTTGTGTAGGCTCTGGGTCTTGTTAAAATCCTCTGGAAAATGTTGACTTTCTTTTTTTATTTTACTTATTTTTTTAAGTTAAAAAGATTTTTTTATATATTTTGAGAGAGAGAGAGAGGGAGAGAGAAAGAGAGAGAGAGAGAGAGCAGGGGAGGGGCAGAGAGAGGGAGAGAGAGAGAGTCCCAAGCAGGCTCCTCCTTGTCAGCACAGAGCCTGACTCGGGGCTTGAACTCATGAACCTTGAGATCATAACCTGAGCTGAAATAGTCAGACACTCAACCGACTGAACCCCCCGGGCGCCCCCTTTTAAAATTTTAAAGCTGCAAGCAGTCAGCCCAGCTGGTTCAGACCACAGTCTGTCTCACCTGCCGTGGGCCACGTTTTTCACGCAGTTCAGTGCTCACAGCCTTTGCTGGGCTGCAGTGGGTCCTGCTCTCCAGCTCTTCCCCGTCCAGGATTTCCCCTTTCCCGCCTCCTCTGTCCAGAAGGTTGCAGTCCCTTCCAGAACTGTCACTGCTCACTGTCGTGAGGCCCCGAGATGCCAAGATGCCGCGGGCGCCCTGCGCCTTCACCAGGACCAGAGTCCACACCTGCATGTTCAGCCATTTTAACGGGTTCGGCTGGGGCAAGATTCTCAGGCCATTATTCCTCTGTTCCTTCTGAGAGCAGGAAATGTAATATTTTTTTAAAAATTTTATTTTAGAGAGATGGAGGGGGAGAAGGGCAGAGAGAGAGAGAGAGAGAGAGAAAGAGAGAGGATCTCTATGCTGTCAGCACAGAGCCCGACTCGAGGCTCAATCTCACGACCCTGGGATCATGACCTGAGCTGAAATCAAGAGTTGGACACCACCGACTGAGCCCTGCAGGCGCCCTGTGAGAAATAGAATCTTAATCAAATCCAGGAAAACAAATTCATTCATATCTTAAGCCTCACATTTAAGGATTTTCTTTTCCCCTGACTCACTGGTGAAGAGTGATCGGATGGTCAGCAGGTGACTGGCGGGCTTCCGGGCTGCCCAGAAATGGCGGGGCGCCGCCTCCCAACAACCAGCTCCAGACGCAGCTCCGCGGGCCGGGCTCCAGTGGGAGCGGTTTGACCCCAGCCACAAAGCTGCGTCGGCGACTGCACCGGCCTTGTCTTACTCTCGTGGTCTCTGCCCCTCCCAAAGCACCGCAGGGTCGGGAGAGCAGCGCGGCCAGGAGGCAACCACGTGTGTCCACCTGAGCTCTGGCCCCGCTCACCTCTGGGGGTCTGGGTACGCGGGGCCTGCAGGCGTCCCATCGCTGACCTCTCCCGGTTCCGTTCTGCATCCTGGGACGGTTGTGGGCTTTGGCCCGGCCCATTGTCTGCCCTGGATCTGGGGGCGGGGACGCTGGTGCATGTCCTGGCCGTCCGGGATTTGTGCACGTTTTCACAGAAATCATATGAAGAGCGGTTAATTATTACCCCAGCTCCAGGAAGACGGACCGCGTCACGGCCTCATGTACCGTCCGGCGCGTCGGCGTCCACGTGGGGCTGGCTCGCGACCTTGGCCCGTGAGAGCCACGCTCCAGCCAGCCGGTGTCTCTTGGGAGCATCGAGAAGGTTCTCACTGTGGACACCGAATGCGTGTGGGAGGCGCTGGGGGTCCAGAAGCTGCGACCCAGGCCAGCGGTAAGAGCGGACCCTGTGGTTTAACGCGGAAACACGTGCACCTGCTGAGCCGTCTACACCGCGTTCCTCCCCGGGGGGTGTAGACAGGCAGCGCTGGGAGCGGCAGAGCCATGTGTGCAGCCAGGAAGGCGGGCAGCGGCAGGTGGGGCCGGTGGCTGGAGCGAGGAGGGTCTTACAGGAGGAGCTGGGGAGGGGAGGTCAGGCGAGCGTGTGGAACGGGGCGGCAGAGGCGCGGCCCGGGGCTGCCGCGGAGGACGGTTTCGCGGCCAGAAGGCGGCTGCGCGTCTGAGCCTCGGGGTCCTTCCCTGCCCGGTGGGTACGTTCTGGGCCGGGCGGTGCAGGACGTGGGAAAAGCCGCGAAGCGGCGGGGCCTCGACCCAGAGACGAAGCCCAGGCTTTCCTCCTGGCAGAGCAAACCCTGTGGCGCCCTATCGCCAGCGCTGGGGGAGCACCTGCTTTCTTTTACCTTCTCGGGGGAGAGAAAAAAGTCATGAACAAACGCGGGCGAGACACTTCTCTGCTTGGAATCCTGGGGCGCGTGGGCGACTGGTGTCCTTGGGGGGACAGACTGTGGCCCGGCTGTGCCAGGAAGCGCCCGTGTGCCCGCGAGCGCGCAGCCCAGGTTTGGAGCCACAGAGCACCCCGGGGCCCCTATTTGCGTGGTGCCTGGGAGTCCTGACCTCACACACCCAGGGCGGCGAGGGGACCCGGCCCTTCCCACCTCATTCCCCTTCGGGGCCACAAGCCTGCCTGGTCCTGACAGCTGGGTCAGGTGCGTCCGTGCAGGTGGGGGCCCAGGAGAGGAGGGGCCTCTTGCTCTTGTGCCCACTTGCATGGGTCACGTGGATCCGAGCTGGCTTGCCCAGGCTCCCAGAAGGCCGAGCGTGTGAGCATGTGTGCTGTTGAGGGGAGATGCTCTAGACACACACACTGGACACACTCACACACCATCACACGTATGCACACACTCACACACCATCACACGTGTGCACACACATACCATCACACGTGTGCACACACATGCTCACACCGTCACATGCGTGCACATACTCACATGCACACCCACACAGCATCACACGTGTGCGCGCGCACAAGCTCACACACATGCGCACACGCTCACGCATGAGCACAGACATACCATGGTGTGCATACACGTGTGCCACACATGAACCCACTGACACACCCAGGAACTCACATAGATGGTAACGCACTAGCACGCACCCCACATGCTCCCACATGAACTCACACACCATCACACACGCACACACGCTCACACATGCACTTCACACCACACACAGGCACACACATCGGTTCTCACGCGCACATATGTTAGAGCCAGTCCCGGGCAGCTTTTCCAGGCACGTCTGAAGTCGCTCGGTTACCTCCGGGCCTCGGGGTCTCCGCGGTGGGCACAGCGGCCCCGCCATGGGAGGAACAAGCAAAGCTTATAAACGAGTCCACACGCAGAGAGATAAAGCCGGTGTGCAGCCAGCCGGGCCTTGGGCTCCTCGGGCAGTCGTTTCTGTGAAGAGCACCAGTCATCAGTCTGGGCACAAAAGGGGCGTGAGGCACGTGCGTGCGCCTCCCGTCTCTCAGAGGCCACGGCTGCCGCCCGTGTGCTCGCACCCTGAGATGGAACCCACGCGATAGAGCACCCCGTTTCCGCTCAGGCCGCTGCGGAGCCCCACTAGGCGGTGCCTGGCGCGGCTGGGGTTGGGGTGCAGGGTCAGGGGATGCCCCGCTAATGCGTCCCCACGTCCCTGGGAGCGCAGGCCGCCGCCGCTGGCAGCTCGGGGGCCGGTAGGGCCCAGGTGAGGGCTCGCGTCCCCAGGGCCAGAGTCGGCAGTGGGGGAGCCTCGAGGCTGCCACACGCCTCCCATAGTGTCCGGAAGTGGCCGCCCAGCTGGCCCGGGTCCGGTGCCCGTGCCCCCGAGCTCCCTTGGGTCCAAGCCCCCTGCAAGTTGGGTTTCTCTCTGTGGACAGAAGATCCCGCCACCTGGGTGCCCCTGCGTGTCTGTCGGGCACCCGCTCCCCCACCCTCGCCCCCACCCACGCTCCAGGCCCGCGCCTGCCCCGACAGCCCCTAGAGCTCTCGAGGTCCAGCTGACCTGCCCCCCCCACCAGCCCCTCCCCGCATCCTGCCCCACGGACCCTCATCAGTGCACTCACCGGCCCGCTGACTCTCTCACTCACCTCTGTGGCGCCCTGGCACCAGGCACCGGCAGCAGCGACGTTCGGTGATGTGACCATGGGGAGCAGCAGTCTGGGGGCAGACAGGGAAGAACCGAGGGCTCATGGAGGCACAGGAGTCGTGTGCAGGGAGTGCCCCGGGCCTGCCTGCATCCCAGCAGCCCCTCTGTACCCCTCGTCGGGGCCTCTGCCGCCAGTGTGGTCTGCGCACGGCCCCTTCCCTCCTCACCCCAGCGGCGCCCGATCGCTGCTCCCCTTCCGGGGGGCCACCTCCGCCAGTTTGGGGGCGGCATGCAGCAGGGGACAGGGCAACGGGGTCAGCGGGCCTGGGCTCCGAGGCTTGTCACCGTGTGGATCGAGCAGAGGCCTGTGTGGGGCTCCACCGCAGGCCCGTCTCTGTGTGTCCGTCTCTCTGCAGGGCTGGGCGCTGACCCCTCCTCCCCGCGCCCCCCAGGCCACCACGCCAGGTCCCCCGTGTGGGGGTCTCACAGGCCCAGAGCGGGGAGTGGTCTGCGCCCCTCGTGGACCTTCAAGGACTCAGGGTCCCTGACCCTCCTCTCCTTGGGCAGTTCTTGTCCCGTGAGGCCTGTGGCTGGTCAGATTAGAGAGGAGGGACTGATCGCCAGCACCCAGGGCCGCTCCCTCTGCTCCCTTCCCCCCCCACGTGCCAGGTCCTCCACAGCATGTGTGCACACGTGCACACCACACACACAGCATGCACACACCACACACATGCACACGCACACCCACCAGTGCACACGCACATACACATGTGCACACGCGCACACATCACATGTACACGTACACACATGCACACACGTGCACAATGCCACTCATACACGTGTACACACAGCACATGCATGTACACACACGTACACACAGCACATACATGTACACACCACACACACACTTAGCACACACATGCATATGCACACATAACACACGTGCCCACACCCCACACGTACACTCCCCGCAAGCACACACACTCCAGACCTTTCTCATGCTCCCTCCCCTGTGCCTTTGTGGACTCTGTGCACCCCCAGATGTCCCTACGATGTCTCCTTTGGGGCGGGGGATGACACGAAGGAGGGAGGGAGGGTCCCGGGCTCCAGAGGGCCCAGCCTGGGAGCCGGGGCTGGCCGGAGGGTGGTGCCTGGGGATGACCCCGTCTGGGGCCCAGCGGGCAGGGAGGGTGGCAGGGTGAGACCAGCGGGCTGAGCAGGTGGGGTGGGGAGGGCAGTGCAGGCAGACGCCAGCTTTTCCAAGAACCGGGGTGGAGTGGGATGAGTGGCAGGGGCGGGTGCCAAGGCCCTGGGGTGGGGCGGGTCTGAGGATCCCCGAAGGATGTCACGGGGAGGGGCATCATCTGCAAGCATGCATTTCAGTGTGAGGCTTAAAGAGGATGGAGGGATCGGGGGCCTGGTGTGGCAATGAGGAGCCAGGGGGAAAGCCCCTCCCTGGTCGCCTTGGGGGGAGTGAGGAGGGGACCCGAGGTGGGAGGATGCAAGGGAACCAGGTTCTTAGGGCGGCTGGAGCCCAGCTGCTGTGAGAGGCTCCAGGGGCCTCTGCCCACGCCCGCATTCTCAGAGGGCGCAGGGAGGGTTATGGGGCAGAAGGGTGGGATGGGGGGTATGAGTGTGCACAGGGTGCCTGTGTGTGTGTGCGTGGGTGGTATGCGGGGGGGGTGGCACGTGTGTGAGTGTGCATGTGGTGTGCGTGTGACACGTGTGTATGGGGTTTGCCTCCCTGTTCTTGGGATCCTCAGTTCCAAGTTCAAGCAACGGGGTTTCCCAGGGGCTGGAAGCCTGGAGTTTGGCCCTGAAATAAATACTTTGAGAATTAAGGGGGGGAGACACTGGAAATCCCTCAAAAAATTCTTTTTAATGCAAGGGGTTTAGCTAAGAAAACAACAACATTAACTTCAAGGAGCCGTCCTGAGGTCAGGATGTGGCCAGCATGTGCTTCTGGCCCTGAGCAACGGGACCAGCGCTCTGGAATGTTCCAGACACCTGAAATGTCCCCTTGGTTTCGGTTTTGTTCCCAAGCCAAGGAGCAGATCTACGGAAGTCTCCGCCAGGGACTGAAATGCGAGGGGTACGTTCCTGACTCCGGGTGAGCGAGGCCGTGGCCTGACAGGCGCCCCGGGTGTAGAGCTGGCCCCAGAGCCCCCCCAGAGCCCCAGCCTCTGTCCCGCGTCCGAGCAGGGCCAGGAGTTGCCTGCCTGGGGTTCGGTAACTTGCTCCCCGAGCTCTTCCCCAGGGGGGACGAACTCAGCAGAACCCCGGCCCTACGACTCGATGGCGATGTGGCGTCAGGCAGCAGCAGGGGCCCCAGGGAGGGCTCTTCCCCGTCCCCGCGGCCCCCAGACCCGTGGGCCCGAGGCCCGCAGAACCAAGCAGTTCCCTGAAGAGCGGGCCACAGGCAGGTCAAACAGACCACTCTGCATTGTTCCGTGTTTGGAGATTTCCAAGATCGATCGTGCGTGGACTTTGTGATTTGTGATCTGAAATGACATCAAAGAAGGTGCGTCCGTTGGGTGAAATTTGGGATTCCTGCCATTCCTAAAAACTTTCATGTTTTCCGTCCCGGAAGACGGAGAGCCGGGCCCGTCCCCCACGATCTGCCGTGGAGGGGTACGCGAGTCCGCGTGGGAGATCTGACTAGAGGTGGAGCTAAGGAGGTGTGCAGGGACACCTTGTCAGCGGCCGCTCTGTCACCCTGTGGCTTTCCCTGCCGGGTGTCTCGATGTGGTGTCAGAGGGTTTTGGTCCCCAGCCCTCTGTTGGTGGGTAATTTGTAAAAGACAGAACCGCAAATACAGCGCCGGCATTTCCGTCCTGTTGGGGACATAGCGCCCAGACCCAGGGCCGCACAAGCAGCTCCTGGGAAGACGGTGATGTGTGGAAGACGGTCACGGGGACCTCGGCCGGCAGCGGGCCAGAGCGGGTTGGAGACCGGGCACACGGCGTGGGTGCTTGGCCTGCCTGCTCACCGTGGCCGGTGCTGCCAGTGGGCTTGGAACTCAGTGTCAGGGCGGGATGGCCGGGGACCCACGAGGCGCCTCTCTGCCGGGCGAACCTTCCAGAAGGGTGATCACCAAGCTTTCGTAATTGCTACAGTCTGAATGTCTGTGGCCTCCAACTGCGTATGTTGAAACCCCAATCCCAACGAGATGGTATCTGGACATGGGGCCTTTGGAGGGGATTGGTCGTGAGGGTGGGGTCCCCGTGAATGGACGTGTGCCCCGTGTAACAGGAGACACGAGACCGAGTTGCTTCTCTCTCTGCCGCATGAGGACACAGCAAGGAGAGGTGGGCTGCCAGCCAGGAAGTGGGTCTCAGCAGACACGGATCTGCCAGTGTCTGACCTTGGACTTCCAGGCTTCAGGACTGTGAGCGACAAATGTCTATTGTTTGAGGCCCCCAGTCTGTAATGTTTTGGTTGTAGCAGCCAGAGCTAAGACAATGATATCCCGTTCTTTTTTTTTTTTTAATGTTTATTTATGTTCAAGAGAGAGAGAGACAGACAGAGCACGAGCGGGGGAGGGGCAGAGAGAGAGGGAGACACAGAATCCGAAGCAGCTCCAGGCTCTGAGCTGTCAGCACAAAGCCCGACACCGGGCTTGAACTCGTGAACTGTGAGATCATGACCTGAGCTGAAGTTGGAGGCTTAACTGACTGAGCCCCCCAGGCGCCCTGGCCTTTTCCTTACTGAGACGTGATTGGCATGTAGCATGACATTAGTGTCAGGGGTAGGACATAATGACGTGACATTTGCGTATATTGTGGGAGAGCAGTCGGTCCAGCTGCCATCCTTCACACAGACTTACAATTCATTAGTCTTTCAGTGGGCTCAGGTGCTGTCACCAGGACACGCGAGCCGGGTCACCAGGAGGCTGGCCCCTCAGGGACCTCCTCTCGGCCTGCCTGCCACCTCCCCCACCACCAGGGCCACGGGAAGTCCTTCACTTACTTGCCTGGGCCTCGGGCTGTGGGCACGTGAGGCTGGGCCTGCATCTGCGGATCCATAAGAAAGAGGCAGTTCCTGCGGGGGAGGCTGAGCCGGGGGTCCCTGCCCTGGGGCCCAGGAGGGAGCAAAGCCCGTGCCCCGCGACACCCGTGAATTACCTTCTCTCCCCACTGGGAGATGTACGGGTCCCCCAACCTCCTTGGGTGGACCAAGGACACGGCCCCCAGGGTCCTGTCTCTGTCAGGGCCTTCTTTTCTCCTGGAATCCCGGTGGACAAAAAGCTGGCGGAAGGAATGATCTGGAGAGAATAGATTTAGGAATGTGGATTGTTTGCTTAGAAAAATGAGTTTACTCAGGAAAAGGGGCCTTACGCAAGAAAGAGGGAGATTTCCTTCCCCGGGCGGCTCAAGGGTGGCCGTGGGTGCTGCGGTGCTGGCGTGGGCTGGGCTCGGTCAACAGGGCTCCGCCCTGGCCCCAGGCTCGCGGGGGCGCAGGGCTCCAGCGCGCAGGCCGGTCGGTGCACACGCTGCTCCCCTTAAACCACAGTTGGCACCGTGAAGCGATGCGGGGATCTGTCTAAGTGAATGCGCATGAGCAGGCTGCCCCAAGCCTGAGTCCCCGGGACCCCCACCCGCCTGCGGGGACTGTGGCCTGGCGGCTTGTCAGACCGGGCTGTTCGTAGCCCAGCGCCTCCTCCGCCGTCCAGAGCCCGGCTTCCAGGAGTGGGCCGTGTCTGTGCAGGCGCGGGAGGTGCTCCGCGGGGCAGTCAGAGCCTGCAGACGCTGCATTTGTTCAGCGTGGCCAGGCCTCAGCCCGATCCTCCTCCTCCTCCTTTCAAATTAATAGACTTAATTTCTTCTATAGCAGTTTTCCCCTTTGCAGAGGATTTGATGGGAAAGTACGGGTTCCCCGCCCCCTCCCCTGTGGTTACAGCCCTACACGTGCTCCTTACGGTCCATGAGCCCTTCTCAATGCCTGTTATTAACTGAAGCCCATGGTCCCCGTCAGGGTTCATTCCTCGGACTGTACATTCTTCAGGGTGGGTATTAACAAATGTAAGTGACACATGTGCCCCATTCTGTAATCATTCAGAGGAGCCCCCGCCCCCAAATCCTCCCTGCTCCCTCCCCGACCCCCAGTAGCTCCTGATCTGTTTTCTGTTTCCATCGCTTTGCCTTTTCCGGAATGTCACAGAGCTGGAATCACACAGCCGACCCGATTCTTTTTAAGGACGAGGTGCGTGAAATTCTAGGGCCAGACAAAGGTGCGGACTCAGCTGGGCTTCTTGGTTGGTTTTCTTCTCTTGCACTTGAGTCTGTCCAAACTGGTCCTGATTTCCCTCAGGGGGTGCGGTTAGTGTATGCGATGATTTTCTTCGTAGGATTCAGGAAGGCTGCAGCTGGAGAGGCCCAGCCGTCTTCTAGGAGAGCCAAGGAAAGGGTGGGGGGTGGCAGCTTCTCCAGGGCCTGTAGCTTCTCCAGGGTCAGCAGCTTCTCCAGGACCTGCAGCTTCTCCAGGGCCAGCAGCTTCTCCAGGACCTGCAGCTTCTCCAGGGCCAGCAGCTTCTCCAGGACCTGCAGCTTCTCCAGGACCAGCAGCTTCTCCAGGACCTGCAGCTTCTCCAGGGCCAGCAGCTTCTCCAGG
>CM053573.1:2568601-2622098 GCA_028646485.1 Cryptoprocta ferox
CAGCAGCTTCTCCAGGACCTGCAGCTTCTCCAGGGCCAGCAGCTTCTCCAGGACCTGCAGCTTCTCCAGGACCAGCAGCTTCTCCAGGATCAGCAGCTTCTCCAAGGTCAGCAGCTTCTCCAGGACCTGCAGCTTCTCCAGGACCAACAGCTTCTCCAGGGTCAGCAGCTTCCCCAGGGCCAGCAGCTTCTCCAGGACCTGCAGCTTCTCCAGGACCAGCAGCTTCTCCAGGGCCAGCAGCTTCTCCAGGACCTGCAGCTTCTCCAGGACCAGCAGCTTCTCCAGGACCTGCAACTTCTCCAGGGCTAGCAGCTTCTCCAGGGTCCCAGCTTCTCCAGGATCTGCAGCTTCTCCAGGACCAGCAGCTTCTCCAGGACCTGCAGCTTCTCCAGGGCCAGCAGCTTCTCCAGGGTCAGCAGCTTCTCCAGGGCCAGCAGCTTCTCCAGGGTCAGCAGCTTCTCCAGGGCCAGCAGCTTCTCCAGGGTCAGCAGCTTCTCCAGGACCTGCAGCTTCTCCAGGCCTAGGAGCAGATAGAACTCCTCGTATGGGCAGCTGGGCCAGTTTGCTCTGATCCTGCAGAGCGGATGGCCGTAGTCTGGGGTCCCGATAGGACACCTTATCACAATACAGCACAGTCCACAAAATGGATGTGCAGGAAGTATCATAGCACAAGTGTGCACGTGTATACTACACAAGTGTGTGCTGGCAGGTGTGTGTGCTGTGTCTTGCGAGAGTGTGTCGTGTGCATGTTGTGTGCATGGTGTGGCAGCTGGGGTGGCCCCCGCTGCAGCATGAGTGGCATCTAGGTGACTGCTGGCCCGAGGGATGAAGTGACCAGTGGGGCCGAGGTAGTGACCCCAGAGCGAGACTGCAGCACACCCCTTCCTGCAGCCTTTCCAGTGGGCTAGGCAGCAGGAGAGGGCCGTCCATGTCACCCTCTTGCTTGCCAGGTGCGGTGGGATCCTTTGTCCCAGGTGCTCCCCACCACTCCTGGGCTGGGCTGGTGCCCGGCTGACAGCACTGGCGGCGCAAGGAGGTGCTGCGGTGGAGCTCGCGGTGGCCGTGAGGACTTCCAGATTGAAGCGAGACCCTGTGTATTAATGGGCAAATGAATGCTGGGCACTTCTGTGTGCCAGGCTTTCCTCGCCAGAGGTGGGGGCAGTGAGAGTGCTGTCGATGCTGGTGGTGGCGGCGGTGGACGGTGGTGGTGTAGACGCGCTGGCTTTGGTGTAGATGGTGGGCGGTGGTGGTGTAGGCACGCTGGGTTGATGTCGACGGTGGTGGTGGCGGTGGTGGTGGTGTAGATGCGCTGGGGTTGGTGTGGACTGTGGTGGTGGTAGTATAGGCGCGCTGGGGTTGGTGTGGACGGTGGTGGTGGTGGTGGAGACGCGCTGGGTTGGTGTAGATGGCGGTGGCGGTGGACGGTGGTGGTGTAGGTGCGCTGGGGTTGGTGTGGACGGTGGTGGTGGTGGTGTAGGCGCACTGGGGTTGGTGTAGATGGTGGTGGTGGTGGTGTAGATGCGCTGGGGTTGGTGTAGATGGCGGTGGTGGTGGTGTAGGCGCGCTGGGTTTGTGTAGATGGCGGTGGCGGTGGATGGTGGTGGTGTAGGCGCGCTGGGGCAGTGTGGATGGTGGTGGTGGCCGCAGATCAGTGGACCGTTGGGGAGCCCGCCGACGCAGTGGGGGGAGGAGTGTGCGCTGTCCGCGGGGGGCTCGGCTGACCGTCCGGGGTCACCCGGCAGGGCTGCCGGGCACCTGTCGCTCGAACCCCGCAGGGCGGCGGGGGAGGCTGGGGGCTGCCCGTGCCCAGGGCAGAGACGCCGTGGTGGGGGAGCCTCGTGGGCTGCCCGGGGACTCCACAGGGCCGGTCCAGCGCGTGGCTGCGGCCACCGGGCTGGTGGCACGGGCTGACCTCGCGTAATGCGTGGATGCAGACTCTGCACCAGGGGCCCATGCGCCTGAAGCTGCCCGGGGGGCTCAGTCGGTTAAACATCTGACTTCGGCCCAGGTCATGATCTCACGGTTCGTGGGTTCGAGCCCCGCGTCGGGCTCTGTGCTGACGGCTCAGAGCCTGGAGCCTGTCATCGGATCCTGTGTCTCCCTCTCTCTCTGACCCTCCCCGGCTCGTGCTCCATGTCTCTCTCAAAATAAAAATAAACATTAAAAAACAAAAAAAACCCCACGAGCCTGGCAGAGCTGCCTCATGGGGGCTGCCGGATGGGACCTTGGCCTTCAGTCTAGGGACACGGCAGCCAGGGTCTCGCGGCTGAGCTGGGAGCTCACGCTGTCACTATGATCACAGCCATGTAGGGAGGCTCCCTGGACCCCTGGGTGACGAGGGACAGCTGGGCCTGTAAGCACCTGCTAGAGCTCACAGGCCCCAGAACCTTCATCAGGACAAGACCTCAGAGCACAGGTGCCGTCCGGGAACGGCATCAGGAAAGCAGGAGAAGGAGGTGTTGTTGACTTGCTGTCTTCCGAGCGCACCCCAGGCTGCATTTAGCCATCGATTCTGTCCCCCATCGATGGTGGTGGCCCCAGGACACCCGGGCAGACAGAGCACTGTGCCGTGCTCCAGAGAGGTGACAAGCTTCCGATGCAAAGGACCTGTAGGCTGAAGGGCACTGTCCCTGGGGCCACAGGCAGAACCATGGCCTGCCGCCCTCCTGCCCGTGGTCCCAGCCTGCTGCCAGCACACGCGGGGAACTGCTTCTGGGAGCCGCCACCCCGTCTCCAGCAGCTGGGGGGGGGGCTCTGGGGTGACATGCCCCCTGCTGGGGCAGCCCGCAGAGCAGTCGGTTGGTGGGGAGGTTGCCCCCAGGGCCAGCAGCCCCTTGCAAAGACCTGGCCTTTAAGCAGGAAAGCCAAGAGCAGCAAAAATCAAAAAACAAGTGAATTTGGTTATGATCCCCTGAGGATGAGGTCAGGAGGTGATGGCCTGGGTCCCCAGGAGAGCACCTGTGTGCCCCACTGCTACCCACCTGAGCCTCCTGGCACAGACAGCGCAGGCCCCACCTCTGTCCCTGGGCCGCGGGGTCCTCTCCACATCCGGCAGATGGGACTCGAACTCTGCTCTCATCAGGAACTCAGGAGGGGGTGACCCCCTGATGAAGTCGAGGCCTGAGCAGGTTGGAGGGTTTCCCCAGTGTTTGCACCTCTCCTGGGTGCCGTTCCAGCCGATAAGTGAGTGCAGGGGGAGCAGGGGGAGCAGGGGGGGGAGCAGGGCTGTGGTGTGGTCCCATCACCGTGTTTCTGCTCCGAGGCCCCTGAAAGCCTGGGGGGCCGTTAGGAGCCCGGGGCCCCCTGGCTCCACCCGGAATGCGTCCTGCCCCGGCCTCAGCGCTCCACGCAGGGGCGGGCTGGCTTGGCAGCGCTGGTCTCACTCCCCACACCCTGAGCTGTGTGCGGTCTGAGCACTGCCTCTGGCCACCTCGCCTCCAGGGACCCCAGGCTCGCCTCGGGGCATGGTCCCCACAGCCCCGGCCCCAGGGGAGAGGAGGAGGGCCTCGGTGCTGCCCTGCTGGCATCCTCCAGAATGGCCCTGTGGCCTTGGGGCAAGTGACTCAACCTCTCTGTGCCTCAGCCTCCTCCTCCTTGAAAGGGGCTGGTGGTGAGCCCACGTCGCAGGCTGGGGCGGGGGCACCTGCAGGCCCAGGCTCCGTGTGGGCGGCGCTCCTCACGGGGCCTCGGCAAATGCCGCCTTCCTGCCCCTTCGATAGCGCCTACAATCGTGTGCGGCGCAGATGAGGGCCTGGGGTCCGGCCCCCTGCCCCCCAAGCTTGGGAGGCGTCGTAAGAACAGGGCGTACTGACAGACGGGGCAATGTCTGTTCCCAGCGCCACATGCGAACGACTAACGAAAACCTTCTGAGCACAAAGCAGGCCGGGCAGCGCCCTGCTGGCCTCCCTCAGGACCCCCGTCACCTACACGGTGACACACAGACAGTGGAACGGAATAGAGACCCCAGGAAGAAATCCGGGCTTCGGCTGGGAATCGATCTCGGACGAGGGTGCCAAGAACACACAGCAGGGGAAGGATGGTCCCTTCAATAAATGGTGTCGGGGAAAGTAGACGCCACACGCGCGAGAGAAGCCGGACCTGACACACGAAAACCAACTCAGAGCGGGTTAGAGACGCGAACGTAAGATCTGGAACCAAAATCCCAGGAAAAACAGGTGCGGACATCTGAGCGTGAGTCTGACGCGCAGCACGCGGGCATCAAAGGCAAACGCAGATGAGTGAGGTCACAGGGTGGCAGCAGCCGCAGCCGCTCGGCGGGTGAGCCGCGGTCGCTCACGGAACCGGCGGGACAGTGCAGACCCCGCGGTGCGTTAGGGCGCGGCACACAGAGGAGCCCCTACAGCTCGACGGCGAAACCCTGGAGGGAACAGGAGAATGACGGCTGGCACTAAGAGATGGCGCTCGCCGTCACGGGTCATCGGGGGCTGAGCTCCAGACGTCCAGGCCCCGTGGGCAGCGGGGGCGCGGGTGGTCAGGCTGCCCACATCCAAACGCTGCTTGGTGGCTTCGCACTTCGTGTCTCGGGCGGTGAATTGTTAAACGCTCCGTGCCTCGGTTTCCCCATCTGTCGGTGTGAGGGAGCACAGCCCCCCCTTCCACAGACTGAGCCCCCAGGCCCGCCCCCGCCCCGTGGCCTCATGCTCGTGCCCTGGCTGAACTCCATGTTCTGCGAGGAAGCTGGCTGTCTCAGTGTCGCCCTGGCTGGCTCTTGATCAGGCCTCCACTTGGCTACGTGCGTTCACAGCTGGCTGAGTGTCCTTCGCGCCCTGAGGTTTTTCCGGAAGATGGAGGCGTGGTGACTCGCCCGAGCTCACACAGCGAGGCGGACTTGGGTGTGAAATCCAAAAGGGGTTCCGGAACTCCCTAGATCACAGGAGATCACAGGGGTGATGCCGGGCCCCAGGTGGGATCCCCGGAGCCCCCTGGAGAGCATGCGGAGGGGTCCTCTGCACCCCAGTCATGGACAAGCACGGGCTGGGCAGGGCCTGCCCCCCGCGAGCAGGGACGCTCCCCTAGGCGCCCAGCCTTCCCGGCCCAGCGGGCATGTGCGTTCTTGAAGAGAGGCTCTCCCTGAAATGTCGCCTAGCGGTCGGGGGGCTCCGAAGGGAAGCCTGCCACCTGCACCGACCAGCGGGCTTCCTGAACGCAGAGCCTGGCACCCGGTCTCCCAAACATGACATGGCAGCGAGAGGCACAGCCTCGCACGCAGACGCCAGGAGTCCCAGCACCTGACACTCTGTGCCTTTTCCACATGTGTCACCCGGGCCCGGTTACCTAAGGCCTGGAGGGGACATGGGAGGCCCTTCCTGTCCACAGCCACAAGGGGGTTGAGCAGGCCGGCTCCGGGCCCGGGCCCCACTGGGTCACGCCAGACCCGCTCTGGAGCCCTGGCCCTGAGACCCGGATGAGCCTCAGACTCACATTAGGTGCCGCTAACACCTCCCGTCTGGGGCCGCGGCGGCTTGAACTTGGTGGGAGCCCTGGAAGGTCTGGCCTGTCTCCCCAGGAGCTCAAACAGCCGGCAAGACAGGGACCCCCCCGACACCGGGACTTCGCCCCCCCGCACCTCAACCCTGCTGTGTGTGAGCTGCCGCACTCGGAGCGGTGTCACCTCCCTGCCCCCATGGGGAGTAATCAGCAGGCAGGCCACTGGGCGCTGGGGGTCTCTGACCTCCACTGTGGTCCCGCTCAGGGCTCCTTGTGGATGGGGCCATTGGGCTCCCTGCTGAGAGGGCACGGCCTCCCTGGGGACTCTAACAGCGGGGGGGGGGGGGCCACACGTGGCTCTGCTGCGCCAGCAGGGATGTGGCACGGAGCCATGTGGCGAGGGCCGGGCATCATCTGCCGCCCCCTTGGTGCCCCTGATGGTGTTCCTCTCAGACCCCCCACCCCCGAAGCAGGCCAGCGGTGGCCAGCGTGTCCCTTCGTGGCCAGTGTGTCCCTTTGCGCCCAGTGGCCAGGCTCTAGGCCTTAGTCACAGCAAAGGGCCAGCGACCCTTGCCCTGTGCTCCCTCCACCCAGTTCAGAGGGGGTGGGGTCGCTGGGCCAGGGCAGGTGAACTGCTAGGGCCCCTCATGATGGGAGGTGACTTGGGACGTGTGCCTGGTGTGTGTGCTTGTCAAGGGTTCTGAGTTCTGCCTCGTGGGACTTGTGTCCAGGGCCCTGGGACGGTGTCCACCACGGTCCCAGGACACACATGTCCCCATGTCCCTGCATCTGAGAACAGAACGTGTCACGGGCAATGGACCAAATAGCAGCTCATCTATCGTCTCTGGCTCTTGCTGTCCCCTCCTTTGGCCTCGAGCCCCGGGGACCCCCTTTCCCTCCAGCCATGACCCAGGTCCCCTGAATGGAGGCCTGCACATAGGTGCTGGGCTGGGCAGCAGGGCCAGGGAGGTGAGGCGGGGGCACAGGGAGGGTCTGGGGGGAGACAGCCCCGGCACAGTCACTCGGTTTGGGTGCCCATGGTTAGGACTGAGGCCCAGGTGGGTCCTCCTCTGGGCTGAAAGCCCCTGGAAGACATGGGGTGCCCGGGTTCTCCGAGACACCCCCTACCTCTAGCGCAGCACGTGGCACGTGCTCAAGCCCTGACGAGTGATCCCTGGTTGTCTGGAATGTTCTGGACAGAGGGAAGAAACCTGCAAGGACATCCGTCCCTCCAAACCTCCAAAGCCGGCCCAGCCTCTGTGCCCTCGTGGTCCTGAGGCCTCTTCCTTCTAAATGCTTTGATGGCTAACATGGCTTTCTCCCTCCCCTTCACTGGGAAGATGCTTCCAGAAAGAAGAGGGTTGAGACCCAGCGGGCTTCCCCGGCTTGGGGGTCGGGTTAGGGGCAGACTTAATGCCTGGGAACGAGCTGTTTCAGAGAGGTTGACCTGGAGCTCGGGGTCCCTGGGGCTGGGCCGGGTGGCTTTCTTCAGAAAGGGGAGTGGAACTCAGGTGAGTTCGCCTGGCGTGCGCATGGGGCCTTACACAGGTGCATCCCCAGGGCATTGTGGGAGGGCGGAGCGAGGCCTCAGGGCACCCGAGGCAGCCGATCTTCCTCCGCACCCCTGGCCCCAGCATTGCAGCGCTGGGGAGCGAGCAGGGAGAGCACGGAGCCCTGAGTGTGGTCTGAGTGGCCGGCCCAGACCCCAGGGCAGACAGCAGGGGAGGGGGGTGCAGGGAACACCGTGTGCTGGGGGGGAGGGCCGGGGAGGGGGCTGCTGGCTCTTCTGCACCTTCGTCCTGCAGAGGCAGGGGCCCAGCTAGACGAGAGAGCTGGAGGGCACCACGCCAGACAGACAGATGGACAGGCTTCGAACCCCACGGGGCCACGCCCAGCACCCCCCTGCCCCATCCTCACAGTGATACGCCCTCCCATCCTCCCAGATACCTCTGCGCTCCTCCTCACACAGGGCAGGGATGGGGCCAGCCACGGGGGCCCGTGTGTCCCTCAGTGGGAGTGGGGGTCCATGACGGCGATGGAGGAGTACAGAGGGGGAGCGGCAGAAGCCTATAGGCAGGGCAGCAGTGCTCCCCGCCCGAGGACCTCAGGGGCCCCCGCAAGCAGTCTTGGCCCCCCGCCCCATGTGAGCAGTGCTGGGGGGGGGGGCTTTCTTCAAAGCCAGGATCTTGCTGCCGTGATGCTGCTCTATCCGCATTCACTGCGTGCGAGACCCCTCAGGGCACAGACGGCTGGCCGAGTGGGGCCCCTGGGGACGCCAGAGTGTGGGCCCGGCCTCGGGGACAGGACCCCTCAAACAGCCATCCGGAGGCCGTGCACAGGAGATCTCACGGAGGGGGCGAACCTGAAACTGGCCCTGGGTGACCCGGATGGGGGCACTTTGACCTCTCCATCAGGATTGGGGCTCCCAGGCTCCCGTAAGAGGGCCTACGCTCCATTTCCCTTAAGCCCCTGGGCATCCGGGGGGCGTCCTGGCCAAGCATGGGCCCCTCGTGGCTTGGGGACCTCCCTGCTGGGGTGGGACCTCCTGACGGCCAGCTCGGGCTGGGAGCTCATCCCGAGTCACTGCTTCTCTCCCAGGAGACTTGGAGGCAACACGCGGAGGGTGGCGCCCTCGGAGCGGTCCTGTGACTCGTCACCCAAGCCGGACACTTGAGAGAGAAGGGGGCTGTGGACATGGAGACCAGGACAGAAGACCGAGCAGTCTCGGGCTCACAGACCCACCGCCCCGCCGCTGTCTGCACCGCTGTCCCCTGGCCCGACGGCACCACGGGCCTCCCTGGTGCGCTTCACGGCTCTGCCCGGGGCGGGGGTGGGGCTGCTCAGGACCCCCTCCCCCCCCACAGACTGGCCGCACCTGCATCTACACTGCCTGGAGCCCTTGAGATTAATCACCTGCTCTTTCCGATTAGACTCTTCCTTGATTTCAGAAGTGTGTTTTCTTCACCGGGGGGTGGAGGTGACTTTTTAAGAGGAAAGGGAAGCTCACGGGGTGGACTGCTAAAGCCGGCGTGTGCGGTCCGGCGTTTGGTGCGGGGGTGCGCTCGCAGCCAAGTGCGGCTGCGGGCCCCCCAGGCCCTAAGTGCTCAGAGGAAGCGGCTTCCTTCCGGGGCCGCTTGTGTGGGACAGTGAGTGCCGCCCTGGGGGCTGGTGGGAGTGACCCCTTCCCACCTGCGGCCACCTCCTGGGGGCAGAACGTGGCAGGTGATTGAACGCAGAGCTGACGCCACCGGGCCACGACCAGGCCTCGTCTGACCATTTAAGGAGCCCCAGGCTGCTGGGAAAGCCCGGAATTAGAAAGGCATCCAGACCCGTGTGGCAGATAAGCCCCGGGCTGACCCGCACGCCGCCGCGTGGGTCCCAGCTCTCGGGGAGCCGTTATCAGCACACAGACGCTGAGGGCTTGCGGCTTGGTCTGGGCTGTGAGCGGATGGAAAACCCAAACGGCCCTGCCACGTGCCAGGCTCTGCTTGCTCGCCCCGTGGCCGTGAGCCGGTGGAGGGAAGGCATCGCCACACACCTATAAAGCAGTGACTTCCGGGCGCCTTGTGAGGGCTGCCAGGATGCATGGCTTCCTTGTCATTACAGTGCAGAGGCGGGGCTCACGCTGCCCCGGTTTCACAGATGGGGAAACTGAGTCCAAGAGGCGAAGATCCGTGCGGGTTCCCAGTGGACGAGGACGCAGCAGGGCTTCTGGCTGGGCCGGGCTCATGACTGGGAAGGGGCATGTCCGTGGGCGTGGAGGCCCTGTCTCTCCCATCACCCCTCGAGCTCCTGTCACCCTGCCTAGCCGGCCTTTCTTGTTCTCCTTCCTGGGCAGAGGGTCACCTGAGTCCACATCCATGGCCCATTGGCAGCACGGTCCCGGTCGCCCAGGGGGGCACGTCAGGTCCCTGGAGCTCGGAGCCGCCAGCACCTCCTGCACGGCCACATGCGCAGCCCAGCGCAGCCCTGCTGGACCGCAGCCGGCGAGGGAGGCCAGGGAGGAGGTGCCAGGCTTCGAGCAGCTGGGGCTCCCCCTGGGAGACCCCCGGGCCTCCCTGGCAGCACCCGCAGAGTCTGCCTACCAGCTGCACGTCGGCGCCTTCCAGGCAGGTGTGGCTTCTGGCAAAGGAGCACATCCCAGAATGACGCAGAGAATGCGTTTGAAACCGAGCGCGTGACTCATGCACCATGAAAGGCACACGTTCACCCGTCTACACCCCTGCGACCCACCTCTGTCATGGGATCACATGGGGCCCCCGCACCCCTGAGAGCCCTCGGGTCCCCTCCCGGTCACCCTCCCAGGGTAACCTCTCCGCTGACCTCTGAGGGCCGTTACCTGTCACCCCGTAGTCAGCTCTCGCCGTCATGTGAACGGAACATTCTCTCACTTGGCCCCAGGGCTGTTTGCCCGTGAGCTGCCTCCCAAGGCTCCAGGGAGAACCTCCCTGCCGTCTCCAGCCTCTGGGGCTCCCGGGGCTCCTTGGCTTGTTCGTGTGGCCTCGCCGCCATGTGGGAATTTCCGTCTTCTTGAAAGGACTCCGGTCACCGGATCAGGGCCCACCTGCTCCCCCATGACTAGTCTTAACTTGATTACATCGGCAAGGACCCTCTTTCCAAATAGGGTCCCATTCTGAGGTGACATGAATCGGGGCAGGGGACGGGGGGCATTGTCCAACCTGCTGTCATATGTGATCCAAGAACTCAATGATAAAAGCAACGGGCCTCAAACAGTGTATCAGCTCAAAGTCAAGCAAAATGAAACACTTTTTGTAAAATTTTTTAAAATGTTTATTTATTTTTGAGAGAGAGAGAGAGAGAGAGAGCAAGGCACAGAGCAAGTGGGGGAGGGGCAGAGAAAGAAGGGGAGACACAGAATGGGAAGCAGGCTCCAGGCTCTGAGCTGTCAGCACAGAGCCCAACGCGGAGCTCGAACCCACGAACCACAAGATCATGACCTGAGCCATTTGGACGCTTAGCCGGCTGAGCCCCCCAGGGACCCCAAAACACTCCACCTTACACAGGTGCACTACATCTGATACACATGGGAGAGTGCGGTGAACGTCACTTCAGGAAAGGCTGCGGAGGCGCAGGGTGCTGGGTGGTGCCCGGGTGGCCCGGCCGGGACAGGGGCCCAGCACACTCTCCCGGTGACTGACAGTGCGGGGTCTCTGGCTGCACGGCTCCCAGACTTGCCACCCGCGGGAGCCCGAGTCAAGAGCCAAACCCGGAACCAGCAGCCCCACGTGACCAGGCTCTCTGCCCCGAGGCCCCACAGCTGCAGGGGTCAGGGTCTGCGGGGGCAGGGGCGGGAGGGCACCTCTGCTCAGAGGGGCACAGGACCACCCCGCAGAGGAGTGCCCGCAGCAGGTGGACAGGCTCTGAGAGGCTGGTGTGTGGCTTCCCCCTGGGGTCACTGTTTCCTGACTCTCCCCGGGGCTCCGGGTTCTGCTGCTGGGAACTCAGACCAGAAAGGGAGCTGCCACCACTCTGAGGTCATGTCTGCTGATCAGCACGCCGAGCCACCCCGCGCGGTCCCCGCAGAGCCCGGCAAGGTGCGTTGTGCCGGCAAGTCCGGGAGACACAGGGCGAAGTCTGGTTTGCAGCGCCGCCGCTTCCGATGTCTGTTTGCTCCCACCTCCACCGTCCTCTGGGTGGGAGGGGGTGACCTCGTCTGCGCTGCGGTCAGAAGTCCACGTCCACCATGTCGGCTTTGTGACCGGTCACGACTCCAGCTAAGTCTTGACCCCTCCTGCCTGACGCTCTGCTCTTTGTTTGCTCCCGAGGACTGTGGGGACTCCTCTAAGGAGGAGATGCCTTAGAGCGGGGCATCCCCAGGCCTGCGCTTCTGGAAGCGAGACCCCCGTGCTTGTCCTGCCCCTGGGGGCCTGGGCTGTGGGTGTGTGTCTCCCCCCAGGGCAGCCTCGCTCGGGCAAGCAGACGCTTGGGTCTCCTGTCCCTTCTGTCACTGCTGCCTTCCTGTCCCGGCACATCCTGGGAAATGCTCCCTGAGAGTCATTGCAGGGTGGGGGCAAGTTGGGGCCGACTTAGACCCCGGGGAGGCTCCTGGGGCGTCTCGGACTCGGGAGGTCAGGGAGCGGTCTGAGTGATGGGCACGCGAAGACGCAGGGGCTGGATTCCAGCGGCGGCAGAGAGCCCAGCCGCTCACTGCTCCCTGGGGGACAGAGCGTTGCGGATCGGGGCTGCTGAGTCACGGCCGGCAGCGGGGGCGGGAGGGGGGGTGGCAGGACAGGATGGCAGGTGGCGGGGCAGCCGGCCTCCCGGTCCAGGGGCGGCAGGGAGGAGGGACGTGAGGGATTATTCCAGGATCCTGGGCCGCGGAAGCGTTGGCTGGGTGGCTCTGGCAGTGGTTCTGCCGGAATGTGCTGGACGAGGAGCAGAAGGGCAAGGCCATGCTGGGCGGAGGGTGGAGATGAGGAACACGGGCCAGACTGAGGCTCCAGCAGCGAGCACGAAGGGGGTCAGGCTGGCCCAGACGAGGCCGCCCATCTCCCTGGTCCTAGGGTCCATCTTGGGGCCGGCGTCCCCTTCGCGGGGATGCAGGTGCTCAGAGCATGTCTCCAGGGCGTGGACAGACCCGAGGGACATGTATGCAACAGCCCTGCCCCGTGGTCCACTCCCTCTGTGACACCTGAAGCGGACCCTCAAGGGCCTCACAGTGGCTGCCCCAGGATGAGGAGGGATGTGGGCAGTGGGGCCCAGGGGTGGGGGCAGCAAGGGCACAGATCCCACCAGGTCGCATGGAGTCAGGGCTCCCCACTGCAGAGGCCTCGGGGCCTGGAGCTCACAGCTCCGTGTCCATCAGGGCCAAGGGGACCCTAGCGGTTACACCCCAGAGCAGGTTGGTCAGTGCAGGTGCTCTTTCAGGGACGGGGACACTGCCATGCCAGGCCTGACTCTCTCTGTGCACACAGTCGTTTAAAATCCAGGGGGCTCCTGGGGGGCTCAGTTGATTAAGTATCTGACTTTGGCTCAGGTCGTGACCTTGCAGTTTGTGGGTTCGAGCCCCGCGTCGGGCTCTGTGCTGACAGCTCAGAGCCTGGAGCTGCTTCGGATTCTGTGTCTCCCTCTCTCTCTGCCCCTCCCCTGCTCATGCTCGTGCTCTCTCTGTCTCTCAAAAATAAATAAACATTGAAACAAATTTTTAAATCTAACTTTTAATGTTGTCCTTCTGGTGAGGCCAGCAGATCAGGAGATGACAGCCACTGAGTGTGCGTGGCACCGCGTGGGCCTCATGGGGAAGCACCGAGGCCAGTCAGGAGGAGGCGGGACGTGGGCAGAGCCTTTACTGTGGTTTCCAGGGGACCGAATTGGTGAGGGGCAGGGTCAGCAGGCTTACCGCTGGCTCATTTGCGTGCCTTGGGCAGAGTGGAGGGGCAGGGGGGCCAGCCCTGGTTGCCTGGCTCCTGGCCCAGTGCGGCGGGGGCAGGGCACGGTGGCCCAGGGCCCTGGGGACGGGCACAAACCTGCATCGGCTGGTGTGTGTAGGAATCTGTGAGCCCTGGGAAAAGACATCCCTCCAGGGCCAGCGGGTCCCAGGTGTCAAAGCACCAGGTGCAGAACCAGAACCTGAGAGGTGGGGAGAGGGGAGGGGGAGCCGGGGGGGACGGGGGGGCGGTCCCAGGGCCCGTCCTCCACTTGTTCTCAACACGGCTTGGCCAGAGTCACATTTCCGAGCAGCCCCGGTGACTCTGTGCATTCACGTCGAGGAAGGTCCTTGCCCCCGTCCCTGCTGCCCCACATGGCACTGAGGGAGGGCACGGGTGGCTCACTCCTGTCCCCAAAGAGCCCTCACGTTTTTTATGAACAGAATCTTGATGAGAAGCCGGCTGCCCAGGGTATGGGGGGCTCAGTGTGAACCTGCCTTGGGGGCTCAGATCCCGCCAGGCCATCTGGCGTTGGGAGGTAGCCCAGGGGTGCTCCGGGGGCAACTCCAGAAGGGGCGTCCCAGGAGCTCACAGGCTGCGGCCTCCTTGCTGACGGCGGGCTCCTCCAGCCTCAGCCTGACTCTGCGCCTCTTACTGGTCCCCGAGGGCCGGGCCAGGCCGGGCTGGAAGGGGCCTGGAACCTTCCCAGCAGGTGAGGGAGGCGTCTGCACGGGGCCGCACCGCCTGCGGGTGGCCAATCCGTGTCCGGGACCAGCAGGCCTACTGCGGGCAGAACGGTGGACGGGTCTCCTCTGCGTCCGCCTGACACTCTTCATCAGCGTTTTCTGCTCTCAGACACCAGACTACGTGTCCTCCGTGTCCCTCTGACAGAGGCTTTCTGAGAGACAGGTGGCAAAGCCTGTTGGTGGCCTTCGGGCCACTATCAGACGCCATGGGTGTGACGCCTGGCTTTGCCCCCCACCCCAACAGTCTAGAGTCCCGGGCCTCTGAACCTCCTTTTCCTCCCGTGTGATGTGGACACGGCGGTGGGGGCTCTTGGCGGGTGAAGGGGGAGAGATGCCGTGAGGTGCTCGGCGTAGAGCTGGACGGTGGGTGTGAACACACCTCAGTCCGTGTGCCTGACGAGCAGGGAGGGTGGGGAGCCGAGGCTGCGGGGCGGGGGGCCCTCACTGGCCCAAGGCCAAAGCAGGGACTGAGACTGCCCCACACGGAGGGTGGGGGAGAGCAGCCCCAGCCTGCAGGGAAGGACGGCTTCTGAGCCAAGGCCACCTCAAGCCACCTCGGGCCACCTTGGGCCTCCCTCTGCCAGGCCACTCAGGGCCACTCTAGCCACACTGAGGCTTCCTGGGCCACCCTGGGCCACCCTGGGCCATGTCAGGTGACCCTGGGTCACACTAGGCTACTCCAGACCACGCTGGGCCACCCTGGCCACATTGGGCTACTCTAGGACACATGGGGGCCACCGTGGGGCCACCCTGGGGCACCCCTGGGCTACTTCCCAATGCCATGCCTCCTGACCTTGGCGGGGTCCAGGCCTCGGGGGTTCTGCAGTCGGCTACAGGAGGACTATGTTGTAAAGAACATTTTGTGCCAAACCCAGGCCTGATTTTTGCCTAGGTCATGTTCGGGGGGGTTGGCGGGAGGAAACAGCACGGGCAGAAGTCATCGACTCGATTCCTTCCCCTGGGGCCAAGGGCCCTGCTGACATCAGCCCCTGGCTCCCTGTAATCAATGAGAGACCTGATACAATCAAGCGAATCCAGTGCAGGGTCACACATCAGTCTGCACTGGGAACGAACTTGGAAACGCAGCTCACCCCCGCCCCCACACTCTCGCCCCACGTCCCTGCGAAGCGGTGCTCTTCCTCACCACGAGTGGAAGGGGCAGGCCTGCAGAGGAGGTGAGCAGCGAAGGTCAGGGGGAGGCTGGGAGCCCTCCTGGCCCTGCCGCAGGGCTGGGGAGTGCGGGGCTGGGGAGCGCAGGGCAGCCAGGACTCTGTCCTCCCCTTTGCCCGGCTACCCTTTAGCCCACCTGGACTCCAGCCACGGCCTGGTCACCGCCGGCCTCACGGCGGCTGGCAAGACCCGAGCCAACATCCTCTTCTGTCGATACGCCGGCTCCTTCACATTCGCTCTTCCTAAAGTCGTTGCAGAAAGAGGGACTCTCAAAACAGAGACACAGGCTTCTGTTGCGAGAGCCCGGCATTCCTGGGGGCCTTCCCGGAAGGCTGGTGGAGGGGGCTGGGGACCCCGTGCCACGGCCCAAACACACTCTGGGGCCCCGGGGACGGGAAGGTCCGGGCACAAGGGGCTCAGGGTAGGGTTGGAGCTGCAGCTCTATTTCTTCCTCATTGGACGTGAAGACGAGGAACAGGATCGGCCCCCCTCTGGCCGCAAACCCCCCCTGGCAGGCTATTTGCACCGAGGCAGGGACGCGGCTCTGCAGTGGCTGGTCCTTCTGAGAAAGACCGAGCACGGCCCTGCGGCGGGGCTGGGCCTGGGCTGCAGGCTCTGTGCTCCTCCGGGGGTCCAGCCCCAGCCCCCGGGGTCTGCCCCTCCTCCTCTCAGCAGCCATGGACCCTGGGGGGCGACGCGGCAGAGGGGCTGAGTCCCGGCTTGTCTCCGTGTGTCCACTGTCTTCTTCCCGTGCTCCCCGAGGCCCGCAGCTCTGAGCAGAAAAGTTGATTTTCTTCCCCTTCGCTTCAAACAAGACACAACACAATTGTCCAGTACACGCAAGAGCGAGTTCCCAGCCGCTGTCCTACAAAAGTCCCCATCCTTCGTGCTGCCATCACAGGCCGCGTGTCCCTCCCAGAGGCCTGTGTCGCAGCCCAGGCCCCCGCACCTCAGAGCGGGGCTGTATTTGGCGATGGGGTCTTTACCACAGTGATGAGGCTAAAATAAAGCCATTGGGGTGGGCCCGGCCGCGTATGACTATGTCCTCATTAGAGGGGAGACCGCGGGAGGACACGGGGAAGCCGGCGCCCACCCGTGCAGGGGAGCGGCCCCAGGAGGAGCGGGATCCCAGGCTCCAGCCCCGGGCACCGGGAGACAGGGACACGGTCTGCTGTGCTGTGTTAGGGCCGCCCCAGGACACAGACGCATCTGCGTAGCACGAATTACAGAGCGATTTCCCTCCTTGGAGGCCACCTCCCAGCACTGCAGCGCGGCGCGGGGGGCTGGCATGTCACCCCACAACGGGAGGCTCCGGTCCCACTGTGCGCCGGGTGGAGGAGACGAGATGGAGGATGGGGCCTGGTGGGGGGAGTGCCACCAGCCCCTCGCCCTTTATCTTTCCTTCGAGGAGCATCCCGAGGGGCCAGGCTGGGGAGGCTGGGAGGCCGCGGTGAGGAAGAGCGCTCCCCGCTGTGCGCCCAGCTCTGCTCTGCGGCCGCCCCCCACCCACCGTGGGCCTGACGCCCACCCCTCCCGAGACTGTGTGATGAGTTCCGGGCGCCCTGCTCTGTGCTGACAGTGCTGCGTTGCCCTGCCTCAGCAGCTTGTCCACAACAAAGAAACATCTAGAAGCGACATTCCCTCTGCACCTTGTGATTTGTCCTCAGAGTGCCCGTCACTCCTTAGAGCTCCATGCTTGGCCTTCAATGCAATGCGTGCCAGTCTGGGACCATCCCAGCCCCCTTCGCCTCCTGCAGGCACCTAGCATGCTGCTGGACGCCAGATCTACAGTGACTTGTGTCCAGGAGGGCTGCATTCATAAGAGTGTTCAAGGGACGCCTGGGGGCTCAGTCCGCTGGGCACCCGACTTCAGCTCAGGTCATGATCTCACGGTTCGTGGGTTCGAGCCCCGCGTCGGGCTCTGTGCTGACAGCTCGGAGCCTGGAGCCTGCTTCGGATTCTGTGTGTGTCTCTCTCTCTACCCCTCCCTCACTCCCGCTCTGTCTCTCTCTTTCAAAAATGAATAAACATTAAAAATTTTTTTTAAAAGTGTAATCAACGGTCAGGTCATGTTTAAGGGAATCCTTTTGGGAACCATTATGCAAAGAAAATAAATCCTCAGTCACTTGCATTTTATTTATATTTGTATTTGAGGGGCGCCTGGGTGGCTCAGAAGGTTCAGGTCATGAACTAATGGTTTGTGAGTTCGAGCCCCATGTTGGGCTCTGCGCTGATAGCACAGAGCCTGCTTGGGATTCTCTCCCTCCCTCTCTCCTCCTCCCCTATTCGTGTTCTCTCTTTCTCTTTCTCTCTCTATCAAAATAAATAAATA
Source organism: Cryptoprocta ferox (assembly GCA_028646485.1). Taxonomy (NCBI): domain Eukaryota; kingdom Metazoa; phylum Chordata; class Mammalia; order Carnivora; family Eupleridae; genus Cryptoprocta; species Cryptoprocta ferox. The sequence goes on from CM053573.1 coordinate 2,585,686, forward strand.
AACTTAAAAAAATAAATTTATATTTGAAAATGTCAGGTTTCCTGAAGGTGGACCCCCAGGAAGCTACGGAGGGTCCCAGCAAGGAAGAGGCAGGCAGGCTGCTGGGATTTTCCCAGCGTGCCCTGCTCCCCTCCTCCCCACAGAGGCTCAGGTGGGGACGCCCCACACCAAGTTCCCACAAGGTCGCAGCTGTGGCTAAGAGTCCTTTGCAAGGGCGGGCGGGTAGTGTCATCACCAGCAGTGTTCTAGAAATTCCACACTTCTGCCCCTGATTTACTCAGCCGATGCTGCAGCTGGAGTTATTTCCAGCCTCATCTAAATCAGGTGGGAATTCGTGGGCTCCGCTCTGAGAGGGGGAAGGAGCCCCCAGAGGACGACCTCACAGGGAATGGGACCCCCCTGTGGCCGAACCCCATGCCGAGGCTGTGGCTGGGGACCCGCCTCACTCTCCCCTTCTTGGAGGCGTTTCTTTGCTGTGTCCGGGCCCACGCGTCCCTAGTGATGATGCCTGCTCCCCCGTCCCCGGGTCCGGACCCGCCAGCCCTGGGCAGGGAGGGAGTGGGCATTGGGCCCCTTGCTGGGGGCAAAGTCAAGGGCTCTCAGTTTGGGATCCCCAAAGGCAGACCTGAGGCCAGGATTTGGGCGGCCGCGGTGTATCGGGAGGCAACCCGATGGCTGTGGGGTGGGGACAGGCTGTCGGTGGGCGCACAGACCACACCTCCACACGGTGAGGCCATGGCCACAGCCACGGCATTGCGTCCCAGCCCCTTGGTGGGACTTCGCTCCTGGAGTTCAGGTTCAGACAGACGGAGCACACCCTCAGGCAGGGCAGAAGGACGAGGATCAGAGACAGTGACCTCACTGACCCCCCCCAGGGAGGTGGCTGCGGCCTGTTTCATTCAGGAAGGCATGGCGAGCACCTCTGGAACTGGGAAGAGGCCAGAGACAGGCCCGTCCTGGAGTCAGATGCCTCTTCAGATGCAGCTGCCAGAGACCCTGAGCCTGGGTGGTGTCAGGTGGCCAGGGCGGGGGTCTGGGGGAGGCGGCCCCCCTGCTGGGAGCCTGGACACAGGGACCGGGCAGCTGGGACCCCCAGGCTCCCTGTCTAAGCGGACACTCCATGGGCCCCACGTGGTGGCCGCTCGGTCTCCTGGGATTGTTACGTAGGGTTTGGAAGAAATTGATGCTTCTGAGCTACGTGTGCCTCAGTGGGCCCGGGAACCGTCCTGCAGCCCGGGGACCGTGCCGGTAGGGGACCGTGCTGTCGGGCCATCCTAACAGGCCTCAGGTCCATGGTCTTCCAGGCAGGAAGCGCGTGCAGCAGACACGAGAGGCAGGCCATTCGTGAATGGCGACAGGCGTGCTTACACGGGATTTAGCCGAGTATACGTGGTGTGATTTTTTCACACTGGCCATGAGGCCTGCAGGGATGCCCTGTGGCTAGGAAGGGTGCCTGGTGGGGGTGGGGATGGCCTGGGAGGGGTGTGGAGGGAGGTGTGTGGATGTTACCGTGTGAGCACACGTGTGTAGGGGTGCATGTGGGCATGGTGTGTGGGAGACTGTGAGCCTGTGCAGAGGCCGCTGGGGCGTGGCCCTACCAGCAAGGTTGACCCTGAAGGGCTTGCAAGCGTATTTCTGATTCATGACGTCACCTCAAATCTCCATACAGGAAGAAAATTAATTACAAGTACTGAATATAATAAAATTACAGGAAGGTGGGATTGTCCCCAAGTCACGGACACAGGGACTCCTCTCCCCCACTGCTGCTCCGTGACAGCTCAGCCCCTCCTGGGGGTGCAGGGCCCAGGACAAACCACGCAGTGGCAGTGAGCCGTCATGCTCCCTGTCATGGCCGAGCCCCGGGCCTTGTCCCATGCTGACCCCAAGATGAAACTGGTGACCCCGGAGGGGTGGCAGGAGGGGCGTGTCTCTCCGGGCTGTGCCCCAGCGCGTGGTCCTGGCCCCCACCCAGTGGCAGACCCCTGCCGGCCCCTGACAGTCCACCTCCACTTCCTGAGGCACCGGGGACTTGGAGGGAGGGGCCTGCGGGGGTAGGGGGGTACCCAGAAGGCACGTGGGCAGCATCCTCCTCTGGCTCCCTTCGCCCCAGGTGCAAGAGGGGAGCAGGGGGTCTCCTCCTGGCCTTCAAGGACTCAACCTCAGTGGTGCTGGGTCCCTGGCCTTCAGGCTGCAGACGGCAGGTCCGGGGCCTGCTGAGCCCCTGTGACCACGTGAGCCAGGCCGCCTATGACATCTGTCGACCTACCTGTCATCCACCCCCTCTACGCATCTCGTGCCTGCTCTGTCCCTGGAGAACCCTGAGAAGACAAAGCCTACCTTTGCTGGTTGTGACCCTGTCTCTGCCTTTCACCCCTTTGTCCCCCCCGGCTCCCCACCCCCATCCCTGCAGTCACTTTCCTGGGCTGCTTTGACCACCCCAAAGACCCCTCCTTCCTGGGCAGAGGGCTGGGAATGGGGCACCCCCCCCAGCAGAGCGGGCCTGCACCCCGAGGGCCCCCCCAGGGACGCATCCTTCTGGGCAGTAAGGTGGGCCACGTGTGCCCGTGAGCCTGCCCCACGCCCGGCCTCCTGCCCTGCAGCCATGCAAAAGCCCCTTATCAGGAGCCCCGGCTGCACTCTGTTACCCTTGAATTTAAGCTCACGAGGACAATGATGAGGATGTGGCCTGGGACCCTGGGGATGGGGGTGGGGAAGCACAGTGTCCCCAGGGCCCTCCACCCTGGTGCTTTAGAATCTACCCCTTTGGAAGGTTGGAAAGGGGCTGAGGGAGGGCATGGGGGAGGGGAGGGCAGGGGGCCAGCTGTGGGGAGGGAGTCTTGGAGCTGGACCCCTGGACCCTTGGACCCTGGACCCGCCTGGGATTTGCCTGTGGGAGGGTCAGGCCACCCGTTCTGTGTGCCTTCAGTCCACAGCCCGGTCACAGGGTTAACAGCTGCAAGCGCGTTCCTTATCGCACAACTGAGAGCGTGTGGGGGCCGCAGGCCGCCGCACCTGCACGACCCGCCCTGGGCGCCCTGTCTCTCACCCCACGACCTCAGTGACTGTTACAGGTGCGGCTACGCTTTTATTAGGCGCAGTGACGGTTCCTCCCCTCTAGCCTTGGCCGGTGACGTCTGTACCCAGATAAGCTTCTAAATGCTTGGTTGTTCACGGAAGTGCGAACCACACTTTTCTGTGGCATGGCATCATTTACGCCCAGGGAATGTGGCCTAACCAGCCCCCTGATGTCCTGTCATCACACAAGGACGCTGTGGGGCCAGGGCGCCAGAGCAGTGACACAACCCAACAGGCAGCACTGGCCTCTAGGAAGAGACTCACAAAGAGAGTGTAAGAAAAATACGTGGAACAAAGATGTAAAGGATTGATATTCTTAATATGTAAAGAGTTCTCAGAATAAATAAGAAGCATTTACCTTATTAGGGGACACGCTTTGATCTCCTCTCCCGAAGGCCTCCGTGCCTCCTTCCTGGGGTAACAGGACTCGGGAACCACCCCCTCTCACCCTTAGCCCGTGAGACTCAGTCGGCTGGCCTCTACTTCCCCTCCAGAGGTCAGACGTGTGGCCCACTCCCGGCCGAGCAAGGGCGAGCCTGGGCTGCGAGCCAGAAGGCAGGCGCTCCCGCGGTGTTAGCCATCATTCCTCCAAGACGGAACAAGCTGTTGGAAACCCAGGGCCGCACAGGGCAGCTGAGCTGGGAGATGGAGCTGAAAAGATGCAAGAGAACAGAGACACTTCCTGCGAGCGCCCGGATCTAGCTCAGCCTGAAGCCCACCCTGAAACCACGAGCCTTCCTTTTTAGCTTAAAGCCATTTGGGTTGCATTTCTGTTTCTTGCAACCAAGGGAGTCTTGGCTGAAAGCCGCTAATAGAAAACAGGGCAGGAAAGAAGGCCTGATACTCACAAGAAATACGAATGGCCAATAAACATCAAAGCAAGAGCCTATCTTAGTAAGGATACTGAAAATTACGCATTAAGATGCACGCACGCCGTTATGGGTCGCATCATGTTCCCCCAAAAGACATGTGAAATGCAAACCCACGTGGGGGCCCGAAGGAAGCACGTCCTTCCCTGGCAGGCCGTGGGGTCGAGGGTCTCGGCGGCCGGAGGACACGGGGGCAGGCCAGGGGCTGCCCTGGCCACAACATGTGCCTGTGGGGGACGTGGCTGGAGCAGGGGCCTCCCTGTGAGTATAGTGGGTACAGGGCCAGGAGCCCCACATTGGTCCTTTGGTCGTGGGGCGCTCAAGGGCCAGTAACCCCAAGAGCCATCATTTCCTCTTTACTGGGTGGGGAGGGGGGGCTGACATGCAGAGACACGTACACCACAGACCTTCAAGCCACACCCACCCACAGCCCTCGCGTCCCGCTGCTGCGGTCCCGGGAGAAGCGTGCCGTCCGGGGTGGAGGGAAGGGCCTCCGCCCACCCGTGCCGCTTGGCGCCGGCCAGGTGTGCGCTCGCGGGTTGCCGGTGTGGTCGTGGACGGGAGAGAGCGAGAGAAGGTGAGCCGGAGCCCCGCCTCCAGCCTGGCCGCCTCCTGTGGGTGCGGGTCCTTCCGCAGGTGCGCCGGGACCGTCACCTGCTCCACAGGGCCTGCCTCCCTTGTTCTGGGCCCTTCCGGCCTCAGCACAGGGTCACCGGAGCAGGACACAGGCAACGGGGGAGGGGTGGCAGGGGACGGGAGAGGCTCCCGCTGTAGGAACAGTGTGGCTCCGGCGAGACTCACTCAGGATGGAGAAAAGGGTGAGGTGGCGATGACCAAGGGCAGTGTCCCCCGGCTGCTGTGGGCTCCCAGGACCGGCCCTTGCCGGTGTCGGCTCAGAGCGGCGGTGGGGGGGGGGCGGGTATGAGGCACACCTCCCTGGTGGCCGGCGTGCGCCTGAGCGCACGCGTTCCGGGCTTGCCTCCGTGCAGAGGTGGCCTCTGGTCTGTAAGGGTGGGGGTGGAGGCCTGTGGGGTGGTCCTGTGGTGCTTTGGGGTCTTTCTGGACCCTTGGACGTGGTTTTTTTTTTCATTTTTGTTCTTTTACTGAGACAAAATATACATAAAATTTACCACCTTAACCATTTTTAGGTGCAAAGTTCAGTGGCATTAAGCACTTTGCGTTCCTGGGGCGCCTGGGTGGCTCAGTTAGTTGAGTGTCCAGACGACTTCGGCTCAGGTCATGATCTCACAGGTTGTGAGTTCGAGCCCCGCATCGGGGTCTGTGCTGACAGCTTGGAGCCTGGAGCTGCTTCAGATTCTGTGTCTCCCTCTCTCTCTGCACCTCCCCTGCTCGCGCTCTCTCTCTCTCTCTCTCTCAAAAATAAACATTAAAAGATTTTTCAAAGAAAAGTAATTCGTATTGCTTTGCAACCTTCAGCGCCTTCGATCTCCAGAACTTTCCGTCTCCCCAAACAGAAACTCCGTCCCCATGAAACAGACTCACAGGCACCCCCACCCCCCAACCACCATTCTCCTTTCTGCCTCTACGCGTCTGCCCTGCTGTTGGAATCTCGTGCCTGTAGAATCAGTGGAATATTTGTCCTCCAGCGACTGGCTGGTGTCACTCAGCATGGCGTCCTTGAGGCTCATCCATGCTGTGGCTGGCTGGTCAGCGTGTCCTTCCTTTTCAGGGCCGAGTAGTATTCCATCGTTTGGACAGTCCACATTGTGTTTATCATTCATCCATCAAGGGACGTTCCGGTTGATTCCGCGTTTCAGCTCTTGTGACTAATCCTGAATCCTACCTCTTCAAGTCCCTGCTCTTGGGTCTCCGGGCACACGCCCTGTAGGGGGACCGCTGGGTCGTGTGTTGATTCCATTATTAACTTTTTGAGGAGCCGCCATACTGTTTCCGCAGCGGCTGTGCCACGTTACATTCCCGCCAGCTGTGCGCAGGGTCCAACTTGTCCACATCCTCACCAACACTTGCTGTTTTCATTTTTGCGTTTTTATACTGACCATCCCAGTGGGTGTCACGTGGTGTCTCACTGTTTTGTGAACCTGGCTTTTTGAAGGGAATAGAGACGACACGGTGGGTGGGGCTTCCAGGAACGGAGGGTGGCAGCCCCCCCCCCCAATGACAGCCCAGATCTGGCCTCACCTGTCCCTCTGTCTCTGTTCAGTGGGCTCCTGGCCGCCCCCTGCCCTGGCCTGGGCTTCTTCCCAGAGTCAGGAGAATGTGGCCAGAGCTGGAATTCCAGGGTCCAGGGCCGTGGCCCCAGCATCCTGCCCTGCCCGGGGCCTCTTCCCAGAAGAATACCTTACCCTGTGCAGGTGTGGACGTCTTTAGACACCTGTTCTAGCCTCGCCCCTACCCGCTGCCCATGTATGCAAATGAGCCAATACAGAAACAACTCAAGGTTGAGGCCCAGCCTTCTGGCTGCCCCAGGACAAAGGTTGTTGCCTTTGACCCAAGGAACCCAAGGACTAAAGACACCAGCCAGGAGAGTCAATCCCTTTCACACTAGGGCTCTTTGTCAGCTGGGACTGGAGAGGGGCTTCTGGAATGGAGGCCCGAGACTGAGCATATCTAGGGGGACCCTCAGACCTGTTGGCCCCTGCCCCAGGCAGGCATCCTCAGGCACGCTGGACAGGTGGGGTGGGGTTGGCCTGAATGACCCAGCTTCACCATCCACATTTCAAACTACAGGCTTGGGGGCATGTGGCCCCTCCGTCTGGGTGGGCACAGCCTCCCAAATGACCAGGAGGAAGGAGGAAAGGCATCCCGTTGAACCCCGTCCTGCAGCCCATAGGAATCCAGCAAAAGGACTTCTGCTTCTAGACCCCAAATGTCTCCTTCCTCATCCTTCCTCCCTTTCCCTCATCGAGTTCTGGGGGCATAGGGTGAGAGAGCATCTGTGCCAGATGCCTTGCCGTGGCCGGGCCAGGGGTGCTGTGGAAGTTTCCCGGGTTCCACTCTGGGAGGACGCCAGCTCAGGCCCGGGAGGAGCAGGGTCCCAGCACCGACCCGGGGCCCAGGAGCCTGGGGGCGCACCGGGAGGTGTAGGGGGACTGGCACAGGGGAGGGGAGGGGAGGCAGCCGCTGCGGGGCTCTCTGAGTGCCTCAGCTTTACGTTGGGGGACCTGGAGCAGGGCACACCCAGAGTGAAGAGACGGGGTGCAGTCAAGGTCAGGGTGAATTCAGCTCAGGGGCCAGAGGCCCAGGAAAAACAAGATACCTCACTGCGCACTCCTGTTCATGTTCACTGCCCCATGCCTCACCGCCCCCCTCCCAGCTGCCTGACAGTGTCTGCCCTGCTCAGCTGAGCCTCCCCAGCCATACACTCCGTCTCTCCCTCACCCCACAGCCCACGGCCCATGGCCCCACGGCCCCGACAGCCCCATGGCCCCAAGATCAGGAGTCCCTTGCTGCCAGCTTCTCTGGGATATCCCACTACTGAACTTGCCCTATTATTTTAAACTTACCCATCGTGGGCCTTTCCTGCACTTGGGGCTCCCAGAAGCCCCTCAGATACTCCTCACGCCAACTCGAGGGCCCTGGGACCACACACCATCGAGCGGAGACAGCAGGAGCTGGGCTGTGGGCCGGCCTGGAGTGGACAGGCCAGCTTCCTTCTGCTGCTTGGCTGCCACTAACCGGTCCCCAGCCCCAGGGGCCCGGGAGCCAGTGTCAGCAGCTGGGGGCAAGGGAGAGGGCTTCCCGGCAGCACTGCCAAGAGCCCGGACGGTGTGGTATCGGCAGGCCCGCATGGAGAGCACCTGGGCTCCCTCTGTCGAGATGTGAGCAGAGCTGAGGCGAGCAGGGGCTGCCAGGGACACGGGGGCTTCCTCTGGTCTTTAGGTGCTTAAGCCACTTTTGGGTTTTGAATAGCTCACCCTCCCATCACACCATCACATGACACCTCTGGTCTGCCGGCGGACGTGGCGAGGGGAGCTGGGAGGCAGCCCCCCCCCCGGCCCCCGCCACGTCCTCTGCGCTTGCTCAGCAGCCCTGAGCTTCTGTGCTTCCAATCTGGTGGCCCAGGCCGTGAGCCTTGCCTGCTGCTTTCAGGTCTTTGGTTTATTTGTGAGAAGGTTCTAGATGGTTCTAGAAGCTTCCTTCCAGGTCCTGGAGTGACCCAGAGATTCCTGGCCCTGAGGCAGGGCTGGTGGGACCTTCTTTCTGGTCGAGCTAGTCCCGAGAGGCTCTGCCCACCTGAAAACTCTCACCTGTCCTGAGGAGTTGTGGGCTGAGCTGTCTTTTTTTCTCCCTGACTAAATTTTTGTTCTTTCCCGTCTCGCAGGGACCACCACGGAGTCATGAGCAGGACCTCGGGGCGCTAACGCCACGGACTTTGTCCCGCTTTGTCCTATGTCCTGTCTCTGCACGGCTCATTAGCTGTCATGCCGTACTGGGGAGATGTCACTGAGGGTGCCTGGTCCAGGGACTTAGCTCAAGGTCATTTTTATTAGGTGATGGCTGTGACGTCTTTGCCTCCTCGTGACAGAAGTCTATGTGTTTTGTTTTTAAACAAACAACACAACAACAATACCAAAAACCATGGCAACCGGGTCAGAGAGAATGAAAACACCTTTGCAGGCCCCAGCCGAGCCGCGCCTCCTCCTGGGCAACAGAGGCCTCCGCGTCACCTTGGCAACGTGGGGACGAGGTGCTCTCTGCTCTGCATGGCCCCCGGGCTCTGCTGTGGTGGCCTCTGCGCCTGCAGGTCCCCAGACGTGTCTGCAAGCCCCGAGGTTCCGGAAATTCTGCCCTGGGCCTCCAGGGACCACCCCCGCCGCGGGGCTACACCGTCCTGAGCGGGCTGGGCCAGGTGTCCAGCCTTGACCCTGGATGTTTCTCCAACAGCCACATCCTCCCCAAGCCAGCCTCCCCGGGAATGTCAGAGGAAAGCCTCCTGGCAGAGGAACCAAGATGTCCGCGCGGAGGGGAGGACGACAAGGGGTTAAATCGGGGACAACACGGTGACTTGCACAGCAGAATTCCAGGCAGACACCAAAACCACCGTTCCGATGGCTCGGGAACAGCCTGGCCGGAAGCTTCCTGCCTTCCCGTCCGCGGCTTGTGAAGAAGGCAGGCGGAAAAGGGTCTCCGTGCTGTTTTTATCAAAAGACTGGATGGAAGAAGACCGCACTGCCGGTAGCATCTCCAGTGTCGCCGTTCTCATCTTTACATGCTTGTGTATTTTCTAAATTTCCTGTTGATTGTGTATCCAGCCGACACTGCCGAAAAGTGCCTGGGACCCAGCCCGAGGCTGCAGAGAGCCCCAGTGTCCGGGCCTCAGTGTCCCTGCCTGTCCCTCCTCCCATGGCTCACCTCAGGAAGCAGCTCCCGGCATGGCGGGAGTCCCCCGCATCTGCCCCAGGGTCTCTGCTGGGCAAACCGCTTACACTTCCTGTGCTGCCCAGGGGACCCCTCCTGCCCTCACTCCCTCCTTCCCCGGTGGGGCAGCCACACTCAGGATGGGTCTGCTCCAGGCAAACATCCCAAACTCCTTTCCTCTCATCCTGGCTTCTTGTCCTGCCATCACCCTCGCCTGGCAATGCCCCACCCCTGGCTGAGCCCAGACACCCACTTATGCCACACCGGCCCTCACCCAAGCCCCTCCAGGGAAAAAGCACAGGGCCGCCTGTGCAACAATTTGCAAATGGACATTTGGCAATGGTGAGACTTTCCACCATATTTGGCTCTCCAGCCTCGGAGCCCCCGCCCCACTTCTCCGCAGCTGCCTCTGCCTGCCCCTGCCCTGGGCCCCAACCCTCTGCCTTCCCTTGGGAAGACGGAAGGAGCCCCCCGTGTGACGCCCATCACCTTGTCACCTTATCCTGTCTCTGTCTCTTTAACTAAGTGCCTGACTTGGAGAGAAGGAGCCTTGTCTGTCCCCTTCCTGCTGTGCTCACATTCCCAAACTGCGTGCGGCACACGGCGGACGCTCCGTGACTCCGGGTGGATGCCTGATGGGTGACCCCCGGGGACAGCATGCCAGGCCACCTCCCCTCCCTCTCAGACCTGCCCCCCACCCACCCATGCCATCCCTGCCAGGGCGTCTGTCACCGTCTATGGCGCCCGGGCGCAGCCCTGCACAGTTCTGACACAGAGTAGAAACTCACATCGTTTCTGGATGAGTGAATGGCCATCAGGGAGACGGGATCGCATGCTTGATGCCAGGGGTACCCCGGAGACCGTCAGATGAGAATCACTACTTAGAAGTCCAACATCTCCCAGGAGGGGTCTGGGAGCTCCACGCAGCCCCTGCGGAAACCCCGGAATAAGGGATGCGGCCACGCTGCGGCTCCTGGTCCTGGTGCCTTGTCTGCACGAGGTCAGGGCGCCCCAGAGGCCTCTGCTCTACAACACGGAGGAGTCGGAAGTTTCTCCCTGCTTGCTTGGGAAACCAGTAAAACAGTGGGAACTAAGGCGTTTACAGGTGCAGGCTCCTTCCACCTGAGGACAGCTGGTTTATTCTGGGAATGCGACCAGGACATGTGACCGCCCCCCCACCTGGTTGCTGGATGTCGCTTTTCTTAAATGAGCCTGTGATAGGTACATTCCAGGTCCTTGCTGCTCGATTGCCGGGTCCCCTCCCACCCCCAGCCTCCTAAGACAGCTGTCTACAGAACACCCATTAGGGAGACAGACATCCATCCGAAGGCCTGCCGGGCCCTCAGGTGTGGCATCGACCACAGCCTCGCTTTCTAGCAGGCAGCCCCTTAGCCACCTCAGTGAGTCCTCGCTGGTGGGAGACAGAAATGGGAACTAGAGTTCTAGAACGTTGGATTCAAGGGCTAGCTGGTCTAATAGGAAGTTTTTGCTGGTGTGTGTGTGTGTGTGTGTGTGTGTGTGTGTGTGTAAGCCCAGTATGCTAGAATTCTGCCCTGCCTGTCCCATGGCTGCCTCTCCAGGGCGTCCCGGGACACATACCCTGGTCCCAGCGTCCCCAGAACCCAGGAGTCGTCCTCTCCCAGCCTGTGGAGGGTCTGACCTGAGCAACACAGCCACCACCGGGGCAGCCACGGACCCAGAGGTGCGGTGGTGTAGGAGGTGATACTGCCAGAGCCGAATTGTCCACGGAGGGTGAGTACTTTCTTCCCACCAGCCGAGCGAGCCCAAGGCGGGGGGTGGGGGGCAGTGATTCCCTGATGCGGTGCCCGTGTGTCTATCCGTGTGTCTGTGTTGAGTTCTGCAAATGTACCTGATAGCAGAAGGCACCAGGGCCGCCCCGAGGCCTGAGGGTGCTGCTGGCAGCCAATCTTATTTTCTGATACGTGAAATCATTGGGCTGACACCTTAAAATAAACTACATAAAATCAAACAAGACAGCCAGGGGGACAGAGGAGGGCCTTGGGCATCTAGGAAGAGAGTGTCCACGAAGAAAATCACCTCGCCTTCCTGTTGGTGACAAGGGGAAAGCCACCTTGCAAGGGGCACTGCTCTCCCCACCACCTTTAGTCTGGAGGGCACGGGTTTAGAACACCAGCCAGGAATGAGTGAATATCAGAGACCCACTCCCTGCTGACCGGGTAAGATAACTCCAGAAACACTACCTTGAGAAGACAGGCTCAGGAAATTCCAAATGGAAAAGAAACCTGACTTACTGCGTCTCCCGAACCCGCAAAGATCTACGAAACAGATGCGATCCTTGCCGACTCGGAGAGAATGTCTTCCATTATGGCGAGTGGGGAGTTCCCCCCGTTGTCTGCTTGCCTCTCTTGGAGCGCAGACTGTGTATTTTCCCCCCTCGTTACGTGCCGAGCATACAAGACTAGAAATCTGAAAAGCAGTCAAGGATTCTGGAAGGAATTATGGCCTCCATGTGCCAAGGATGCAAGCAATAATCAAAGACACTTGGAAGCAGACACCCGTCAATGGCAAGTTCCCGGGGGTGCCAGCCGGAACCCCACTGGGAGACTCTTCCTCTGCCCTGCCTCCATTCTCTGCAGAGCAGGCTTTCCACCCAAGGGTTGGGTGGTGGGGGTGGTGGGTGCTGGTGGCCACAGCCCAGACAAGGCTGTTCAGAAGGTTGGAAGCTCAAAAAGGACTGGGAGTAAGGGTCAAGTGCGCCTGGGTCCAGGGACCTTCTCTGGGAAGGCAGCCTTGGCTCTCTGGGCTGCAGTTTTTATTCAGCGATGACAAAATGTTTCCAAACAACCAGCCAGGTGTTTGCAAACACCTATGACCTTTCAAAAGACTTGGCAAAAGCTGGGACGGGAGGGGGCGGAGGTGCCCCGGTTTGCTGGGCATCCCTTTGGATGAGGGAACATTCTGGGGTCACAGAATGAGGGGCAGCAGGTGAACGCATTCAGGTGCCCAGTTTCTGGTCTCTGTGTGTTGCTCTCCTAGGAGCAGATTAGTGGGACCCCCGGAAGGGAAGAAAAGCAGTTGCAAACTATTCAGCTGGAAGAAAATAAAAATACTTCTCCAAATTCTCGGTGGATATAGCTGGGACAGATCATCAGGGCACTTCTGAAAGACCAAGGAAATTTCTGGAATTATTGGTGTCCCCGAAAGGCCTTTCGAAACAAACTGACCCACGAACAACTACCCAGGGAGGGACAACTGGGAAATATTTGGTCTGGCTGGTGACCGTGCATCAGGAGAAGCACATCCGAGTCCTATGTGGTACCCCAGACAGTCCAGCCACGTCTCCAGGCCACTGCCCAGGCGTGGAAGCCTCTGGAAGAAGGCTTCTAAGTTCTGTACCCACCTCACTTCAGTTTTGCTCCCTACCCCCTCCTATGAAGTGGTATTTTCATCTAACACAAGGGGGGAAATGATTCTAGGCTAGACATTGAATTTAAATCCCAAACCTGTGCCTCCCTAGTGCCTAGTGCTCAAGAAATGCCATTCAGCCATAGCCTCTGTCTTCCCTAGAGAACGTGTCATTTTCTGATGAGGCACAAGGGAACTCGAAGTGAGCAGCAATACCTACGGGAATTGTCACCCACTGCCATTGTCATCCTGTCCGGCCTCCTCTCTAACAGGGACTCGGCTGCCAGGCACCCGTCTGGAGGGGCACAGGACTGTCCCCTGCAGCTCTGGGGAAACAGGCAGCAGAGAAAAGTAAACAACGCCACAGGACCTCCACGGTGTCCACTGCCGCCAAGGAGGAAGTCCTGGCCTGACGCTGACCCTGTTGTTGCCCCCCCCCTCCCCGAGCTGGAGTCCTCCCCTTATCTGAATGCAGAGGACCAGGGACTTGTCAGAGTCATCACCACCTCACTGAAGGTGTTGCTAACTGGGTTTCCCAAAGCTGGTCCCAAGAACTTGAAGACCTCAGTGAGCAGAACCCATTCCCACCTACACCTCTGGCCCTCCCAGAAATCGGCCTTCGGGGCCTTTCCACCTCTCTCCATGCGGCTGGGGGCCTTCATCAAAGCAGAGCCCGTGGATTCCCTTACAAAGGTCCCCAAACCTCCTCTGGTCTTTCACCAGCTGCTGACCCGCAGATCTGATGGAGAAAGGGCCGGGCGGGCTCAACCGACACGGGGTGCCTTGCGGGGGCGGAGGGCGAAGCCAGAAGGAGAACGCGATCCATCCCACCGGGGGCTCCCCGTGCCAGGAGATGCTGCCCAGGCTTCCTGTGTTTGCATTTCGCACTCGCTAAACAATAGATTTGTGCAGAACAAAGGTAACCGGAGTTGGGCTGCCCCCAGGTCCTGCATGTCTGCAGCTGCCGAGCCCCAGGGGGTCCCTGGAGATGGTGCTGCTTCTCTGGGATGCGGGGAGGGGGGGCAATTCGGGGAGTGGGAGGCGGCAGGCTCCCCCTGGCACCCCGTGTGGCCCCATTCTGCGAGTCTGCGAGCTCTCCCGAGCCCCGCCTGCCACTTCTCCTCATAGAGGTGCCAAGTCCCAGCACTTTCGACGGAAATTGAGGCCCTGTACCCCGATAACGGGGACCCCGGACGAGGGATCCGAAGAGGATGCAGCAACCGCTGTGCTGCACTTCCGGGGGTTGGGAACTGTCCTAGAGCCAAGCCTTTGGGAAGAGAGCGAGAAGTGGGGGCGCCGCGCGAGGGCAGCTGCGCGCGCGCTACCAGGCGGAGAACTGCACCCCAGGACTGGAGGCCAAGACGCCTGCAGCGCCCGCGGCGCCCGGTAGGGGGCGCGCGCCGGCGGGAACGCGAGCGCGGGCGGAACGGCAGGCCTCGGCGGGCCTCGGGCGGCCGGCGCCCCTGACGTCACCGCCCCGCGGTCGCCAAGGCGACGGCCCCATCAGCGCGCGCGTCAGAGCCGCCAGTCTCTTGGCAACCGCCCGATCTCCCGCTCTCCCTTAGCCTGGCGCTCGGCCGCGCGTCGCTCTGGCGTCAAAGCGACGTCAATGGGGATGTATCAATCCGGCGGCGGCGGCGGCGGGGGCGGGGCCCGCGGGGCGGGGCGGGGCCCGCGCGGCAGGGGCGGGGGCGGGGCGAGGGCGGGGCCGGGGCGGGGCCCGCAGCGGGCGGCGCGTGCGGCCCGAGCGCGCCGCGCGGCCTCAGAGCTGACATGCGGCGCGGCCCGGGCGGCGGCGGCGGCCCGAGGAGCAGGCGCCGGAGCAGCAGGCGCCCGAGCAGCGCGAGCGGCCGAGCGAGCGGCGGGGGCCGCGGGGAGAGCGGCGGCCCGGCCTCGGCACTCAGAGGGCGGCGGAGGTGAGCCGGCGGCGAGGTCGCGGTGGCGGCCGCCAGGCTCGGGGCGGCCGGGCCGGGGCCCCGGAGCTCCTGGGCTTTGCTTTCCCACTGCCGCTCGGGGCTCCGGGGCCCGAAGGCGCGCGCGCGCGGGGTCTCGGACCGGGGCGCCGCTCGCCCAGCCGCCGCCGGGCTCCCCTTTGTTGTGGGGCGGGCGGCGTGGGAGCGGGTCCCCCGGCCCCACGGAACTGGGGCTCCGGGGGTTGGGATGGAGCGGACCGCGGGCGGCGGGGTGGGAGCGGGTCCCGGCGCCCAGCGGGGCTGGGGGTCCGGGGATCGGGATGCAGTCGGCCGCGGGCGGCGTGGGAGCGGGTCACACACACCCAGCGGGGTTGGGGGCCCGGGGGTCGGTGTAGAGCGGATGCCGGGTGGGAGCCGGTCCCCGCGCCCCGCGGGGCTGGAGGATCAGGGGTCGGAATGCAGCCGGCCGCCGGCGGCGTGGGCGCGGGTCCACGCACCCCGCGGGGCTGGAGGTCGGGAGACGGGATGGAGCGGACCGCGGGCGGCGGGGAGGGAAGCGGGGTGGGAGCGGGTTATATGCCCCGCGGGGTTACATGGGTCTGGGGGTCGGGATGGAGCGTCCGCGGGTGGCGGGGCAGGGGACGGCGCGGGAGCGGGTTATACGCCCCGCGGGGCTGAAGGGATCTGCGGGTCGGGATGGAGCGGACCCAGGGCGGCGGGTGGGAGCGGGTCCAGGCGGCCTGCGGGGCCGGGGTGTCGGGGGTCTGGATTGAGCAGACCGCGGGCGGCGGGTGGGAGCGGGTCCAGGCGCCCCGCGGGGCTGAAGGATCGGGTGTCTGGATGGAGAGGGCGGTAGGGTGGAGGGGGGCCCAGGCGCCCTGCGGGGCTGGGGAGGTCCGGGGTCTGGATGGGGCCGACCACGGGCGGCGGGGTGGGAACGGGTCCAGGCGCCGCGCCGGGCTGGAGGATTGGGGGTCGCGATGGAGCAGGGCACCGGCAGGGGGCGGTGAGGGTGGGAGCGGGCCCACGCGACCCGCGGGGCTGGGGGATCGGGGGTCGGGATGGAGTCGACCGAGGGCGGCAGGGTGGAGGGGGTCCCCGTGCCCCGCGGGGCGGGCGGTCTTGGGGACGGGAGTGTCGGGGGCGGGCGTGGGAGCGGGCACGCGCCGGGCGGGGGGAGGTGTTTAGGAAGGAGCAGAGGAGGGGGCGGCCGGTGTTGAGTGCGCTCCCGGGTGGCCCGCAGGTGCGGCCCGGAGCCATGGTGATCATGTCGGAGGTGAGCGCGGCCCCCGCGGGCTCCGGCCAGGGCCAGCAGAAGCCCCTCCGCGTGGGCTTCTACGACGTCGAGCGGACCCTGGGCAAGGGCAATTTCGCCGTGGTGAAGCTGGCCCGGCATCGAGTCACCAAAACCCAGGTGCGTACCAGACCTGGAGGCCGCTGGGTGGCTTCCCTGTCCCTAGCGTTCACCCTGCAACGTCTCGGTGCTGACAGTTCTCAGTTGGTGAAGAGAATATGTGTGTGTGTTGATTCTGCATAATTCGTACAAATATTAGGGGACAGCAGAGAGGGTAATGACCAGATGACCCAGGAGTGGGGGGCTCCGGGATCCGCCCGGAGCCCCTGTCAAGGGAGCTAGCAGACATTAAGATACTTCCTTAACTTTAGTGAATGCTTAGTGTGCCCCCCCCCAACTTTTCGTGACCTTTTGGGGACGTTAAATGTCATAGAAATTAAGGTGCAAAAACCAAAATGTGTAAACGAAAGGATTTTTGTTTTGTTTTGTGTTTTGGGGGACAAAAATATCCTTTCTTTTAAACCGTAGGTTGCAATAAAAATAATCGATAAAACTCGATTAGACTCCAGTAATTTGGAGAAAATATATCGTGAGGTTCAGATCATGAAGCTTCTGAATCACCCTCACATCATAAAGCTTTATCAGGTAAGGACTCAAGTTTGCCTCTTGCTGTTTCTTCTGGCAAGTGTAGCACTTTTTATTTTCAACAAGAAGTCTGCAGTTTCTGACTTTTGTCCCCCTCTTTGGGCGTGTGTGGGAGGCAGGGGGCTGGCTGTGTGAGGTGAATAGATTGATTTCTGTAAGCTCTTCATGTGCATTTTCTAGTATTTTCTTGCTTTTGGATCATAATTGAGATGTGCCTCATTAAAATTTTATTTAGTATTGTCATTCGTTCCAGTTTTAAATGCGTAGAGGTCGGTTGTTAGAGTTACTTGCCTAAGAAAAGAGCCAGACCTATGTATTGCCACACGTCAAGCATTTAGCATGGAAGGACGGACAGATTTTAGTGGAAGGAGACACTTCCCTCTTTGCAGTTATTAAACTTTAAAACCGGCTGCGTTTACCGGTTTCCGTGAACTTCTGTTTGCAAAGGCAGCAGTAAAAGCATTCGTCTTCCCGTTTAAACTCTTCCGTCGAAAATGGAGATGAAAATACTTTTGCCACGGTGAGAACAGAGAACTTGTCATTTAATCCGCGTTAGGAACTCGCCTCGCCCCGTCCGTCTGTCAGTTTGTTTTGTGACTTTATTGGTGTTACCGTGTGATGACTGATAAATCATATCTTTGGAATATCAGCACTGATTTAATGAGCGCAGTAAAGCAGCCTCTTACTCACCCGACCACTTCTGCAGATGAGACCCAGTCTGCTCGCAGAACAGTGCGCTTTTTGCAAATGCTCGGTAGTCCGTCCAGCTGTGTTGGGTGTTAAGTTCCTTCTGGGGTTCTCGTGAAGCCCGTGAATCTGGGCTGAACACGGGATAGTGCGTGTGTGTTTGCGCCCACGGCAAGGCTCGGCCTGCGGTGTGGCAGGAGAGGGCGTTAGAATCGAAAACTGTCCCACGGAAGTAGCGTCACCGGGCTTGCGTTCCCCTGAATGACAGTCCCTAAGAGTCATTAAGTGCAGTCATCAACCCCGCCACCGCACGCTCGGCTTCGCGTTTTGTTTCTGTGTCATTTTTAGTTGTGCTGCTTTGGCGAGACGTTTCCTCCGTGGCCGCTGATGTCAGTGCCTGAGAAATGTGCCTGGCCCGTTTCCGTAGGAGTGGGCTGAGCCCTGTTTTTGACTTTGCTGGAGGGATGGGCCAGAGTGCACCTTCCTGGTCTTCCTGTCCCTCTGCTGGCCCATTGTGTGGGGCAGCCCAGTTAGACAGCACATCGCCCGCGTCATCAGAGTCAGAGGTCCTGTCGGGGGGTGAAGTCTCTGGTCGCTGTCTGGGTCACTTTAACTGTTGGGACGTGGTAGCCTTCAGTGGGACAGCAATGTGTGTCATTCCTCGGGCCTTGACCCTCCTGTCTAATTGTCACCCAGCTGGCCCAGGCCCCAGAACCTTGCCGAGACACTTCCCTCTTGCCTGGAGGTTTCCTAAAACTCCAAACACGTTTACTCTTAATTCTTTCTCTGTCTCTCTTACGGACCGAGGAGAGGGATGAACTGCAGCCTTCCCGCTCGGGCCTCCGCCGCACACGTGGGGGGCCAGGACGGTCGAGATTCTTGCTAAACTACACTGTGTTTGCTGTCTTGTTAGATTGATGGCTGAAAGCAGTTGCCTTTTAAAGTGTCTTTTTTTAAGGAAAAACTGGATTTCGAACCCTAAAGAAATCTGTTACTGTAAGAATGTGTTGTCTCTGCGTCTCCCTTTGAAATCTTTTAAAACACACGGGCAGGAGTCGGATTTGCTTCTTTTAGTACCAAAGATGAACGTTTTTACCTTGTTTCTTAACTAGCTGTATTTTAAACCCTTTTTAAAATGGTTTTCAAAGTGAAGTCAAATTCTCAACCCGTAGGTGAGCCTTTAGGGTGTGTTTGACATTGGCCGCTGCAGGCCGAGGGCTTTGCTGTCCAGACAGCAGTCTGTTGCAGCTTCCCTCGCAGGGCCCGCTGCTCAGTGTGTCGGAAACGCAAAGTGGGAAGGGGTGTTTGCTATCTGTTATTCAGCTTGTGCTGGCCTGCATCATCTGTTGCCTGCTAGGCTTCTAGAAGAAAGCCCTAGCAGTGCACTCCTCGGGTGTCTGACCTCTGAGGCCTCCCCGCGGGCGGGCGGGTGAGGCAGTCGAGTTTACGCGGTGTGACACAGGAAGCTTCTAGCGCGTTCGGATAGGCAGGTTAGTGAGGAATTCACCTCTGAGCCCTTAAATTCTTTTCCTGAATAGGAACCCCCCATATCTGTTTTCTTTAACACAGAAGTGTTTATTTTCTTTCCTTTTTAAAGATAACGGAGGCACTCATCCTTGGGGATGTTAACCATTGACTGGGGTTCGAGTAGATTATTTATACTGTTGGTATGTTCTCTTTCTGTGTGGTGAAACGTGAGGTCTTTGTGTTTCTAGGTTATGGAAACAAAGGATATGCTTTACATCGTCACCGAATTTGCAAAAAACGGAGAAATGTTTGGTAAGCCATGCCTGTTTTCTAGTATCTGTTGAAAGCAGTTGGTATAACTGGTTGGGGGTCGCCCCCCCAGCGTGCGGGTCTGGCCGCCTGAAAATTGTACAGCCTTCCTCAGTGGTGCTCCAAGAGACGGCCAGACGTCCGGATGTCAGGCCTGTAGCTCTGTCTTGTTGCCCCTCAGATTATTTGACCTCCAACGGGCACCTCAGCGAGAACGAAGCACGGAAGAAATTCTGGCAGATTCTGTCCGCCGTGGAGTACTGCCACAGCCACCACATCGTCCACCGGGACCTGAAGACCGAGAACCTGCTTCTGGACGGCAGCATGGACATCAAGCTGGCAGGCAAGGGGCCCTCCTGGGGTTGGGGGGGGGGCGTCCCTGAGCCCCGGAAGTGTTGTCTCATGAAGACCCGAGAGGGCCCCTGCTGGGGGCGCACGCGCCTCTGTATCCGTGGCCCTGCCGTTTCCACCGCAAGCTCACCGTCTGCTTCCTGTCCCTCAGATTTTGGATTTGGGAACTTCTACAAGTCAGGAGAGCCCCTGTCCACGTGGTGTGGGAGCCCCCCGTACGCGGCCCCGGAAGTCTTCGAGGGGAAGGAATACGAAGGCCCACAGCTGGACATCTGGGTAGGACCCGTGTGTGTGTGCGGCGCGCGTCAGCCTCCAGGGTGCGGGCCGAGGGCAAGCGGACGCTGACTCGAGGCCGTGTGTCCTTTGCAGAGTCTCGGCGTCGTGCTCTACGTCCTCGTGTGCGGGGCGCTCCCCTTCGACGGGCCCAGCCTGCCGGCGCTGCGGCAGCGGGTGCTGGAGGGCCGCTTCCGCATCCCCTTCTTCATGTCTCAAGGTGGGTGGGCCGGGACAGCGGCTGGAGGGGGGCGCCGGGGCTTGATTCCCGAAATGCCTGCCCGACGGTGCCTGGGTGCGCCGTCAGCTCCGTGAATCAGCCCCGCGAATCAGCCCCGCGTTACTGCGGCTGCTTACCGGCCGCCTGCGACAGAAACCCAGCCCCCGGGTGTTTCCTCGGTGCCCCACTTGTGGGGCCGGCTCCGCTGTCGCCCCGAGGGCCTGTTCTCTGGGGGGTCTAAGGGGTCCTCTGTCTGGGGCCGGTCAGCAGGACCACGTCCCCTCAGGGGAGCGAGCCCTCGATTGGCGGCTCTCCTGGGCAGCAGGTCCCGACCGACAGCCCTGGGCCACTGTTCCTGGTCTCAGCGTCCTTTAGGACGGTCACTCGAGTGTTGCCATCAGGGAGGGCGCCCGGTCCCCAGCCGGGGCTGCGGCGGGACCCAGCCAGGGGGTGGTGGGAGCACGCATGCAGGCAGCCGCCCGGGCTCAGCGGGTCTCCCTCGCCCCCCCAGACTGTGAGACGCTGATCCGCCGCATGCTGGTGGTGGACCCCGCCAAGCGCATCACCATCGCCCAGATCCGGCAGCACAGGTGGATGCAGGCGGAGCCCGCCGTTCCCTGGCCGCCCTGCACGGCCTGCCCCGCGCTCGGCTACAGCTCCAACCTGGGCCACTACGACGAGCGGGCGCTGGGCATCATGAACACCCTGGGCATCGACCGGCAGAGGACCGTGGAGGTGAGTGCCGCCGCCGCCCGGCTGCTCGGACTCTGACCGGAGAGGCGCCCGCCCCGAGGGAGAGCAGGCACTCGCCGGTCGAGTTAAAACGGGAACATGGGCTAATTTAAGGGCCAGCTGTCCACTCCTCTAAAGGATATTCTCGGCCACCCAAGAATAACCCTGGGAACCGTCTTGTGGGGGAGCCTGGGCCGCTCCGAGGCCCCGCCCCCGCCCCACCCCCCGGGAGCCCTGCCGCCCCGCTCTTCCCCCCGTGGCCCTGCTCTGACCCCGCTCCTCTCTGCCTCCTCCAGTCGCTGCAGAATAGCAGCTACAACCACTTTGCTGCCATCTATTACCTCCTCCTCGAGCGGCTGAAGGAGCACCGGCACGCTCAGCCGTCGGTGCGTCCCGGCCTGGCCCGGCAGCAGCGGCCGAGGAGCTCGGATCTCAGCGGCTTTGAGGTGGGGAGCAGCCCCTTCCCGAGCCCTGCCTGGACTGTGCGCCCCCACCCCCACCAGTCACAGTCCCTTGCCCAGCCGGGCCCGTCGGCCCCCGGGTCCCGTCTCCTGCCCGTGTGGCATGGGGGTTGGGGGATCCTGTGTGAGTAGAGGGGGTGCTGGCCGCTCTGCTGCGGGTCAGGCACTACCCTGCAGCCACTTGGTCCTTAACTGTCCCTGGTCTGGCCTCTCGACACCTTACCCTGGTCACCCCAGTCCTGAGCCCGGGCAGCTTGTGACCTGTCAGCCCCGTAGCAAAGCCAGCGGGGTCTTTCTAGTGATGCTGTTTGCGGTTGTCCCCAAAGCCAGCTTCCTGCTGATGTCTGTCCTCTGCTGGCCCTCAGGTGCCTCAGGAAGGCCTGTCTGGTGACCCTTTCCAGTCTTCCCTGCTGTGCCCACAGCCCCAGGCCTTCGGGCAGGCTGTCCTGCAGGCGGACACGGACTGTGACCCCCTCAGCTCACTCCAGGTGTGTGACCTCCACTGGGCAGCCGTCGCATGGGGGGGGCTCTCCCAGCCATGGTGGTGACCCCCACCCGGGTGCCCGGAGCCCCAGGAGTTACTGGTTTGTGTCTGCCCCTCCCAGCCTCTGCTCTTCCCCCTGGACGCCAACTGCAACGGAGTGTTCCGGAACCGCTCCATCTCCCCAAGCGGCCTGCTGGACGCGACCATTAGCGAGGAGGTCAGGCCCGGCCACGGCCTGGAGGAGGAGCGGGAGGCACAGACGCCCCCGTCTGGCGGCACAGGCCGGAGGCACACGCTGGCCGAGGTCTCCACCTGCTTCTCCCCGAGTGCCCCTCCGTGTAAGTGTCCCCAGGGGGCCGGGGGGCGGGCACATGGCGGGGGCTCTGACCGGCCGATGGTGAGCGTGGCTTCTTGGCTGGGCGGCTTCTGATTGCACTCGCCCGGACGCGCCTTCTATTCCGACCCTGAGGCCGCGCGGACCCTACTTCGCGACTGCACGCCATCCTTTGGGGGCAGGAGAGCGTGGGGTTGGCTCCCCCTGGTCCTCAGCCCGGGTCCCCGCGTGTCCTGGCCTGAGCCCCACCAGTCAGCTGCCGTGACAGCCGCACCGTCAGGGTGGCCGGCCACTGTCGCAGCTCCCAAACCCCGACAGGCTCCTGCCTCACGCTGAAGGTCTGGACGGGGAGGCCAGTACCGCCGTCTGCCCCTGTCAGCAGGCCACACAGGCTGTCCAAGGGCCCAGGAGCTGCATGCCCCTGCCTGGTCCTCTCCTGGGGCCGTTGGCACTGTGACTTCCAGTGAAAACTCGGGTGCTGGCGGGTTGCTTCTGGCCTTGGGAAGCCTCGGGGCCTCAGGAGCGCGTGCCTCATTCTGCAGGTATTGTCATCTCCTCCTCCACGGCCAGCCCTGCGGAAGGCACCAGTTCCGACAGCTGTTTGACCTTCTCTGCCGGGGACAGCCCAGCGGGGCTCAGTAGCCGCCTGGCTGCCCAGGGGCTGGTGGGCACCTGTTCCCCTCTCAGACTGGCCTCGCCGCTCCTGGGGGCCCAGTCCGCCACCCCAGTGCTGCAGGCGCGGGGGGCCCCCGGAGGGGCCACTCTGCTCCCCATCAGCTTTCAGGAAGGCCGGAGGGCGTCGGACACCTCGCTCACTCAAGGTACTTCCCTTTCCTGCTCACCTTCCGCCTTTCCAGAAGATGCTGCGTGTGGCCCTGGGAGGGCATCACTCTGTCCCAGTGCACATGGAGCGCCCGAGTCTCTGGCTGGGCCCAGATGGAGCAACAGAGCTCCCAGGCTCTAGACGTCCTGTCTTCAGGGATAAACCTACAGGGGCCCCTCGTGACGAGTCCCAAAAGCCCAGGAGACCCTGGCGCCAGGCCACAGCGCCCCATCTGCAGGAGGGACCAGCTCCCTGCCTGGGCTCCCTCCCTCGGCCCGCGGCCCCACTTGTGCCCTCCGTCCACAGAGGATCCTCTTTCTGCCCAGACTCGTCCCTGTTTGGGGTTAGAGCTGCTGCCCCAAATTAAACTCTGAAAAAAAAAGATGACTCAGCCCCGGGAAGGGTCATCCGATTGGATGACCAGAGAGTGCCCTTGACCCCCGCAGGAAAGCAATCCATTTATGCCATCACATTTGCACGGGGTCCCTCCCTGCTTACGACTGCCCGAGGTCTGCATACCCCAGCAAGCCGTGGACGGACACCCACCGACCGGCTTGATTCCCCCCCACCCAGGGCTGAAAGCCTTCCGGCAGCAGCTGAGGAAGAGCACGAGGGCCAAAGGCCTCCTGGGCCTGAACAAGATCAAGGGGCTGGCACGCCAGGTGTGCCAGCCCTCCTCCAGCCGAGCCTCGAGGGGCGGCCTGAGCGCCTTCCAGCTGCCTGCGCAGAGCCCGGGCCCACACGGCTGCGGGGCCGGCAGCCGGGAGGGCCGCAGCCTGCTGGAGGAGGTCCTGCACCAGCAGAGGTACGTCCCCCTCACGCCCGTGACCGCCCCTCGGTAGGACTCTCGGGGACGGCTGGGTTCCTTGAGTAACCTTATCTCGTAAGCTCCTCCCCGTCTCTGTGTAATCAGACGTGTGCACCTGCCACCAGCCCCCAGGGTGGGGGGATCGGCCGGTGGGGCCTCGTTCCGGTAGAAGGTGGCGGGGGGGAGGGGCGGTGAGCACTCTGAAGCCCGCCCGAGAGTGGGGGACGGAGGGGGCAGCGAATAAGAGTGTCACGTCCGGTTGGCATCTCTGGGCTGCTGCAAACGAAGACGGAGAATGGAAATGTCAGGAATTGCTCAGGGGATTAGTCACGCACAGCCTTGCGCGTGGAGAGCGGCCCCAGCCGGTGGCCGCACGGGGCGGCGTGGACACGGGTGACCCGGCCCCTCCCCCCCCCAGGTTGCTCCAGCTGCAGCACCACCCGGCCCCCCCGCCGCCCGCCGCCCCGCTGGCCCTCGCCCCCTGCGCCGGCACCCGCCTCGTGTCGGGACTCCAGAAGGAGCTGGGGCTGCCGCCCGGCCCGCTGCTGCCGCCCCACTTCCTGCAGGCCGGGGGCTCCCCGGTGGCGGCGGCGGCCCAGCTGCTGGACACCCACCTGCACATCAGCAGCGGCGCCGCCCCGCTGCCCGCCGCCACGCTGCCCCCGAGCTTTGTGGCCGCGGGGCTGCCGCAGGCGGACTGCGAGATGGAGGACCTGACGTCGGGCCAGCGGGGCACGTTCGTGCTGGTGCAGTGAGGCCCCGCCCGCGCTCGGGCCGGCCGGCCCTTCGAAGCAATAACTTCAGAGGATGTGAAGACGTTTCCGGACTCGAAGCCAATAAGTTTCTAGAAGCGAAACAAGCAATACGTTTGGTGTTTTGGCTTTTTCCTTTGTTCTTGGTTTTTACTTTTTCCCTTGCACTGAGCAAACGCAGCTCTGCGTAGGGCCTGGAAACTTCCTGAAGAAAAATAATAATCGAGGGGCGCGTCGGGGTGGGTGGACGGGAAGGGGAAGGAGGGCGGTGGGGCGAGAGGCGACAGGGCTTGGCTGGACTGGCCAGCGCCACTGCGGTCGGGGCGGCGGGAGGGGGCCACGGGGGCCACGCGGGGTTTGCCTCGGAAGGAACCGTGGCGTGGGCCTGCGGGTCCATCCGCGTGTGTGCGTGTGTGTTTAGTAGCCTTTTTTGTTCGTTTTAGTTAACAATTCTCCACTCCCCGAAACATTTACGCTTCAAAACGAGGACTGTGAACTTTCTACTTCATGTATCAGGTTTTTTTTAAAAAAGCTCTGCCGGCCAGCCCAGGAGAAAACAGTCTGCAGATTCCTGGAATTCTCTACCCTGAAAACAGAACCCCAAGGACGATGTTTTCTTATTTTAGATGCGAACTTTTATCAACTGCTCGAGAGTCTGTTTCCAGGATCCTTCAGAGGAGCCCCAGGAAGAGACTAGAAGGGGTGGGTGACTGAGGTTGGGGCTCCGGCCTGGGCCACGTGGCCTCGATCCCCCGCGTGGCTTGGAGGCTGGGCCCGGAGAGGTTTCTTCCTGCTGCCCATCTTATTTCCGCTGCTAATTTAAGTTTTTATGCATTTCATTATCAGGGTCCAAAACGAACAACTGACCAGGGCAGGGGGCGTGCAATACAGCCAGGTGTGGCCGGCGGGCGGGCTGTGGCCCGCGGCAGCCCTGCCCCAGCCAGGCCTCAGGCGTCAGGCTTTCGTTCGAGAAAATTGAAAGAGAGGTCAGATCAGTGTTGTTCAAGCTTTGTTCCTTTTTTAAGGCAAATATTGTCCATGTATATAAATAGACAAATAGACACTACTTATTTTTTATATTTTTTACTACACGTCTGTGTTCCTGGTGTGACTTTTGCTCTCTGGTAACGTTACCAAGCGGCAGCACCAGGTCGGCGCGGAGGAGGGAGACAGGTGCGTCCTCACCCGGCAGGTGAGCTCAGGTCAGAAGCCGCCCGAGTGGGAGAGCGGCGGGCAGCTGCCTCACCCCCTCTGCACCAGTCAGGACCCGTCCCTTTACCGACCCAGGTGCCTTCAGCTCACTTTGGCTCTTACGACCTACAGTATTAACAGGGGAGAGGTGGGCGTTTGCAGAAGCCAAAGACTGCCCGGGCTCCTAGGGGGCAGGGGGCCGGCTGCGTGCACGGGAGGCCGCGGGGCGCGTCCGCGTCTGCGTCTGCCAAGCTTGCTGCTACCGGCCACCGGCCCTGCCACGGCCGCTGCTGCTACCTCCCCGTGGCTGTCGCCAGAGAGCCGGGGGAAGAGACTGTCCTCGAGCCTGGCCACAGAGAAATCACCAAAGCCTCCTGCTGACTCATAACGAGGGTCTGGGGGCGTCCGCGCCGCCAGATTCACAGAGGCGGCGCAGCGGACTCGCACACGAGACCGGTCCCCTCCTTAAACTCCTTGCCGTCGTGATGCCACAGGTCAAAGGCCTCAGAGCCGTGACAAGCACTTTACTTTCACGGAGGTTTTCTTTCTCGCTGTGAGTCGTGTCTCTGCGTCTTGTGTTTAGGTGTGTGCGACGTGTGTCCTGTACTTTCTCCACAGCGCCGGCGTGCGGGCTGGATGCGACAGCCTGTGCGAAGGCGCCACGCGACCTGATTAAGGTGTACAGAGTTTGGTTTTTCTTTTCTTTTTTTTTTTTTTTTTTACCGTAACGGAATTATTTTATTTCTTATGTTACCATGAGAAATGTATGCCAAATGATCAGCGGGTGTATGTTTTTTTAATTTAATATTTAAATAAAATATTTGGGGAAGAACCTAGCCTTTTCCCCGTGGCTCGTGTTTGTGGGAGGGCCTTCCTTCCTGGCCGCGTCTCCAGCTGCACTCCAGTTTCAGATCTCAGAGAAGGTGGGTGGCGCCTGCGCCCGCACCAGCCTTGACCGCCAAGAGCCAACGGAAGCTTGGCAGCGGACGCCGGCTCCCCTCCCCAGTGCTCACCCACCGGGCGCTGGGCGCTCAGGGCAGGGCGCGGGAAGGAGCCGCCTGGGGCTGTGCGGCCCGGCCTTGCTGGTCCCACCTTCCCTGCGTGGTGGGCTCTGCTGACCTACTGTGTGCCTTACAGCCGGCCTTCCTCCCCTCCCGGGGTGCCACCCACTCCTTCCTCCTCCCCGGTAACGCTCAGTGAGTCCACTGGTGAATCCAGGATCTGGAAGAACCTCACAGCCAAACTCTCCCTGTCTCTTAAAACGGGCTTTACCAGCGTCTAGCTGTAGGCTTTGCCTGCTGCTGAAGGGGCGCAAGACTCTCTGCACTTTGATCACCTGGCAAATACCCTTGGGTTAAAAAATGTTCTTCGATCTCTTTACACCCATTACGATGGTCATCATCAAAAAAAACGACGTGAGGTGGCCAACGGCACCCTCGTGTGCTGCTTGCGGGAGACAGGGGTGCGCCGTGGAGCAGGCTGGGAGAGCCCCGCAAGGGTAGACCTACCACGACCTTCCGCTGGTGGGCGGGGACCCCCAACACTTGCAGAGTCCCTGCTCCCACGCCTCTGTGATTACAGCAACTCAGCAGCCAAGGGGCGGGAGCAGCCACACACGAGGTAATGGAGAGACGGGATGCCCGGTAGGACGGGGCACAGCAGCCATAAAAAGGATGGAAACCGACACCTGCTGTAACATGATGAGTCTTGAGGACATTACACCAGGGACAAAAGGACCATGTGATCCCGCTTACCGGGACCAGAGCAGCAGACCCATAGATGCAGAAGGGGGAAGGGTGGGAGGAGGGGCTGGGGGAGGGGGAGGGGGAATCCATGCTCTGTGGGGACAGACTTCAGTTGGGACAAGATAGAAAGTTCTGGAGATGGATGGAGGTGATGGCTGTGTAGCAACGTGGAAGGACCGGGTGCTGCACCTGCACACTTGAAAATGGTTAGGATGGTAACTATGTTACACACACTTAGCCGTAACAGAAAGGAAATAGATTCTCTGGGGAGATGCCCTGCGTGGGCAAGTGGCTTCCCTGTGGCAGAGCAGCGAGGACACGGGACAGAGGACAGCAGGCTGGGAGCCGCAGGGGTCCCGGGGTCTGTCGGCCAGCGTGGGGATGACCGCACGCCTGACGACGCCTTGGCCCGGCTGCCAGCCCGTCGGCGAGTGCGGCTCTTGCACCGGTGGGGGTGGGGGCACCTCGCGCCGTGGGCAGGAGGCCCGGGATGTGCGGCGTCGGGTGGTTCGGGCAGCTCGCTTGGGAAGAGCCACCACATCCTGAACCGAGCTGTGGCTCTGGGTGTTGGGAGCCGTGAGGGGGCCCCGATGTGGGGGGAGCTCGCCCTTGCTGTGTGCACCCCTCAGTGGGCTCTGCGGCCCCTGGCGCCGTCCCCAGCCGGGCCCCTGAACGTAAGCTGTGGGGCACCGGCTTCGGAGGAGACTAACGGGTGTTAACCTGACATGCGTGGCCTGTGGCTCCCCGGCTGGGGGTGGGCTCCTGGAGGACCAGCCGCATCCTGTCCCACGCCTAGGGCACCGAGAGCAGCCAGACCGCTGCCCACTGAGATCCCGAGTTCAGCTGGGTTGTGTCCGTGGGGCACTGCGGTCATCGTCATCATCACCATCATTGTCATCATCATCGTCATTAAAAGCGCTTCCTAGAACTCCCAGGTCGGTAGTTGGAGCCCCACTTGGGGGGCCCTGTGGATGTCTCATGGGGCTCCCATCTGTCCGGGCTGGGTGATCCACTCGGGCCCTCGAGAGAGGGCCAGCTCGGCCATGGGACTGGGCGAGGCCCCGCCGGCCCCACCGCCTGCTCTGTGCCATGAGGGCCCCGCCCACTTGGGTGTGTGGGGGTGAGCACCTGTCCTTCCTGTTGGGGTGTGGCAAGGCTCACCTGTGCTCTGGCCCATCTGAGTGATGGGCACGCTGGGGGTTCGGAAAGTTTCTGCCTCCCGGTCGCTCTGGCGAGGGTCCCAGAACCTCCCGGAGCCATGATGGTGGCTGCTTGAGTCCTCGTGCGTGCAAGGTGGAGCCGAGCCCAATGCGCAGAGGAGCACGGAGGCCTCTGCCGTCAGACACACCTGGACGTGATCCCCACGTGGCAGTCTTCGGGGCCCGTGGCCGTGGACAGGACCGCGCCACGCATTCGTGTTCTCACATGCAAGACAGCGTGCGTGACGACACAGTGTACTTCTCAGGGTTGCGTGAATACTGCCTACTACCATAACCGCTTAGCACAGCACCCAACACACAGTGAGCACTCCGTGAACGCAGCGGTCCCTGCGACGTCACCACAGCCAGGAGCGGGAGGGGTCCCGGAGAGAAGAAGCGTCAGTGCTCCAGCTTGCTCGAGGCTCAGCCATTCCTCTCAAGGGTGTTGTTGGAACTGTTGACACAGGTGTCTTCCTTCCATCACCAAGGGTGTCCACCACCAGCCGCCAGGGCTTAAGGAAAGGCCGGGGGCTCGTAGGTCCCACTGGACCACGGATCGAAGACTGTGAGGAGCATGGAGTGTGAACCCACCCCCAGAAGAATGTGTCCCCAGAACAAACCAGCTGTTAAGGTGCAGGCGACACACAGCAGGACACACCCACCCTAACTGAGCGTGTGGTTCCGTGAGCTCTGACGGCAGCCACAAGGAAGCCCAGGCCACCTGTCACTGCGGTCTCCCAGAAAGCCCCGGGGTCCCCGTGGGGGCCCTTCCTGTCACCTGGCCTCAGGCAGCTGCTGGCCCGCTTTCTGTCACCGTGAACTAGTTCTGTGTTTTCTAGAATTTCCTACAGGCAGCTCATGCCGTGTGTGCCCCCCGCCGCCCTATGACCTGAGCAGAAATCAAGAGTCGGACACTTAACTGACTGAGCCACCCGGGCACCCTTGTCTTTGCCAATTTCTAACTGGTTGTTTGAATCCTCAGTATTGAGTTGTAGGAATTCCTTATATATTTTGTATACGAGTTTCCTTGTCGTATGTGTGTATAGACATAAACGTGTATACATGCCTACACGCACGTGTACACACAGATCTACCCGTGTGCACATGCACATGCACACAGATGTTTATGCACACGCACAGAGAATATTTCCCCCACCTGGGACCTGCCTTTCATTGGGACAGAGGAGTCAGAGTTTTACATTTTATGACGTCCAACATATTTTCTCTTTTCTGGTGTTTCTTGTGTCCCAAGTGATCCCCGCCTCCCCCGGTGTTGAGAGACTCTCTTGTGCTCCCTTCTGGAGGCTTCTCACACTTTTGGCTTTGGATCCATATCCACAATGCACTTTGAGGTTAATGTTGCCTGTGCTTTGGGACAACGGTCGAGGCTTATTTTTTCTTTGTGGATACCCAGCTGGCCCAGCACCATTTATTGAGAAGACACTCCCTCTCCCCTGCTGAATTAATTTGAAGCATCGTCAGAAATCGAGTGATGATACACAGAAGGACCTGCTGAGGGGCGTCTCTCCGATGGCAAGACCGCGCCGTCTGGCTTATTTTTATCATCAGAGCTGAAGTCTTGATGAGCCGGCTAGTATAAACCTTCTCATTTTGTTCTTTCTCTACGTTAGTTTCGCTTTTCTGGGTCCTTTGCATTTCCGTATAAATTTTCGAGTCAGCCTGTCATTCTCTACAAGTTATATTGAGTCTGTGTATTTGTGTAGAACTGGAATTCTCTCTCTCCCAAGAGTTGGATGGGATTCACCAGCGAGAGCATGTGGGGCAGGAGCCGCGTTGCGGGGAGGCTGTAAATTGCACAGGCAGTCACATCACTGCATTTAGAGCGACGCACGTTCCCCGTTCCATTTTCGAGCGAGCTTTGGGAGTTTGTGTTTTCCAAGGCATGTGTGCGTCTCATCTGTGCTGTCAGGTTTCGTTCTCCAAGGCTCCTCGCACTCTCTCGGGCCCCTCTTATCATCTGCAGGATCCGCAGTCACGTCCCCCGGCTCACGGAGGCTTGTTCTGCGGGCCGCCCCGCAGTTTGCCGGGCGGCCCTCCCGTCGGGCGGCGTGCTCTGTAAGCACACACACCAGGGAGGTCGCGCTGGGGGACGCTGCTGTTGGTTTCCTCTACATCCTACTGATTCCGTCTTCCTTTTTTATTTGTTTCTGAGAGAGGGGTGTGGGGACCACCAGTTACGCCTGCGAGTCCATTTCTTCCACCCTGTCCGTCTTAGCCGCATGCCCTCTGAAGCTCTCCCTTTCCCTACGTACTTTTTAGGACTGGCGTGCCTTCTGGAAGAACTGACCGCGCTTCTGTTGCGGACGGTTCCTCGCCTTGGGTCCTCGGTGTTCTGAGGTCTGTGCGGATGTTTTCACAGTTGTCTGGCTTCCATACGGGCAGCGCCGTCGGGGGGAGGTTGCACACGTGTGGCCTGTCTTTCCATTTCCAGTGGGTTTCCTGCACACGGCCTGTACTGGGGTCTCCGATGGGAGCTCAGGCCGCCATCTCTGCTCTTTACATGATGCATTTGCGCCTTTAACCGCGGACAGAACCGACATGATGGGTCTCAGTCGGCCATCTTGCTCTGCATTTTGGGACCGTCTCTCCTTTGTGGCTTGTCATGTCTTGTGTGGGGCTGGGTTTTGATCACTCTGTTTTATCTCCACAAGGAGGAAGGCTGCGGCCCCTTCCACCCTGCCCACCTTCCGTGGGTCACACTGTGGACGCACGGCCACGCCTCACAGCTGGGAGGCTGCGGGCTCCCACAAAGCCTCCCAGTTTTATCGCGTTTCGTAGAACGGTGTTCATATAGCATTTATTTCTAGGATAACAACAAGGACAGAGGTGTGAAAAGCACAACTCCTTTACCCGGTGGATATGGAGATAAAGTGTTCATGAGGACAGGAGAGTTCACTTTTCCACAGGCTCCAAGCTTGGCACAAAAGTCGGGCCATGTGCGTCCGTAGACAGGCCAGCGGAGCCAGTGTCTTCTGGCTGTGCCCGTGTCCTCTCCAGCCCATCTGCCACCTCCTGCCCCGCAGCCAACAGCAGCACGGGCCCCGGGCGATCGGATCAAGGCAGGTGCGGGCACAACGTGACACGTGACACATGACACGGGGCCGACGTGAGCTGCTTTTATTCAACCTTGCGAAGCTTCTCCCTGACATCTGCGGCCTGGCTCCCAAGGTCTCAGCTCCCACCGGGCAGGGAGGAGGGGTCCAGGGCCCAGAGGCTTGGGGCTCGGGTTTCAGCCCCGGGTCAGCAGAGCCTGGCTTCCAGCCCTGGTCCCTTGATGCACCGGCTGTCTGTCTCCTCTCACTGGGGAATCAGAAGACCCCCCAAAGAACGAGTCGGGGAAAGAAAAGAGCTTCTGCGGTGGGTCCAGCCATCCAAGGGGGCAGCCTTCCCCGAGCTCGGGCCATCGCTGGCCTCAAGGTGCAGAGCCACACAGGCATTCCAGGGCCAGCCAGTGTCTCCGGTCAGGACTGGCCTGGGCCCCTCCTGGCGGCAGGGTGGGACCCCCCCGGGTGGAGGATGATAGACAGATGGAGGGGACAGGAGTCCCGCCGGCCAGCACCCGGGAGCCCTCCAGACCCCGAGCTCCTAGGGACCCTGCCCATCTCCCTTGGGCCCCAAGTTGCAGGCAGTCTGTACTGTAGCATTTGGGCCCGTGCATTTGAGACACATAATGGGCACCTTCCCTCCCCATATGGGTCTCCGTATGGCGTCCAGTTAATTTTCCTGAATTGGCGTGGTGGCCAAGCCGTGTTTGCCTGTCTGAGTTGGGTGGTGATTATCACCTCCCGCAGGTGCGTCGAGGCGTCGGCCCCTGGGGGGTCCCGAGTGCTTGTCTCGCCCTGGACCTGCTGGGTGGCTCAGAGGACAGTCTGGGGCCTCCAGGGGTCAGGGAAGTACTGCCCGCCACGGCCACCCTGCCCTGAGGCCACAGGGCCAAGAGTGCATGGCAGGTCACGTGTAAACATACACACCAGGGAGGTCACACTGGGTGATACCGCCATTCGTGTCCTGTACGTCCTGCCTATTTTCTGTCTTCCTTTTTTGTTTGTGGCTGGTGGCCAGAGCGTGCTGGGGGCGGTAAGTTTTGGGGGGGCAGTGGGAATGCCTCTGAATGGGGCACAGAGCCGGGTCCTGTGGTGGGAGGGGAGTGCACCCAGCACGCACCCCAGCAACACCAGCCCCGTCCAGAGAAGGTTGCTGGGGTCTGGTGAGGTCGGGGCTGGTCATCGCCCTGGGCTGGCCGCGGTCAGTGGCAAGGGGTCAGAGCAGGACAGGGGAGGAGTGCTGGGGAGCTGCCGTCTGGGGCTCTCTGTGCCATGGTGTTTCGGGGTCACTGCTCCCCTCGCCTGGGTCGGGGGCAGCTGGTGTGGGAGCCGCAAGGGCGTGGAGGTCGAGAGGCTGTTTCTCAGGCTGGGCCCCTCCTTCTCCCTCCCATTCCTGAGGCTCCTCCCGCAGATCAGAGAGCCGGAGCCTCAGCCTCTGCCCAGGGCTGGCTGCAAACCCAGAGGCTTTGTCCCCGCGGGCTTGAAAGTCCCTCCTCCCGGCCCAGAGGCAGTGATGTGATGGGCGCATCAGCATACCTGGCAGCCAGACCCCAGAGACGTGAAGTGATGGGACTCTCCGGGCCTTCCCCAAGGCAGACCCCCCCACTTCCTTTGCTCTCACAGCCCTGTGGACCCGTCCCCACCACCAAGAGACCCTGCCTGGAGGTGGGACTCAATGGCTAGGCCCCCAGGCTGGAGGCAAGTCCCTATTTGTTATGGTTTCCATTCTCGCCTCCCTTTTGAGAAGAAGGTGTGGCGGGCTACATTGTGTCCCCCAGAATATGTTGATGTCCCAACCCCCCAACCTGTGGATATGACCTTATTTGGAAACAGGGTCTTTGCAGATATAATCAAGTTGAGCTGAGGTCATGAGAGTGGCCCTAGCCAATAGGACCCGTGTCCTTATAGGGGGGGAGTTTGGGCACATACGGAGGGACAGGCGGACAGTGGTGTGCTCTGGCCACAGGCCAAGGAACACGGGGGCCAGCAGATGCTACCAGAGCTGGCGGAGGCAGGAAGGACCCTTCCCAGGGCCTCTGGGAGCTGGTTCGGCCCTGCTGACACCTTGATCTGGGACCTCCAGCCTCTAGACCTGTGAGAATAATAAGCCCCCCTGGTCTGTGGCCTGTGACCCGGTGGCCCCCGGAAATGGACACCAAGGCCAGAACAGGGAAGTGCCAGGTCCAAAGGGTACCCTTCGGGCTGTCACTGCCCCTCTGTGCTCTCGGGTCCTCCCTCTCCTTGCCTCGTGACCGTGCTGTCTAGGAGTACTGCCCCACCTTCCCGATGGAACGACCCCCTCCTCCTCCCCTGCGTAGGCAGCAGAGGCATTTAAAAAAAATTTTTTTTTCTAATGCTTTATTTATTTTTAAGAGAGAGAGAGAGAGACAGCATGAGCAGGGGAGGGTCAGAGAGAGAGGGAGACCCAGAATCCGAAACAGGCTCCAGGCTCTGAGCTGTCAGCACAGAGCCCAATGCGGGGCTCAAACCCACGAACGTCGAGATCATGACCTGAGCCAAAGCCGGAGCCTCAGCTGACTGAGCCCCCCAGGCGCCCAGCAGAGGCATCTTTAGAGAGACACCGCAGCCCCCCTTCCCTGCTGACCCCTCCTCCTCCCCAGTCCTGTGCTTTCCCGTGGAAGGGTCGAGATGTGCCTGAGCTTGGACCTGGAAGGCTGGACCCCAGCAGGGGCCATAGGCGCCCTCCCTGCCGGGCCCACCAACGCTGTCCATCCCTGTGGAGCCGTTGGGTAAACCGAGGCCCGGGCGTCATCCGTGGATGGCTCTGGGGGTCTCCCCCTGGGATTTGCAGGACCTCAGCCACTGGCCGCCTTGCCTGGCAAGGGGCAGCCTTGCTCCCAGGCCCCGGGGCTGAGGGAACGGCCACGGGGAGGGGGGTGCAGGCACGTGGAGAGTTTACTGGAGGGGCCCCTGGAGAGCAGTGCTTGGAGAGCTGGCCACTCAGGGCCAGGGGTGGAGGGGTGGAGGTGGAGAGCCTGGCACAGGGTCTCCCCCACCCCAGCCACAGAAGGCGCCTGGCAAGGAGGTAGGGGGCGGGCAGCCTGCGTTGGTCCCTTCCTCTGTGGGGGCAGGTGATGCCTCTCCCGACTTGTGGATACGGACCCTGAGTCCCAAAAGCTCCCTGCTGGCCCGGGGGCCCCCTCAGAGCTGCGCACACCAGGCCTGGGCTGCGGCCGCCCTTGCCGAGGGCTTGTGCTCGGCCAAGGGCAGGTGGTCTCCCTTCCTTGGGAAAAAGAGAAACGAAACCAGGAGAGGGAAGTGGTTTCCCTGAGCAGCAGAAGGTCACAAGTGCAGGCAGGGACGGCGGAGCGGTGGGCGCTGCACTGCCCTGGCCTCGGGCCCTGGGGGGAGCACCGGGTCCCCAGCCCCCTGGCAGCGCATGGAGACCTGGACGCACATGGAGACGACCCCCCCCCCCCCGCTGCCGAGGAGCGCCCCCAGGGCATCTCGGGGCCGCACCCCCTCATCACCCCGGGCGTCTAGGCGGCCCTGGCCCCAGGAAGGCTTCTCACCTGCGGTTCACCTAGGGCGGACTTGGGGCAGAGGTAACGGGGGTGCCCAGAGAGGTGACAGGGTATCAGGAGGGGGCCCATCCACGCCTGGGAGCCCACTCATTATTGTCACTCCAAAAGGAAAGCCTTTTCCCCAAGACTCCCCTGAGCCCAGGGCGGCCGGAGACACCTCCCAGGAGAGACAGCAGGAGACTCCCCAGGAAAGGCCTGGGGAGCTGCAGAGAAACTGAGGCTGGCAAAGCCCCCACCAGCCAGGGTCGGCAGGCACTGCAGCCCTGGTTGCTTAGCGGGGGTGGGGCAGGGCCCCCGTGCTCTCTCCCCCAGATGCCCCTGGTGATGTGCCGGCTGTTGCGCGTGGTGACTCACCCTCACGCCCACTCGGTGGCAGGCATCATGTCTCCAGTGCCCGGATGAGGAAGCTGAACCCCAGGGCTCAGCCTGCAGGAAGCGCAAGGGAGGGCATTGGTGCCATGCCTGCACCCAC
This sequence comes from Cryptoprocta ferox, assembly GCA_028646485.1. Classification (NCBI taxonomy): domain Eukaryota; kingdom Metazoa; phylum Chordata; class Mammalia; order Carnivora; family Eupleridae; genus Cryptoprocta; species Cryptoprocta ferox. Next base: position 2,621,127 of record CM053573.1, read on the forward strand.
GAGCCCTCCCCAGGCCTGGCACCCTCTTCCTGCTGCTTCACCCCAAGTGGAGTGCACATTCTCGAGAGGAGCCAGGGGACAAGTGGGGCTGGCCAAGGGACAGGCGGGGCTGGCCAAGGGGAGCCAGGGGACAGGCGGGGCTGGCCAGGAGGCTGGACAGAATTTAAGCTGGAGGAGAGTGTGTGATGTGTTTGCACACACACGTGCGGACGCAGACCGGGGTGCAGAAACCCGTCGCCCTGCTTGTTCGGACTCGGTCACCAGCACACGCTTAAAGAGCAGAGGTTTTGTCCCCAAGCTGCAGAGGAGGAAGCCTGAGAGAGTCAGTGACTCATGCAGGCCCAGCTCATCAGCGGGTGTTGGCCTGTGTGACTCCTGGTCAGGTGCCCGTGAGCCTGGGGACAGCGCTGTTGGCCAACAGGGTCAAGTGGGTAAGCTCATGGGATGAGAAGGGTGTCTCCTGTTGGTGGATGCGACCACGGGGGGAGAGGGAACCATGGGGAGGTGACGTCCCCCCTCCAGTGCAGGATGAGAGAGGGAGATGGCCTTACCCTGTGCCCTGTGTTCAAGGAGGGCCAGGGACAGCAGGCTTTTGTCCCCTCCGGGCCTGCAGGCTGGCTGGGCTGACGGGGTTCCACAGCCCATTGTCCCCAGTGCCTTGGGCTCTCTGTCACTAGGATGGGCTCTTGCCCTCAGCACAGCCTTCTGCCCCCTGGGGCCCTGCTTGTGCCTGATCCTCAGGCCAGGAGTCCAGGGTCCTGGGGCTTGTGAGAGCCAAGCTGATAGCGTCAGTGCAAGACGGGTGTGCAGACAGGGTGTGCAGGCGGGGTATGCAGGCCGGGAGTGCAGGCCAGGTGTGCAGGCTGGGTGTGTGGGCCTGGTGTGCAGGTGGGGTATGCAAGCCGGGCGTGCAGGCCAGGTGTGCAGGCTGGGTGTGCGGGCCTGGTGTGCAGGTGGGGTATGCAGGCCGGG
>CM053573.1:2622198-2648910 GCA_028646485.1 Cryptoprocta ferox
GGGCCTGGTGTGCAGGTGGGGTATGCAGGCCGGGTGTGCAGGACAGGTGTGTGGGCTGGGTGTGCGGGCCGGGTGTGAGGGCCTGGTGTGCAGGCCTGGTGTGCAGGTGGGGTGTGTGGGCAGGGTGTGCAGACTGGGTGTGCAGGCCGGGTGTGCAGATTGGGTATGCAGGTGGGCTGAGCAGGTGGGGTGTGCGGATCGGGTGTGCAGGCTGGGTGTGCAGGCCGGGTGTGCCGTGCTGCGCTAGCCCCGCCATGAGGGAGAGCCGGCGTGTGCAGAGCTCAGCCTGCGTGTGTGTGTGTGGGCGTGTGTTCCTGAGTCCGCGACCTCCGTTGCCACGGGAAAATGTGACACGCTCACAGCAGTGAAACCTGTCCTGGGGGAGGCCAGAGGCCGTGGGTCTGCGTGGAGCAAGGCCCAGGGGGCCGGGGCGGGGGGGAGGCTGGAGTGGTTTTCGCTCGGGAACCGGATCCGGGCAGGTTTTGTTTCCTGGGCGCGGAGTCCCGCTCGTCCGGGGGCGGGGCGCGGGTTTACTGTCACCGAGGCTCCCCGTAGCCTCTGTTTATGGTCAAACCCGATCACAAAGACCTGCTTCAAAGGGCCCGTGGGGGAGGCAAGGGCACCAGCGGCTGTGGGGGGGCGGCTCTGCCCCCGCTCCCGGCTCTGAGGCCGAGGGGCTGCGCCTTCAGCTCCCTCCGTGAGTTCCCGTCCCGAGGGGCGGCCTCCCGCAGACAGCGCGGTGGCCGTGGCCGTGGCCGTGGGCGCAGTGCTGAGTCACGGCCTGCGCGGCGCGAGCCTGGCTGACTCTGCACAGGCATTATTCTGCGTCTTTGCGTAAACAGGTGGCATTTTGCCCTTGACTTTGAGACTCAGGTGGCCTTTTCTTTGGCGGACAGACTCGCGCAGGCTGGACTCGGGTCCTGAGGCCGGGTCAGGATCCTCCTGGGCACCTTGCCCCCCCCCCCGAAGCTCTCCCTGGCGGGGGCCCCCTCCCCACAAGGACTCGCACACCCTCCCCCTGCCGGGCTCCGTTCTGGCTCCAGCTTCGGGACCCATCGGGGAGCAGCTCTGGGGAGACCTGACACCGGAGTCTAACTCAGCCGGTGCGGGTTGCGTCCCCGGCCTTCCCTCCTGAGGCCCGGACCCAGGTGGGGACTGACCGTGGGCGGAAGGGCGGCCCCTCCAGCCGGGGCAGATGCTCTCAGGGTGAGTCACCCGGGCGCGGGGCCGCCACAGGCTTCCTCGCTCCCCCTGGCCGCACCTGGCTTGGGAAGCGGCGGAAGCCAGCGCCTACTCATGACCCGGGACGGAGGCACCGGCGAGCTCGCCCAGGCAGGGCCCACGCCGGGCACCGAGTGCACCCCACACGGAGGCCAGCAGTGGAAGCCAGCGCCTACTCATGACCCGGGACGGAGGCACCGGCGGGGCCCACGCCGGGCACCGAGTGCACCCCACACGGAGGCCGGAAACATGTGGGCCCTGGGGCGCCGGGGGCGCTGCTCAGAGTCTGGGGAAACTGTAAAGTGACAAAGGTCATCTCTGGGAAACATCTCAGCTGCCCAGGTCTGGCTCCTCCTCCCCCGATGGCCTCAAGATGCAGGGCTAGGCTGCAGCAGAACTGAGGGGGGAAGGGGGGGCAGGCTTTCCTTGCCCCTGAGGCCCTTCCCACACTTACCACATTGCTCAGCTCCAAGTCAAAGCCCATGGCCTGCAGTGGGATGGAAAATGCAAAACGGATGCTGGTCACCGTCTGCTGGGGTCCTCCCAGGCAGGACACCCCGTGCCAGCCTCGGCAGGGAGTCAGAGCCTTGAGGTCATTATGCGGGGTCCTGGATCCAGCCATGCCTGAAGCTGCCCTGGCTGATGCAGTACGTAAGCTGACAAATTTTCATCTTAAGTTCATCAGAATCGGTATCCCGAGCAACCACGCCCCAGACTCTGGAAGAAAGGGCTTAGGTCTTTGTGACAACGTACATCACAGTGACTTCCGCCGCGTGCATGGTGTTACAGGACCTCCCTGCTTTCAGGGCCGGGTAAGGAGTTCATCGATTTGGCTCCGGATGCGCCATGTGTCTCCTCAGCCTCCCCCCAGCACTCCCCGCCGCCATCGCTGGGGCTGGCGGCCTCGGAGGCTCTCCCTCCTCCCCGACGGCCAAGAGAGGCCCCCCTACTCTGCACGTGCTCCTGAGCCCACCCCCTGGGCAGGGACGCCGGGCCCGACGTCCTCTGATCTCAGGGAGTCCAGAACCGCGGTGCGCGGTACTCACACATGTTTGCAGCCTCTATTCTCCCCAGGCTAAACACGCAGACAGGTGCACTCCCACCCGCAGTGATGGGCACTCTCGAGTCTCGCAGGTGACATACGTCACTGCAGGAAAGGCAGCGAGGCCACAACACACGTGTTCTCTCTGCATGACAGGTGTCAGAGCCTCAGCTCGGTGCGAACCCAGAACGGTTCCGTTTGGGCCAACAGTGCCTCCGGTCACCTCTGCGGCCTCCTCCCCTGCGCAGACCCCGCCACACACGGTCACTTGGGGTGGTCCGGGTGCTGTCCTCCGTCTGGAGCAGCTTCTCATCCTGCCCCGGGCCCCCCTGGCCGGAGCCAGCCTGGGTCGCACGGGGCTCCATCCTCTGAGCTGCCCCCTCCCCCAGATGCCACCAGCTCTGACGGCCCCAGCCTCACACTCAGCAGGGGAGCGGCCTCGGCATCTGTCTGGTGAGACATCACATGCATGAAGCCCTGCAGGGAGGTTTCTGTCCCTGGAAGGCCTCTCAGAACAGGAGCGTGTGCAGGGGAGGGGCGGGTCAGGGGCTGCTCAGCACCCCTGCCGTTTACAGCCTTAGTCCCCGACTCCAGGGCTCTGGTAAGAACCTCACTCTAAATCCTGTTCGCACCGTGTCCTCGCCAGCTCCCGAGATCCCGCCCAGTGGTCCCTGCCTCCTGGTGTCTGTGCCCTTGCGGGGTCTGGGCTGCTCTGTGCCAAGGTGAGTGGCATCCGGGACGAGGTCCCAAGTGACATTGTGGTTTCCACCTTACCCTCTCTTGGATCACTGACCCTGGTGGACCCCAGCCGCCACGCCATGAGGATGTTTGAGCGGCTCTAACGGGGATGCCATGCGGCCAGGCACCGATGGCCCTTCTCGAAAACAGGCCCTCTGGCCCCCCGTAACCCCTGCACGTGATGCAGCCCCAAGTGACACCTTAGCTGCAGCCTCGTGGTAAACCCGGAGTCAGATTCCCCAAATCCCTGAGCCACAGAACCCGCGAGGTATTAAACACGTGTTGTTCAAGCGGCGGAATTTTGGGGTAACTCGTTACAGGGCCAAGGGTAACGCCTCTCCCCTGTGTGCGCGCCCACACCTGCCGGTTCTTGATGTGGGAAACAAAGGCAAAGGAAAAGAAATTAAATTTCCTTACAACGTACAGTCCATTGACCAGTCCTTGGGGGCAGGCAGGGTGATGCTCCCCGGGAGCTCAGTGGCCCGGAGGATGACACGTCAATCTTAGCTTGACATTGTCCCAACCCTCAGGGTCCTGTGAGTCTCCTTTACATATAAAAACTTCCTTTGGAAACTTCCTTTGTCTCGACCTCCCCCCCAGCATGTGCTGGCCGTCATCCTCCAAGCCTGCGGCCCCCTGATCTCCATCCGAAGGGTCGTTCTTACTACGCAGTAATAAATGACCTTTTCCAAACAAACCTACCAGCAGCAGCCCCTCGGGGTCCCGGGCTGTCCTTGACCCCCTCGCAACCTGAAGGTGTATAATGAACCCCTCCTCCCAACCCCAGGGCAGCTCTTTCTGCCCACAGGTCCCGACCCCCTGCTTTAAGAAGATTCACCTTTTTGATTGCACAGAAGACGTCTTGAGAATTCTTTCCTGGTCGTTCGCTCCGAACCCCAGCATTTCCACGTCGGTTCTGTTCTCCTGGAGAGCCCTGACTGACATACACACCCGGGCCGCGCCCCCCTTTCCTACCGTCCCCTCCAGCCCCTTTCTGTGCTCTCCCCAGGACACCCCCACCCCTGCCTTGCTTCTTAAGGTCTGTCTACACCCCTGCCTGTTGTTTCTTTGTTAAACGCTTCTCAGAAGAGCCATTTGGACGAAATATCCATCTCTTGTCAGGCTCACACCTGGCAAAGCCCCCTCCCCCACCCTCCCCCCGCCCCAGGTCAAGACGCAACCAACTGCCATTGGAAGGGACTTTCCAGGCCTTTCCAGCTGGAGAAATCTGGAAGCAACGTTGACCTTTCCCTGGGACCCACCCGCAGCAGCACCAGGGACGGTCGAGGACTCTTCATCAAGAAAATGTGGGAGAGTCAGAGACCAGGGTCTCCTCCCTCATCACTAACGGGCACCCTCCACAGGTAATTGTGCAAAGGCGGCAGCCGTGAGATGACACTACCCGGCTCCACGATCACCCACTTGGCCCCTCGGTGTGTGCGGGCAGCTGCCTTCCACCAGGGAGAGAGGGCCGCGGGCTCCGTCCCCGGGTCCCCTTCCCTGTGTCCCTGTCCCCGTGCAGCCTGCCTGCGGAGGCCGACTCACCCCAGGCTCTCGGGAAAGTCCCAGGAGGAGGGGTTTCCACATCCCGGGAATGTTGTTTTCCCTCCGAAGGAAGAAGGAAAAGCCAGGACACGGGAGCCTCTTCCTGCCAGGACTCCCCTCCGGTGCGGCCGTCCCCTGGGACGCGGCTGCTGCCCACAGTCACGGGCTGGTGGCCGGGGCGACCACGTGAAGGGCGGGGCCAGAGGGGAGCACCGGTGGCGCAGGAAGCGGGGGGACCCTGCCTTTGTTTAGGCGTTCGATGTTTTGTTCATTATGAATTTTGAATTAATTTTTATTTTTAAGAGTGTTTGCTAAAGCAGAGCTGATCTTGATTAGTGAGTTTTTTAGTGGCTCCCACTTAGATTTTGCACCAGGACGGGCACCTCCCTCGCTGTGCCTGATGTCTGCTTCCTGCCCCTGAGTGACGGGACGCATGTCACACACTGGGTGTGCGTGGACATCGGCACGGGGCGTCTCCCGCGGAGCCTGAGCCCCGTGTGGGCAGGCGCGGGTGGTCTTGCCGCCCACTGAGCCACGTGCCAGCCCCTGGCAGACCCCGACAGAAGCCCAATAAACCGCAGTACACGTAAGGGGCCTGACCCTCCCCACCAGGACCCTGCACGGCGGCAGGACCCCCAGCACAGCAGGGGGGCAGTCCTGAGGGACACGGGCGGTGACCGGGCAGTGCTGCGGACGCCTGGCAGCCTCTGAGGCAGGAAGGGGTTGGTGTGGGTCCCCACAGAAGGGGTCTGGGGGCCCTGGAGGCTGTGGCGGTGCCCACACTGGCCCCTCGCACCAGGTAGAGGAGTGTGTCCACCGCCTGGCCCTGGGCCCAGAGTCCCCGGGTCCCCGGGATCGCACCAGCCTTGCCCGGATGAGAAGCTCCCCCCCACCCCCGGCTCCCAGCAACCTGACAGCCTGGCTCCGCCCCGTTCTCTGCCCGTGTCTCTCTGAGCCTGTTTTGGAGCATCAGCTGAACAGTGTGTTTGGATGCAGGTCTGTGAACAGCACGACCCCAGACACGCAGGGCCCCTCCCCACTCTCCCCTGCCAGGTCTCCCCCAGCCCTGCCCCTGGGGCCTTGTTATTCCATTTGATAAATTGGAGGAGGGGCCGCGAATGCTCCTTAACCCAATGCTGTACTGGGGGTGTCATGCCGCGGGCCACCCCCACCCCCGGCCCCCGTCGTGTGGTTGGGGCTCAGCGTGTTGGGTGACCCGTGTTGGGTGGCCCAGTGCCTGCCCCCCGGGGTACCCTGGAGCGTGGAGCTCCCTAGTCTGCTGAGGTCGAATCCCCTGGAAAGGGACCAGGGGCGAACTGCACGCGGAGTTCACATCCCTGCTGTGCTGCGCTTTCTGTGCTTCTCCATCAGCCTGGTGCAGGGCCTTGCAGGGGAGCCAACAGAAGGGAAGGGGGCAGGCGAGGTGGACGAAACAGCCCCTGTCCCAGCTGCCCTGCTGGACCCCTCTGAGCCGTCCACTGTCTGTCTGTCTGTCCTGCACGCGGCCGACCAGGCTCAGGGCCAGCCAGAGAGCACCGCCCGGCGGGGCAGGAGGCCAGCAGCCCGGGCGCTGGGAGGATCCCCATCCTGAGGACAGAAGCCAGCTCCCGCCTGCCCAGTTTCTGCAGCGAGCACACCCTCTCAGAGAAGGAGCTAGAAGCCCAGAAAGCCGCTGGCAGGGCTGAGAGAAGGAAGGGCATTGGAAAGAGAGGTGTGTGTACAGGTAAAGCCTGTGTGCAGGTGTGTTACACACATACACGTGACACACACACCACAGACACACCCCTCACATACCTGTCACACACACACACACAACTAGACTTTCCTTTTACAAGACAAGCACAAACTGCTGGTTTGTGGCTCTCACTCTCTGCCACATCAAATCTACTCCATTTCCCGCAAGGCCGAACCCCCTGGGTACAGGTGAGCCTCCCCTGCCTCACGGCCTGACCAGGGCTGTCCCAGGAGGTGTGGGGCCAGTGACTAGACCTGCCTTCTGTCCCTGATGGGGTCAAGTGTGAGTGGGTGGGTAGAACCACCTGGGCACCGTTCCAACCCAGGGAAGTGCCCTGTACTCGGCTGAGAGGCCAGGGCTCGCCCGAGGCCACACAGCACAGCTAGGTCCTTCCTGCACGTAGCCTGGGGGTGGAGGCACTCAGCTTATGAGTCAGCCTGGTGCCCACGTCCGGTTTTCCTCCTGGTCCTGGCCCCCAAACCTCTGGTGGATAGACAGCGGGTATCAGGAAGTATTTACAGAGGGGCTATTGGATTGTGTCCTGGCACCCTCCCTCCATTTTCCCATTTATGCCCACAGAGGAAGGACCCCATGGGCCACCTACCTCACTCTTCCAGAAAACCGCTTCAGCACGTACTTTGTTCGCGAGACTGCAGTCATTGCTCAAGCCCCCTGCTGATCTGTTCTCTGCCTTCAGACATACTTCCTCACCTGCTAGTCATTCTCTGTGTCTCTTTCTCACTCCTTTCCAAGGCCCCCTCTTTCCTGGGACTCTGACCCACATCACTCATTCTTTCTTTGGTCTGCAAAATGCCCACATCTCTAAACATCCCTGCAAACATGCTGAGCCCTTTTCTCCCTCCTCTTCCTGAGGAGTTGACACAATGTTTATGTAGAAACTGCTCTCTTTATTTAGGTGGTGCTCTTGTTTTGAAGTCACCTTATCTGATATTAATATAGTCTCATCCACTTTCTTCTTTTTTATTTTTTTAAATATTTATTTATTTTTGTAGGAGAGAGAGCATGAGCAGGGGAGGGCAGAGACAGAGGGAGACACACAATCTGAAGCAGGCTCCGGGCTCTGAGCTGTTGGCACAGAGCCCGACACAAACTTGTCAATCATGAGATCATGACTTGAGCTGAAGTCAGATACTTAACTGACTGAGCCACCCAGGTGCCCCTCATCCACTTTCTGTGGTTAGAGTCTGACACTGTGTCTTTCCCTATATGATACTTTCAACCTCTTTGTGTTCTGATATTTAAACTGTGTCTCTTGGCAATTGGATACAGATGTCTTGATTTTCTTATGCAGCCTGATAAGCTCTATCTTTTTACTGGAATGTTTAGTCCATTTACATTTAATGTAATTAGTGATATGGTTGGGTTCAGACCTTCTGTCTTGCTATTGCCACCTTCTCTTTTCTCCTTTGTTCTTCCTTTCCAGACTTTTCTGGTGCTCTGTCTCTGCCTTTCTACAGAGCTATGCTCACATCTGGGATCACTTTCCTCTGGTATTATTTCTGTTCTGTAGGTCTGCAGCTGATAAATTCTTTCAGCTTTTATTTGTCTGAAAATATCCTCGTTTTTCATATTCGTTTCGGAAGCATGTTTGCACTGGGTATGGAACTCTAGGTTGAAAGTTCTTTCCGTCAGCATTTTGAAGATGTATTAAATTGTCTCTGGCTTTCATCGTCCTTAATTGGAAGGTGCTCATCATTCTCATTACTGTTCCCCCGGAGGCAATGTATCACTTTCTCTGGAAGCTTCCAAGATTTTGTCGGTATCTTTAGTTCTTAGCAGGTTCACTATAATGTGCCTGGGCGTGGTTCTCTTTGCCTTTATCCTCTTCGGAATTTACGAGGCATCTTAAATCTGTAGAGTGAGGTCTTTTGTCGATTTTGAAAAATCCTCAGCCATCATCTCTGCAATATTTATCCTGCCCCATTCTCAATCTCTTCTCTTTCTGAGACACCAATTACATGAAAGCACGTATGATAGACTATTTGCGATTGTCTCAGATGCCCCTAAATTCTGTCCCTTTTGCCCGTATTTCTTTTCTTTCCATGCCTCCCTTTGGATCATTTCTATTGACTTGTGTTTGCCCAAACTGTTGAGCTCCCACAAATCAAACGCATATACGGGGTGATGCCCCGCGTCCACAGCTAACCTCTCTCATTCAAGCACATCCTCGAAGGCCGCTCGGCCTCTCACCCTTCCCTCTGCTGCTTTTTCACCCACACGACCAATCCTTGGGCTCAAACACTGAGCTTTCCACCATATAATGCCTTTGGTTCTCTTTCAGAGATTCCACTTCTCTGTTGAAATTCTCCATCCTTTAACTTATTTTATATGTTTCTCCAAATTCTTTCGCCTATTTGTAATAGTTATTCTCAAGTCCTTGTTCAATGACTTTAACATCTGGGTCACGTGTGAGTCTGCCTCTCATGCCAAATTTTTCCTCCTGATTCAGGGTCACATTTTCCTACTTCTCATGTCTCGTAGCCTTTTATTGTCTTCTGGGCATATGGTTAAAAGAAATGCAGACAGTGGGTATTACTTCCCCCCACCCAGAGGCAGGCACTCTTTCCTCTATTAAGCAGCTAAACGGGGGATGGGGGGCTGATCACTTTGGTCCACTCAGGAGGTAGAGGCTTTCTTTATTCTAGAAACAATGAGACAATGTCAACAGCAGAAGAGAAAAACCCCACATCTCATCTGGCTTCCCTTTGGCTGCTTGGCTCCTATGTTCTCTGTCTTCTGCCCACTCAATCCTTGTCCACTTTCGAACCTGGGGTCTCGGTCCTCAGCCTCCAGCTCTGACAGGCCTCCTTGGGGTCAGTCCACTCAGGGCCCCTCGCCTGAGTGTCCCAAACTGGCTGGGGTTCTGTCCGCCCACACCCCACAGCCCCAAGAGCAGTTCGCACAAATCTCCCACTCTCAGTCCCCTCCGTCATGGTGACTCGTCTGGCCAATGGGAGTGAGCCGGGTGGCACAGGACTCACAGGGAACAGCCTCTGGAAGCCTGCCCAATTCTCCCCAGTCTCCCCCCCACCTCCACTGTGGCGACCATGGTTTTGGGAGCATCCACTGTGATGGGCATGTCCCAAGAGGGAGAGAGAAATCTGGGGGCCCCAAGTCCTGGAGGACTCCGGGCTGTTACCTTACCATGACCTTACCTGTTGTGACCGAGGACGGCCCTGTCCCCTATTTCCCAGCCTGCTGTTCTAGAAGCAGAGGCAGATCCTGGGGCACCTGGGGGTTCAGTTGGTTAAGCGTCCAACTCTTGATTTCAGTTCAGGTCATGATCTCACAGTTCGTGAGTCGGAGCCCCATGTTGGGCTCTGTGTGGAGTGTGGAGCCTGCTTGGGATTCTCTCTCTCACTCTCGCTCTCGCTCTCTCGCTCTCAAAATAAATACAATTAAAAATAAACTTAAAAATTCAAAATAGGGGCGCCTGGGTGGCTCAGTCGGTTAAGCGTCCGGCTTCGGCTCGGGTCATGATCTCACGGTTTGTGGGTTCGAGCCCTGCGTCGGGCTCTGTGCCGGCAGCTCGGAGCCTGGAGCCTGTCTCGGATTCTGTATCTCCCTCTCTCTCTGACCCTCCCCTGCTCGCGCTGTCTCTCTCTGTCTCTCAAAAATAAATAAAAAACCAAAAAAAAAATTTTTTTTTTAATTCAAAATAATAGAAGCAGAGGCATATCTGATCCCGTCCTCATCCTTCCCCCACACCCAGGACGGGCCAAGTTCACGTATGGGAGCCCCGTGTGCTCTCAGGCTTCCCGCTGACACCCGGGCACTCTCTCAGCTGGGGCGCCCAGGACGGCCACCTCCGCAGAGCAGCCCTGGTCAGAGCCTACGGACGCCATGCTGCCCACCACGCTTGCAGTAAAGCCACTGGGCTTCTCTCTGCCCGCCGGCCTCCAGCCCTTCAGCTCCTGACAACCCCCCACCACCACCAACCACAGGGCCTTTGCCAGTGCTGGCTACCCTTCCTGCATCCTCGGCCCCCGCCACGCCTGGTCTCCAGCCTCCTAGCTCCCATCCCGAGACCTCAAGTGTCAGTCACTGGGAAGATGTGACTAATCCCGGCCACCCAGCACCCCGCCCTGTCTTCACCCGAGAGCAGCCCCTCCCTCCAGCTGTCAGTGCCATGTTTCCGGGGGTGGGAGCCAGCATGGGGGGCAGTGTCTGCTCTGTGATGACAGGCTCTCCAAGGCGGGCTGTCTGCTCTGCTCACCGCTGCGCCGCTGGTGCCCGCGCACCAGATTCCCACAGTGAGGGTTTGTTGATTGACTGCACACGTGGATGCTCTAAACGGCACGTGCTCGATTTGCTGAGTGGCTGAGAGAACTTTCCCCCAGCTTCTGAAGCTGGCGCACAGCGTGTGTGCGACATGTCCCGCGTGGGGCAGTGGGGACACAGGGCGGGCCGTTACCTGCTCAGGGTCCGCATTCGCAGTGGCGCCAGGCCCCGGGATGCACGGGGAGGGCGGCTCTCGTGACGAGGTTGGGGCAGGAAAGGAGGGAACTGGGGGTCTGCTCACGCGGGCACGCGCCTGCTCTCACGACCTGCCTCACTGACTCTCAGCCAGAGTGCCGGCTCAGCTCTGCCCTCCTACATGCCACAGGGCACTGCCCCGTCCCTCCTCTCCCGGCCCCGACGCTGTCCCTGAGCCACAGACCTTTGGGGCGTAGAGTTGCGGCCACGTCTAGCTTGGGCGTAGCGGATGTCTATTGTGATGGTGCACCGCCACCTCGGGGTGGCACACCTGGGTCGTGGCCAACCGTGCCGCCTGGGCTTCAGGGCCTGAGGTCGGGTCGGGTCAGGACACCAGCAGGTCCGGTGAGTCCTGGTCCTGGAATTGTGAGAGCTTGGGAATGCGGCCAGAGGTAGTCTGTGGAACGTTCTCCAAACCTGACAGCTCGTATAAATACTAAGCAGAACACCGCGGCAGAGGGTTTCCTAGATTTGATTATCCCGAAAGTACACGCAACGTCATCAGTAAGGAAACTTTCCTATAAATAATTAGAAACAAATTTTGATCAGCTGGGAACAGGAAAGCCTGAATTATCTTTTTATTCTCCGTGTAGGAAACGCTATGACATCACAGCCACATGCGAGACAATCGCAGTATCCAGTCAAAATGCAGAACAAACGGAATTACACAGCTTTGTCAAGGGATCGACAGTTTTTCTTGGTTTTCTCACGCCTATGGAGTGTAAGATGTGATCCCTCTGCTACGGTTTCTTTTCTCGTTCCAAATACTCACTTTTGCACCTACACTTTGCGGTTATAATTCTGTATTCTTTTTCTTAGAGTGATTTCCCAAAGTGTAAGCTTCAGGCCCACAAAACTTGGATCAGCTGCTGCCCAGGCCCTGAGTGATAGAGCAGAGTCAGGGAAGCTTCCAGAAGGATGGAAGGTAGCACGGGAAAGAGTGTGCTGGGGAGTCCCAGGAGGCCGAGCCAGGCGGAGGGGGGAGGGGAACTTGTTCTTATGTCTCTCCCCAAACAGATGAGAACAAACCATGCGCTCACTACGGGGATGTTGTAAAGAAAGATTCAAAAATTAAAATAAACATACAGTACTTTAATAATGAACATGTATTTGAATTTTTAGGGAAAGATGCCTTTTGAAGGACTTTCAGGCATATGCTTTAAAAAAAAAACCCGGGGCGCCTGGGGGGCTCAGTCAGTTGAGCGACTGACTTCAGCTCAGGTCATGATCTCATGGTTCATGGGTTCGAGCCCCGCGTCGGGCTCTGTGCTGACAGCTCGGAGCCTGGAGCTGCTTCGGATTCTGTGTCTCCCTCTCTCTCTGCCCCTTCCCTGGTCACACTCTCTTTGTCTCAAAAATAAAGAAAGATTAAAAAAAAATTTTTTTTTAATAACAAAACAAAATCAACTATATTCTTTAGAGCTGCATTAGGTCCCCAGCGGAACTGAGCACACAGTACAGATGTCCCGCTTCCCGGTCCCCACCCCCTGCAGAGCGGCGCACCCGCCACAGTGGAGATGGACAGACCTGCCCGGACGCCATCACCACGCAGGGGCCACCGTTTACGTCGGGACGGCTCTCGCTGCTGAGTTCTGTGGCTTCAGGCCAAAGTCCGATGACCTGTGTCCACTGTCACAGTGTCATGCAGACCGCTTCCCGCCCTCCAGATCCCCTGCACTCCGCCCGGCCACCGGGCCCCCACCCGCCAGCCCGCCACTGACCTCTTTGCTCCCTGCAGAGTTCAGAGTGTGCTTTTAAATGGAGCTTTTGATCGGGAAGTTACGAAAGAAGCCAAGAGCGAAACAAGAACCCAACAGTCTCTGCAATGAATCCTGGGCAATGGGTGGGGTCTCTCTGCACGCTGTGCAGCCCCAGCCACCCCACCCCACCCCCCGCCTGACCCGGCTCCCTGAGGCAGGGGTCTGGCACCTGTCACCACCCGCTCAGTGCCCGGGGTAGCATGTTACTCGCAGGCCACGTAACCAGAGGTCCCTGAACAAGGAGGGCGCCCAATTCCGGAGTCACCGAATCGGATGCTGGCCCCCGCCGGCCGTGGGTGAAGGGCCCTCCTCCCCACGGGGTCCGGAACAGCCTTGGCGCCCCTCCCCCCATCAGCTGCGACTTGGTCAGTGACCATGAAGACCCTGGAGCACAGCAGCCTCCCGGGTCCCATGACCCTTGTCGTCCTGCTCTGGACACTGTCCGCTGCCCGCCTCCCCCTGCCCCTCCTCCCCCTCGGCTGTTAACTTGGCCTTCAGTCGGCGGCCAGGCTGCTGGAGGGGCTGGCGCCGGGCCTGGGAACTCCTCCATCCTCATGAATTATTTGTGGACGGAGAGGGCTCTGCCAGCTTGCCTGCGGCCCCCCGGTGATTTTTCAGTCCTTCAGGGCTTTGCGCAGGATGCCTGGCTGTGCCAACATGCGGTGGGGCCCGAGGGACCAGGGCAGGGCCTTGCAGCTGCCGCCGGGAGCAGAGCCGTGGCCACCGGCAAGGCCCCGGGGGACAGGGCCCTGAGGTGTGACCAGCCGTCAGGAGGCCCCCCGCATCCCCGCACTCCTGGGCCGAGGACGCCCCGCCTTCCTGACCTGATCCACGGAGGCAGGTGTCTGACAACAGCGCTGAGCTCGCCGTGTTTGCACAATTCCAGAAGAGGCAAAAATGCACAACGAAGAGGAGTATGTGACAGAGGCAGCCAGTGGCCCTCAGACCCTCCACTAAGTAATGAGTAAAACACCTTGCCCTTTAAGGAGAAAAGACCCACCAGCCACTGCCCCTCCCCCGCACGTCAGCTCTTTCCTCTGAGGCCCTTCATCCTCCAAAGCCGGCAAAAGGGCAAAGTGTGCTCCTTTCTCCCAGCGGTTCTGGAAAAGTCCAGGGCTGGCCTGGGGCTCAGCTCGGCCAGGGCAGGTCGCGTGGCCCGGAGCCCGGAAGCAGGACGGGTACCACCTGGCCTTCACTGCCAGGGTGGAGGTCACTCCCGAGGGAGGCTGGGTGCCTCCCCAGGCGGGGGATGGGGCTGCAGGGCTGCATGCCTCCCCCTGCGTGCTCCGGACCCACCCGGGCCCCGTGGGGTGTGCACCTTGAACCCAGCCCCGGGCTGTGCTGCAGGGACTTCTGACCCCGCGTGATTAGCCAGTGAGCACCAGTGGGCACCTGTGTTCTTTCTCTAGGGCAGCACTTTCTCTGTCAGCTGCGCAGATCGAGCCGTAGAAAGCCATGGCCGACTCACGAGCTTGACGACAGAAGCTTTACTTCTTGCGCAAGGTGCCCGTCGTGCTGGGTTGGCTTCGGGACGCAGGGTGAAAGGGCTGGCTGCCCGGGCAGCCTCCTCATGGTCACGGCCAAGGGGATAGAGCTCGCCGGAGCTGGCAACAGCCCTTTAGCCTTCTGCTCGGGCTGGGGGCTCTCTCACTGTCCACTTCACCAGCCTAGCCGCCAGGTGGCTGTGCCTGCCGCCCACAGGCCGGAAGCCCAGTCCTCCCCCAGGGAAGGGGCCGGAGCCTGGTCCCACCCACCTTACACGGGGGCCCCTCTCCCAGGGCAGCTGGCCCTGCTGAGAATGGGAGCGTGGGGAGGGCAGACAGAGAGCATGGGTGAAGACCCCCTCCCCAGCAGGGTATCATGACCATGCTGGGCCCTCTGACCCTCCCGGGGACCAGCACTTGAGCTGGGTGCTTTGATCCCCCAGCCACACCCCCAGGAGAATCCACAACCCTCGGAATGCAGGTGGGTTTGTCCATGACCCAAACAGACCAAGTCTTTTGACCACGCGGAGCGCCTCCGTCCACCTGTGACACGGCTCCCAGGCGGGCTGTTTGTTTCCGGGTTCCTCTCGAAAGCTGGTCACAGGGAAGGGCAACTTCAGGGAAGGGCACCTTCACAGGGAAGGGAGGGGACCTGGCCTGAGCCCACCACCTGCCTCTCTCATGCAGATGTGGGAGAGGAAGGGGTGGTCACCAGTTGCCTGCGTGCGATGCCTTCGCCCACTCGTTCATAACCAGCACCCCGTCCCCAGACCTGCTGTGCGGACCCCGGACAGGCCAGCAGCCTTGGGGGGCTTTCTCAGGTGCAGCCACTGGAAGGGCCCAGAGCCCTCTGTGGTCCCCGACCTGACGCAGCACAGGGACCCCCTGAGCGCACCTCCACCACTGTCCAGGCCTGCCGCCGGGGATGCCTGTTTTCCTCGGCCACTGTCTGATGGAAAAGCTTCAACCAGAGCATGGCGAGGGCGGGGGGGCAGGAAGCGGGCTTGGATCAGTCACTTCAAGGCCGCGATTGTTCCTGATCCTGCAGCTCCTGCCTGAAAAAACGGTGCAGGGAGACGCCCTCGCCTCACCTGTGCTGAGCCGGTGAGCTCCCCAATCAGAAACGAGGTCCTGGCAGACCCTGACCAGAAGCCTGTGACCCAGGACGTGCTTCTGGAAAATAGCGGCAAACACGGACCCCAGGGCAGGTCAGCAGCACCCATGGATGACCGCGGAGGCCCGCAGCCGCTGCCCGCGGCCCCCCACACCTATCTCTGAGGTCCCCCTCTGTCCGGCGTGGACGATGAACTGTAGAGCCACCCTCGTCCTGCCCTGCCATGAACACAGTCCCAAGAGGATGCTTCCTTTCAAGAGACTGGGCGTGCAAAATCAAGGAAATTAGAAAGAGGTTATTGGCTCTCCAAAGGACCTTTTTCTTCCAGAAAAGAACACCCTTAATTTTCCAGAAGCACCAATAGCCACTTCCCCAAGTGCATTTACTGCGTGATGCGGTTTTTCGAACAGAGACAGCATTTTAGGGCCACGTCCAGGGCCTCGAATGAAGGACGCTTTCTGCTCCAGGAGCTCCCGCGGGCGGCTGGCAGCGAGACACAGAGGTGGCCGTCTGCGGGCCCCTCGCTCCCTTGGGTCCGAGGCGCGCTGGCCATCAGGAGGCGGCAGATGGGAGGGCCTGCGCCCTGGAAGGGAAGGTGAGGGCCCCGCCGCAGGCAGCGTGTGACGCTGGTAGAGGCTCACTGAGCAGCTGCCGGTGGGGGGGATGATGCCCCGTGTGACGGCAGAGGGGGGCACGTGGTGAGATGGCACACGGGAGGAAGGACCGGGGTCGTGAGAAAATACGCACCGAGAGAAATCCCCTTGGACATTTTCTCCTTGAAAAACAAACCGACCTTTCAGAGCCGTGTCTGAGCCATGATTCAGAATTCCACGGAGCCCAAATTAGGCAGTGGCGTGTACTCACCGGGGCGGGCGACATCTGCTCGCCGCAGGTCCTTTGTGTCCCCTGCCCACCAGGTCCCGCGTGGCACGGCCGGTCTCCCCTAGGGAGGACAAAGAGAGAGTGGTTTTGGACAGACTCCAGAGCTCAGTGCCCGGGAGCGGGAGGGACAGGGAGGGGGGCCTTGAGGTCCAGCTGTCATCAGTGAGTCCTCTGCTCTCCCGGGAGGGACGGAAAGGGGAGCTGCTCTGTCCGGCTGTCTAGACCGTCCTCCCTGCCTGGAGGGAGCCGTCCCGCAGGCTGGGTTTCCAACCCTTTCATGCAAATCCAAACCAATCAGCGCTGCCTTCTAGAGGTGCTTCTTGGAAACCTTTTCGACCTTCCCTTCCCCCCTCACCCTATTCCCACTGACTCGTGTGTGTGTGTGTGTGTGTGTGTGTGTGTATTGTCACCCAAACGCACATGGGACTCACTCCTGCCATTATAAACAAAGAGGCTGCAGTCAACCGACCCTCTAGGCCAGATGGGCTCACAGTGAACATCCTGGAAACTCACCGAGCCAGGGAGGCTCTCCCGGGCGTGGACAGCGCCCCAGCCGCTGTGACCCAAAGCATTACAGCCGCTCAGGGAAGTAACTAAACACCGAGAGCGACCTGGGCCGCTGGGCTGGCGTGGCTGGGCTGCTCCGCGTGTGCCCTGTTTGCCCACAAGCACCAGGTCTTTCCAAAGAGGCCACTTCGTGACGACAAACTCTACCCTTCCTGTCTGCAAGGGGTGGTCCGGGCATCATGGGCAGCAGACACCCCAAACCCACGTGGCGGCTGGGGCCCTGCTCCTGCTTTCTTCTCACTTAAAGGAACACAGAACCTCCCTCACTTTCGGCCCTGGGCGTTTGATGCTAGCACAGAAAGCGTTGGTGTCACTAAAGGCTCGGGCTTTGCGGTGTTCCAAGCTTCTCCTCCACTCTGCTCGGTGGCTGCGTGGACACGGTGGGACGTGTGTGGAGCGGGACCCCGAGCGCCGCAACAGGGGAGGGCTGCCAAGCACCTCAGCTGAGTCACTTTCTCATCTGGGGTTCTGTCCCCATCCCAGCAAGACGGGGAGGGTGGTGATGCTCATGCCTGCCTCAGAAGTGTCACAGAGGCTCCAGGGACTCTCCAGACACGGCATGTGGCCTCCAGTGTGCAATCAAGCAGGAGAGACAGAAGATAAAACAGAAGTGCAGGAACTTTCCTTGTTGGTCGTGGCCCAACCAGGAGCCTTGTCCACATGGGATAGAGGACAGCTAGCTGGAGGCCGCAGCCGTCACCATCCCCATCGACACCGGGGCCCACTCCGCACCCGCCCTGCGGCGTCTGACTCCCTGTGACTAAGCCACGGTGAGTGGTAGGTCTGGGGAGCCCAGGGTGGTGGGGAGCCCAGGGTGGTGGGGAGCCCAGGGTGGTGGGTCCCCCGGAGTGCTCGAGCCCCTGCATGTGAAGAATGTGGACAGAGGTCAGCTGGCCGTCAGCGAGGGCTCCCCACCGGGCCGGGTGGAGATCTGACTTAATCCTCATGGCAACTGGGCAGGCAGCAGGTGTCCCCATTTTACAGATGGGCAAACATAGGTAGAAAACACCGAATAGGGGCACCTGGGTGGCTCAGTCGGTTAAGCATCCGACTTCGGCTCAGGTCATTATCTCATGGTTTGTGAGTTCAAGCCCCGAGTCGGGCTCTGTGCTGACAGCTCAGAGCCTGGAGCCTGCTTTGGATTCTGTCTCCTTTTCTCTCTGCCCCTCCCCTGCTTACTCTCTCTCTCTCTCTCTCTCTCTCAAAAATAAAATAAAACATTAAAAAAAATGAGCGCTAAATAAATCAGCACAATATTGAGTGGACGAGAGAGGGACCCGACACGGACTCCCGTGTGCGTGCACCCGCACTGCATCAGGTGATGAGGGAACAGGGCGGCTGCCATGCCCCCCGTGAGGACCTTTTCTTTCCTCTAGGAGGGAACTCGAGGGGTATGTGGTGTCACCGAGGCCCCATGTCATTCCATCATGGGGAAAAGGCAAGCAGGTAATCTCACAGGGCCTGCCGGCCAGCGCCAACAGCAACTGCTTGTGGGGTCCCCAGACTTGGCCTCAGCTGGGCACGGAGAGGGGTGAGTGGACTCCTGCCAGCAACGAGCAACCGGGAAGTTTTGGGGGACAGGGCACAGCCGGGTGTGCAACTCACTTGGGGGCACTAGAAGGTCGGGACGTGCGGGCAATGCACAGAGAGACCAGCGGAGTCTGGGCCGTGCCCCCGGGAATGGCTTCCCAGGACCCCTTCCCAGAGGCCACAGTTTTAGGTCTCTTGAGGCTGCCCTGTGCCCAAGCTTCTGGTTCCTTCCTTCCTTCCCTCTTTCCCCCCCGCCCCCACTGAGATGCCAGCCTCTCCAGCCCCAGGCAGGCTTTGCAAATGCCGGTCTCCCTGAGACAATGCAAAGGAGACACAAAATGAGCCAGAGCCTTGTGCAGATGCTACCTGGCGCCCCGAGGTCCCCTGAGGTCCTCTGTGCTGTGGGCACTTTGCTTCCCTCCCTCCCCGGTGGCTGACCCTCTCTGATGCCCTGATGTCTAAATGCTAATATCATCCTGCCCAGGCAGTGATCAATGGGCTCCTGCGGCGCTCGGCGGCTGGAGCTCCCCCGGGATGCCCCTTCTCCAGGCCTCACACCACCCCTGGCTGTGAGCTGCTGGGGGCTCCGGGGCTGCTGCAGCTCTGGGACAGGTACAGTTCACACCTGGAGCCCCCAGGGGATGGGTCGTCCCTGCGGGACACCTCACGTCGTCCCTGTGGGATGGGTCCTCCCTACAGGACAGCTCACATCATCCCCGTGGGACGGGTCCTCCCTACAGAATAGCCGGTAGTCTGGCCCCCCGTGGGACAGATTAACGTTCCTCTCCGGCCCATCCTAGTTTAGCCACCTCCCCTGTCCTGTCGCCCTCCCCCGTTCCCGTGTGTTTGGTAAGTTTGCCCCGACAAAACCCACACTGGGGGCTTAAACAACAGAACATCTTTTCCTCACGATCTAGAGGCTGAAGATCGAGGTCAAGGTGCCGATGGGATTGGCTTCTGAGAAGGCCTCCTCCTTGGCTTGCGGACGGCGGCCTTCTCGCCGTGTCCTCACTCGGCCATTTCTCTGGGTGTCCTACCCATCTTCCCATAAGGACACCGGTCAGGCTGGAGTCGGGCCACCCTAATGGTTTCATTTTGCCCCACTCACCTCTTTAAAGACCTTGTCTCCAGATACGGTCACATTCTGAGGTCCTGGGACTTGGGACTCCATCCAGCCCATGAGTTTAGGGAGTGTAACTCACCTCCTAACGCTCTGTGACTCTCTTCCCCACAAATCACCTTCACAGACCGTGCCTCAGGCTTTGCTTCTGGGAGCCCAGCCGGAGTCGGGACCCAGCCAGCGTCCTGCTCCTCAAAGTCAGAAGGTGGGACAGGTGTGCCGTCTGCTCGCAGGTGGCCTCACGCGGAACAGGCCGTAAGCCGCTGGCACTCCGGGGACAGGGCGAGCTGAGGGCAGGCATGTGTGCCCCGGATGGGCCTGATTCATTCTTCTGAGTATTTTTAAATGATCTTTGTTCGCAACATGCCCATGTGTCCTTTTATTAATTGAAGTGTAAGATTTTCTCTGATAATCGGGGCCATCTAACAAGAAGCATGAGCCGCACGTACATTTGGTTGACAGGCACCGTTTCTGGTTGACAGGCACCGTTTCCTACTCCCGGGGACTCAGAGGGATGGAGTGATCATAAATTGCGAGAATGGAAAGAAATTGCTGCGCAGCTCTGACCCCGGCCTCTTCCTCGGGCCGGCTGGGGAGCGGCTCTGCGGGGGGCGGGGGGGGGGGCTCTCCGGCTGTGCGCTGCTCAGCCAAGGTCGATGGGAGCAGGTCTCCCGGTGGCTCCCAGCCCAAAGCCGACAACACGTGGGGCAACAAATGGTTTAATTAACCCCACGGGTTTCCCATCTGTGCAGCAGAGCTCGGAACGCTTGCTACCGGAGGCCAGGAAGACAGGTGCATCTGTTTTTGAAAACCCTCAGTGCCCGGGGTGGGAAATGCCGGTGTTCCGTCACCATGCTGAGCAAGAAAGGAGACAGACCAGTCCTCCAGGAGCAATTGGCTGTGTCCCCTTGTTCCTTGGGCCATGGCTTCGGTGGAAGGACTCACTGGATGGAAACCACGTGCCCGAGTGTTACAGAGCCACCTGCCGCTGCTTCCCTGCACGGAGCACAGACCCTGCTCCCCGTCCGCACAGTGACGGCTCAGACTTGTCCCACCGTGTTGTCATGTCCTGCTCCTTCCAGGGCATCTTCTTCTCAAAGGCAGCTGGGGCTCAGGTGGGGTCCAGCTTTGCGTCTAAGACCAAGCCACTGCTAATTTTTTTTAAATTAAGGAATATTTGGGGACACCTGGTTGAGTGACCGAGTTCGGCTCAGGTCATGATCTTGTGGTTCATGGGTTCGAGCCCCACATCGGGCTCTGTGCTGACAGCTTGGAGCCTGGAGCTGCTTCGGATTCTGTGTCTCCCTCTCTCTCTGCCCCTCCCCCGCTCACACTCCATCTCTCTCTCTCTCTCTCTCTCTCAAAAATAAATAAACATTTAATAAAAATAAATTAAGGAATATTTGACAAATAAAGGCTATATATAGTTAAGGCATTCGATTTTATTTTGCTAGTCATATACACTGTGAAATAAAAAATCGCAGTCGAGCTAACGAACATATCTGTCACCTCAAATAGCTCTCCTCTTCTTCTTTCTTGTGAAAACCCTTGAAATTCACCTTCTTCACGGATTTCAAGAATCTGTTGTTGACAGACTACACTGTTGTTGACTGTGATTACGTGGTTGTACATTAAGGTATCAGAGCTCGGGGCGCCAGGGTGGCTCAGTCATTTACGCGTCTGACTCTTGATGTCAGCTCCGGTCATGAGCTCACGGTTCATGAGATCAAGCCCCACGTTGGGCTCTGCGCTGATGACATGATGTCTGCTTGGGATCCTCTCTCTCCCCTTCTCTGCCCCTGCCCCGCTCACACACACACGCACTGTATCTCTCCCTCCCTCTCTCTCTCTCTCTCTATCAAAATATATAAATCAACATGTTTTAAAAAGTCTCCAGAACTCACTCATGTTGCCTACCTGAAACTTCATACCCATGGCCAGCGCCTGCCCACACCTGCCCCCTGCAGCCCAGCCCCGCAGCCCCCATGGCGCTCCCTGCTCTGCGGGAGACCCGGCAGTGTTTGCCTGTCTGCATCTGGCCCATCTCGGGGAGGATGCGGACCCCGAGTCCATCCACGCTGTCAGAAATGGCAGGATTTCCTTCTTCGCTGGATGACCGTATGCGCGAACTGCCTCTTCTTTACGATCCATCCTTCAGTGAATGCTCCGGGTATTTCCGTATCTTGGTTATTGCGAATAAAGCTGCAATAAACAGGGAAGTGTAGATTGCTCTTTGAAATCCCACTTTCATTTTCTTTCTTTCTTTCTTTTAACGTTTATTCATTTCTGAGAGACAGAGAGAGACGCAGTGTGAGTGGGGGAGGGGCAGAGAGAGAGGGAGACACAGAATCGGAAGCAGCTCCAAGACTGAGCTGTCAGCACAGAGCCCGACGCGGGGCTCGAACCCATGAACCTCGAGATCATGACCTGAGCCGAAGTTGAACGCTCAACCGACTAAGCCCCCCAGGCGCCCCCTGATTTCATTTTCCTCCTGGTATGTACCCAGCGGTGGGATGGCTGGGTCTTCAAGTCATTATATTTTTAATTATTGGAGGAACCTCCACACTCTTTTCCATAATTTGCACTCCCACCAGCAGCGAAGGAGTCTCTCTTCTCCGCGTCCTCCCCACACTTGTTGCTGTTGTCTTGTTGGCCATAGGCGTTCTAACAGGTGAGGAGTGACACCCAGGGGTAAGCAGGAGGGCGAAGCTGACGGAGGTGTGGTGGACGTGCGGCAGCGTCTCTGTCGAGCCGACTCAGCTGAGCTGGGCGTCCGCTAAGGCGCCCGCGGTGGAGACAGAGGCTGTCTGGGAGCACGGTGCTGAAGGCTGCTGGGGTCCCCTGTACTCCTGTTACACACGAGGGACGCGGTGGCCAGGGGGCCCCTCTGGCTGCACACGGTGGTGGCAGTGGCTGAGTCTGAGGCACGGGCGTGCACAGGGTAGGGTAGCTGTGGAGCAGGGGTGGGGGTTGGGGGGACTCCTTCCCTCCCTGCAGTGGGGCTGGGCTGGCAGCCCTGTCGCCTGGGCTCTGGGGTGAGCCCACTGGCTGAGGGGTGACGAGGGCTGCCCTTCTTCCACGGGAGGTGATGCCAAGGGGACCCCTCTCGGTGCCGCGGTGCGCAGGCTGGGGGCGCGGGGATGAGGGAAGCCCCTGCTCTCAGGCCGCCCCGGGCTCTTGTGCCCCTGGGTTTCCACAGCTTCTTAATTGCACCCTGGGGCCTCCCCGAGCTGTTGCACAGTTGTTCCTTCACTCCTTTGTTTGGGGGTCGGGGGTGACCAGCCCTCCACCTGCCCGCCTGCTGTCGTCACCTCGCTCCTTTCTTTGTGGGCAGCTTATTCCTTAAATGAGTAACTTGTCTGCATGCTTAGAAGTGACTAGCTAGTGTTGTAACTCGCTTGTCTGGGGACAGACTCCGGTTTGTGTGAGGGGCCCTGCACCTGCCACTTGATTATTCTGGCCGGGAAAGACACTTGCAGCCGAAGAAACTTCTGGAGGACGAGTCTCAGGGTTGGAGATCGCAGTCTGTTTGCAGCGTCTGAGGCACAGAGACTACGAGGGGGCTCCCAGAGCCGAGCGCCACGGAGCTGCAGCCCAGGACATTCCCTGGGCTCAAAGGCGACTGGCTGGTTCCTGGAGGCGGCATCCCCTCCGGCCGGCATGTGCCCAGGGGCCGGGGGAGGGCTGGTCACCACCCAAGGCCGGGCCACTTGCAGCCAGAGTCTGCTGTAGGGTCTGTCTGTGCCCATGGGGGAGGCCATCGACCAGCCGTCCGGGCGGGCCTGGGAAGAGGGCTCCTGCCCGCTGTGCTGGCTGCGGGGGGGCAGGGACGGGCCGCTGAGGTCAGAACCCACAGGGAGGGGGTGTCTGGAGCGGCATGAAAGCCGTGACAACAAGCTTCCAACCGAAGGTTTCAGCCAAGAAACACTGAAGCCAGCGTCTGGCGGACAGTCCGCTGTTGAGACACACATACTTTCGAAATAAAGAATATGGGGGCGCCTGGGGGGCTCAGTCGGCTGAGCGTCCGGCTTCGGCTCAGGTCATGATCTCACGGTTCGTGGGTTCGAGCCCAGCGTCAGGCTCTGTGCTGACAGCTCAGAGCCTGGAGCTGCTTCGGATTCTGTGTCTCCCTGTCTCTCTGCCCCTCCCCTGCTCACGCTCTGTCTCTCAAAAATAAACAAATGTAAAAAAAAAATTTTTTTTTTTGAAATAAAGAATATGAAGCCTAGTTGATTAAGGCACATGGTCCCACCTCCACCGGGAGCCCCGGCCCGGCACAGGAACCCCCCACCTCGGGCCCAGCGGTGCCCCTCGCCGGCAGGCACCTCCCACTGGCAAAAGACAGTGTGGGCACAGCCGCTCCCTGCGGGCCGTGCAGCCTGCCCCCCTGGGGGCGTCTCCGCATTGCTCAGACTCCCCGGCTGGCTGGGGGGGGAGGGGGGTGGCGTGAACTCTCCAGGGCGTAGCAGTGCAGACTGCCACCATCACCAGGGCCCCCCGCTGCCAGCGCATGGCTTTGAAGTGGGCCCTGCCGGGCTGTCATTAGGGCACATTCCTGGCAGCAACCACTCATTACACTGAAGAAGCAGGTGCACTTGCCAGTCCCTGCGTGACCTTCCTGGAGCCTAGGGGGGTGGCGGGAGCCTCCCTCACCACCGCCTGTAAGAGCAGCAAGGCCATGGGCCCCAGGATGCAGGGGAGGGGGTGCTTGGGGCCCAGCTCCCCCTGTTTACAAGGGCCTGCCGTGGACCGGGGCTTGTACCAACACTCCGTGCTGCCTGGGGCCGTTGCGGGCACTGCCGGGGCACCACCTGCACGCCTTGACCCGCCTCAGGTGCCTGGCTCTTAGTCAAATTTAATCCTTCAATAAACAGCACCTTGTATGCATACTTAGTGCCGTGCTTTACCGTTCTGAGGCTCGACAGACGCACACTTAGTGAAGTCTTCCCCTGCCCTGCAAAGCCAGGGGCACGGCCCTCGTGCGCATGTGTACCCCCTTGCACTAATGAGCAAATAGGGAAAAAAAAATAAAAAGAACATGAAGAGGCACATCTGCTGTCTCACTCCTTTCGTTCGTGCACTTCTGTTCTTCCAGGTAATGCCGAGTTCAGGAGATGCTGTCTCCATTGCCAAGTGGCTCGTAACAGCCATAGGTATTTAGCCGCTGCTGTGCACATGGGCGTGTGGATCTGCAGGGCAGGGCCCGGGAGGGGCTGCAGGCAGAGGTGGTGGCAGCGCTCTGGCATGACCTCGCAGCCCAGGCTCTGGCTCTGCCCGGCTCAGTGGTTTGGGACGGTGCCGAGGGCCCTGCAGAAAAAGCAGCAGGTGCGGCTGTTCTGACAGAGGGACCAGGAACCGGCCTGCCAGGTGCCGGAGCCGCACAGGCAGGCGGGCTTGGAGGGACAGGCAGGCTGGCGTCCCAGAAGCCGGAGCCACCCTTGACCATGGAGCCTGTGTCCCTGCGGGACCATCAGGACCAGAACCCCATAGGTTCTGGAAGTGCCGAGGAGGGGCCACCTGAGCAGGACAGGATGTGCTCCTCACGGCCACTGACGCAGCTCAAGCAGGAAGAGCTGATCCCGTCTCCTCTCCCTCCTCGCCGGCCCTCCCACGGCAGAGCCCACACAGCTGGGAGGCAGCACGCTTGGGAAGTGAGTTTGCAGCCACCGGCCCCCAGGAAACAGCGTGGGCGAAAGCAGAGAGGGAGAGAATGTGCAGGGGCGTGGAGCCCACATCCTTGCCACGCTGTTGGCCTTGGCGTTCATGTGGACGGTCCCATTGGCCCCGATCCTGCACGTTCCAATCCCTCGAGGTCGCCTGGGCCTGTGCAGGCCTGAACACGCCGCCCCCACCCCTGCCCTCCTCTGTCGCCTGCCCCTCCGCCAGGCTCCTCTGGCATCACCTGGGCCGAGTCAGCCGCTCCTGGTAATGGGGTCCTCAGTCAACATCCAGTGAAATAGCCGAACCCGGTGGGTGAAAGCAGTTCAATCAATGACACTTTGCTAGGACCAGGTGTATGCAGCCCTTTACCCAAGACTCGTTTCTGGGGACGGCGGGAATCTATGCTTTAGCTGGAAGTCCCCTGGGGCGGCTCTCCCTGCGGTCACCAGGGTGACAAATGCAGTGGGGGCCGTGGGAGAAGGGATGGGGACAGAAGGCTGTCAGTGTCACGTCATCGTGGGCTCCTCTCTGGGAGGAAAGGGGACAGGGCAGCCCAGCACCTCTGTGATGAGACACGCAGGGCCGGTCCCAGAGAAGCCTCCCGGGCCCCAGAGATGCCTTTCTTCCTCCACGTGGGAGCATCGGAGACCGTGTTGGCCGGCAGTGTAGACGTGGGTTTAATCCCTGCATTGCTCTGCTGGGGCTGCTGTAATGAGGTAAGTATTACAGACAACAGAAAATTACGGTTTCGGTTCTAGAAGGGCTGGGAGTTCAAAGTCAAGGCGCCAGCAAAGCTGGTTCTTTCTGAGGGTGTGAGGGAGGATCTGTCCCTGGTTCTCCCCCAGTTCGCTGACGTTCTGGGGCTGGTAGGTGACGCATCACCGCAATCTCTACCTGAATCTTCACACGGTGTTCTTGTGTATGTGTCTGTGTCCAAATGTCCCACCAGTCGTATTGGATCAGGGCCACCCCTGCTCCAATACAACCTCATCTTAACTAACTACATCTGCAGTGACCCTATTTCCAAACAAGGTCACATTCTGAGACACGTGGGCTAAGTCTTCAACATATGAAGGCTTTAGGGGAAAAGCAATTCAAATATCATAACAATCCCCTTAATATGCAAAGAATGTCTCTGAATAAAAACAAAAAAGGTTCAGTGACCATGATGTGAAAGGCCAAGAACAGGCATAAGGAATTCTCTAGAAAGCAAATACCTACGTTTCCTGGGAGGACGGTCCTACCTTGCCAGTGGTTAGATGCAAATCACAACACGTCCACACCACGTTTTCCCTGTCGAACTGGTGAATTTCATATGACTGATCATGCTCAGGTCTGGCCACAGTTCAAGCAGACACGCAGGCCATGTTAGAGGACGCTGTCAGCATGAATGTCCCACCTGAAAATGTCCCTTGGATCCAGCGCTCCTATTTCTGATCATCTGACTTAGGGAAAGGTCCCAAAACATGGGGAAATATTGATGCACAAAATGTTCCTCTCAGGGTAATTAAAAATAAATAGAAGCAAACCAAAGATAGCAAAGGAGGGAGAGATTTTGGTATATCCATGGGAGGGGAGATTATACACTCATTACAAATCATATTGATAAAGAACAATAATCGCCTTGGAAAATACCCATGTTACAATGTTAAGCGGCAGGAGTGAGCTGCACACGCACATACTGTAATCAAATTGTACCCAGGATTCCATTTATAGAGGTGAGAACAAGAGGGGCCAATGTTGTTGGAAGAAGATGTTTTCTTATGTACGAGACGGGGGGGCCACCACACCACGTGGGGCCACGCAAGGAAGCACT
>CM053573.1:2649410-2722475 GCA_028646485.1 Cryptoprocta ferox
GAAAGGAGGAGCCGTGCCTGGATCACGCCTGTGACTAATTATCAGCTCTTCTGTGTATAACGTCGCGGGCCCTGCGGAGCTAGCGCTGCGGACGGCAGGCTCCAGGCTTACAGGGGGACAGGTGCCTCCTGAGTCCCTCTCCTGCCCTTTGGGCGTGAAGATCTGGCCAGGGCTTGGCCCACCACCCTCCCTCGGCCAGAGAGGGGGGCCAGGGTGCAGGGCACAGTCAGGGAAGCCAGGACCCCATAGTCAAAGCCCCTTTATCAGAATCCCACCCAGAGTGGCCACGTCCTTTGCCAGTCCCAGAGTGTGACTGTCCCCCAGCTTGGGTGCCCAGGAATCCTGATTTCAGCATTAAAACCCTGCGACCTCTCCATCCTGGACAGACAGAAATGGCTAGTCACGACTCCCAGGGGCCCAATCCTCAGTGCCCCGAGCCCTGGCAGGGGCTGGGGGGGGGGTGGAGGAAAGGGGAAAACGGGAGGGGAAGAAGGGCAGAGGTGAGTAGTTTGGGGGTGATATCCTGAGGTGACCCAGGTACCTCCTGTTTCCAGACCATACATCCATTCGGCTGTGACCTTCAAGAGGTCAGTTAATGTGCCAGAGAAGTCAAACCTTTTATTCACATTTTTTCAGGTACTTTAAACCACAGTCATTACGTGGGGACACTTTCGCAATTATGGCGGAAGACATTTTTGCTAATCAACTTGATTCACTGCATGTATGCAAGGTCTACACACATACGCAAACATGTAATGAAAACTACGACGCTAGACAATTTTCCACGTAGAATTGAGAAAAGCAGACATCTAAACACCCCCTTCGCCTTGAGGCATCGCAGGGACGGCTCAGAGCAGGCCAGTCCTCACCCACTCACAGGCTCAGCTACCGCGGGGCTGATGGCTCCCTGCCTGACCAAGTGCTCTCTGGAATATTCCACACGTCAAGCAGGGATGTGGGAAGGAGGAGCCTGCCAAGCCAGGCTTCAAGGTCTGTGCCCAGCAGTTCCCAATGGCGGCTCCAACATCTCCTGGAATCAGCTTCTAGGCTCTGCCTTTTGGGACTTGACCTTTGTGTGTGTGCACATCGGCCCAGGTGGGTGAGCAGGCTAAGCGTCAGCTTCAGCTCAGGTCACGATCTCACAGTTCGTGGGTTCGAGCCCTGCATCGGGCTCTGTGCTGACAGCTCGGAGCCTGGAGCTGCTTCGGATTCTGTGTCCCCTCTCTCTCTGCCCCTCCCCCACTGGTTCTCTCTCTGTCTCTCAAAATAAATAAACTTTAATAAACTTTAAAAAAAATAAGGGGGGGGATCCACACGGTTCACATTCCAAAATGATCACGTTCCCAGCCTTCCTCAGGGCTTCCCCGGAAGCCCGAAGGCGAGAGCCGGAGTCTAAACAGTGCCATGTGTCACCCAGACACGTGCCCTGCGGCCTCAGTTTCCCCAGAGAGGGTGAGAGAAGGCACCCTCTTATCCCCTTCCTTCACGGGCCACGGCTACTTTCATCAAGGCCACCGGGTCCCATCGACACCACCTGCACAGCCAGCTCCCGACTCAGCCAGCCCTTCCCCACGGGAGCCCCCTAACCGGCCCCGTAACCCGGGGTGCCGTGCAGGCGGGCACAGGCCCAGCTTCGGGGGAGCCCCCACGCCCCCCCAGGCGGCAGCCCCCTGACCGTCCACGGGGCTGCAGTGTCCGCACGGTGCCGGCTGGACCTCCTCTCTCTTCAGTCTTGCCCGCTCCCCTCGGGGGCAGAACAAAGCATGGCCTCAGAGAAAGCGTGCTTGAATCGAGAAAACCCACCTCTTGTTTGTGTCTCTGCCCGGGACGACCCGCGGCCGTTTGCGGAACAGCCGGGAGTCTGTCGTTGCGCGGTGGCCGGGCTCGAAGCAGCAGGCAGCAGGGGAAGCACTGAGGGTTAGGCTGGCTTCCTGTCCGGGGACATTTGGGGATTTTTATCCCATTCCCAGTCCCTGACAGCCTCCGGGGCCTTGGGACTATTCCGGCGCACCTGCCAGTTCCGTAGCCTTACCTCAGGTTGCCATGTGGGGCTC
The DNA here is from genome assembly GCA_028646485.1 of Cryptoprocta ferox. Classification (NCBI taxonomy): domain Eukaryota; kingdom Metazoa; phylum Chordata; class Mammalia; order Carnivora; family Eupleridae; genus Cryptoprocta; species Cryptoprocta ferox. The sequence continues at coordinate 2,651,465 of CM053573.1, forward strand.
CGGCACCCCCTGGAGGGGCTGAGGCAGGGCAGGGCCTGGGGCCACAGAGGCACCGAGAGGAGGGCTCGGGTGTGAGTGGGACCACACTCACACCGAGAGGAGGTCTGCGCGGCACTGGCCACAGGCAGGGGCAAGGCCAGCGTGTGCTCCGGGCTCTGCCGGAGGCACTCCAAGGCGGGGTCCACGTGGGGTGCACCCTGCAAGTCACCTGCTCTCCCAGGTGCGGGGAGGGGGTGCAGGAAGCAAAATAGCTTCAAACTCAAAATAGCTTCAAGTACAACGGAGTTTGCTGGGAGCCCTGCACAGGTGTTCCCATCTGCCCTCTCCGTCCCCACTCCGGTCCCGGCGGGGGCTCTTTCCCTCCCTCTGCAGCTGGGGCTCCTTTGGCTCCCTGGAGGCAGGGGTCCTGGCTGCAGCACCCCAAGGCCTGCATGGTGGTCCAGCTTCAAGACCCCAGAGGAGCCACTCCTCCCCGTGTCCAGGGATGCCCCCAGAGTTCCTCCTGGGCACCCACGCCTGGGCCAGCACACCTGCCGGGAGGCGGTGCTACATGTGGTCAGCCCGGGGTGGCCGCGCAGGCTTCCGGGGTCCTTGGGGGCTGGTTCTGAGACGTGCTGCCTGCAGAACCACTCAGAGTTGGACTGTCCCTGCTCCCCAAGGACCAGGGTGCTGCTGAGTTCCGGAGGGTGTCACGCAGACCCGATAGCCACTCCCACTCCCTCCCCACACCAAGAGCCCCAGAAAACAGAAGCAGTGGGTATATCTGGGCCTCAGGCCAGTCTCTGCCACTGCAGTCGTGGACTGGGCAAGTCCCCTGCCTCTGGGTCTGTCACCTCCCCTAGTCAAGAGCATTAACCTCTGAAGTCTGCACTCTGCCCACAGGCTCTGTGGCCACGGCCCAGGTCAGGCCTGTTTGTGTCTGACCCCCGGCAAGAAGGGTTTTAACATCTTATTTATTTAGTTATTTTTTAAGCTTATTTATTTATTTTGAGAGGGGCAGAGAGAGGGAGGGAGACACCCAATCCGAAGCAGGTTCCTTTGTTCATTTGTTTGCCGTGCGTATTTAGGCACAGCTGTCAGAAAGGGCCTACTGTGCGCTGGCGTCTCACACGATGTTCTTCTAGGCCAGGATTTAGCTCAGGCTCGAGAGAGGTTCCTGGGACCAGAGCCGACGATGAGCCGGTACCAGCTCCCAGACACGGCCCAGATGAGGAGCACCTGCCGATCCAGACACGGCCCAGATGAGGAGCACCTGCCGATCCAGACACGGCCCAGATGAGGAGCACCTGCTGATCCCCACGGCCCAGATGAGGAACATTTGCTAATCCCTGCGGCATAACCCCACTGTGGCCACATGAGCCCCCACACCAGGCCTCACTCTGGAGAGGTGCATAGCATGGGCTCTGCATGCCAGCCGCAGCTGCCGTGTAAGGGAGTGAGGCTTCCCCTTCCACAAGTTAGGGAACTGGGGCCCGGAGAGGGTAAGCAGGGTTCCCCAGAAACGCTCCCTATCAGACCAAGGCCTCTCTGTGGGCTGGTGGTAAGCCTGTGGGCCAGGACCAGGGCCCAGCTGGGATGCCCAGAGATGAGGCCTGTGGGCCGGGACTGGGGCCAGGACCGGGGCCAGGACTGGAGCCTGGCTGTGATGCCCAGAGGTGAGACTTGCAGCCAGGACTGGAGTCAGGACTGGGGTCAGGACTGGGGCCCGGCTGGGACGCCCAGAGGTGAGGCCTGCGGCCGGGACTGGGGTCAGGACTGTGGCCAGGACTGGGACCAGGACCGGGGTCAGGACTGGAGCCCAGCTGGGATGCCCAGAGGTGAGGCCTGCGGGCCAGGACTGGCGCCAGGACTGGGGCCGGCTGGAATGCCTATGGCTCAGAATTACCACGTCTACCTCCTCCTGGCATTGGTGTCGGGCCGGGGGCTCCTGCTGTGCTCCCTTTCCCCAGGTGCCCTGGCTTCTAGAACATTCAGGCTGGCAGGGAAAACATGGGAGGGCCGCTTTGTGCTTGGCAGCCACCGGCCAGGCTTCCTCCTTCCCCGGTTTAGAAAGAGCAGCATGTGCTTTGAAGGGCACCGGTGTGTACACTCCACTTAAAGGAAAACCTCTGACTATTTTCTCAGTGGAAGAGCAAATATTGACGTCTTACACACTGAAGGGCAGGTTGGAGAGTGTGCAGATGCCGACCCTGGGGCACTGCCACCACGGCCCCACGGGAAGCGGGCAGGAAAACGGACGCTGGCGGCTTGGCCGCTGGGCCAGAAGGAACAGAAGAAATGCCCCCTCAGTTGGGGCATTTCAGCGGGCCCCTGAGTGCTCCCTGCCGGCCTTTCCGTCTAGAAAACCAGAAGTGAGGTGGGGAGGGGTGTCCTCCCATTCCTGGGGTGCCTTTGCTGGGCCTGGGGGAGCCCCTGCTAGGCTCCTCCCTCCCCCGGCCCCGGCCCCACTTGCACATGGCAGCCCACAGCCTGGCCACGTGGAGAGCATGACCATCAGCCCACTGCCCGTCGGCTGATGCGGCCGTGCCAATTGTTTACGTTATTAAAACAAAACAACACAAAGGCCAGCTTCAGGCCGGAGAGCGGAAAGAGGGCCGCGGAAGGGAGGCCGTGGGAGGGGACGCTCTGCCTGCAGAGCACAGCTCCCCCCACCCCAGGGAGCCCGGGGCACACAGGGCCAGGTGGGCTGCCCGCCCTGGGGGGCTCTGCCCTGCTGGCCTGGGGACACGGGGCTGCCCAGGAAGGTGTGCAGGTCCGCCCAGATCCGGTTCAGGGGCCCCACTCCAGAAGTGCCAGCTAGCCTGGAGGTCTCCGGCAAGACCCACCTCTCCTGTGTGTCTTTCGGCACAGAGCTCCGATGGCTCCCTCTCCCAGCCCCGCTGCCATCCTGCCGTGCCGTTCTGGACATTTCTGCCAGCAGTCCCCATCAGCTCTGTGCCTGCATCTCGACTGTCCACGCGGAGAAGGGCCCAGAGCTGCGTGGGACGGCTGGTGGAAACATCCAGAGCAGTGCGGCAGGGTGGTAGTGCAGGTCAGGAAGGGGCAACGGCAGTGAGGAGCAGACAGATTTAGTGTTCAGAGTCAGTATTCACCAGCTCCTGACCTCGAGAGTGACCCGGTTGCCTGCAGCCGTGATTCCGAGCCGGGGCTGGAGGCTGTGCACAGGCCGCAGGGACCCAGACCTGTGACCCCACGGCACAGCAGCTGTGTCTCCCCTCGGACGGGAAGGAGAAAGCCGGCCTCCCAGCACACCCAGGGGGCCCTGGCGTCACTTCAGGCCTCGGGCAGCCCAGTGCAGGCCACACTCCCCCCAGTCCCTTCCACGGGGAGGGGGTCCCCTCCGAGGGCCACCCACAAGGGTGGCATCAGCAGTGGCCAAGAGGAGAGGGGCTGCTGCGACCTACACCCCACAGTGTGACCCCCAGGGTGAGCTCGGGCTGTGCAACAGGGTTTTTCTCCATACACCACACAGCCCGCCCCTGCGGCCCAGCCCCCCTCTGCTGCACCCCGGGGTTGTTTGCCGGTGGCGGGTCCAAAGCGTTGGGAGTGTGCGCTTCCCGGCCCAGGTGCTGGTCCAGGGCAAACGTGCCCTCGAGGGAGCCCTGGTATCATCGTCCTCAGCGTCTGACCCGTCCTTCCGCCTGGACCCCCGCTGCTGTATCACTGTCACCCTCCCAGGTGGCTACTCTCAGCCACCAGATAGTCTGTTCCTCCGTGGCCATCACGGCCAGGCCAGAGGGCTGTGGTCCTGACTGCGCGGTGTCGGGGGTCAGGAAGAGAGGAGAGGGTCCTCGTGTTGTGGAAGAAGTGGTCAAATCCTGCCGGGTGCCCTGTCACTCACAGCAAGTGCTCGTCTGAACGTGGGCAGCAACCAAACCCATGGGGCGTGTGTGCCCCGTGAGAGTGTGTGCCCACGTGTGAGTGTGTGCCCGCATGTGAGTGTGTGCCGCGTGTGAGTATGTGCCCACGTGTGAATGTGTGCCCCGTGAGAGTGTGTGCCCACGTGTGAGTGTTTGCCACGTGTGAGTGTGTGCCCACGTGTGACTGTGTGCACGTGTGTGTGCACATGTGTGAATGTGTGCCTGCGTGTGTGCCCCGTGAGAGTGTGTGCCCATGTGTGAGTGTGTGCACACGTGTGAGTGTGTGCCCATGTTTGAATGTATGCACCGTGAACGTGTGAACCGTGTGTGTGTCCGCATGTGAGTGTGCACCTACATGTGCCTGTGTGCACGTATGCTACGTGTGTATGAGACTGTGGCCATGTTGCACACGTGTATACATGTGCATATGTGTACTCTGTGTGTGCGAGTGGGAACATGCACGTGTGTGTGTGCATGTAGGCGCGTGTGTGTCTGTGTGCGTGTGTCTTTCAGGAAGAACAGAACACTCCGCTGGCTGGCCTCTCCCAGGCAGTCCAGGGTCCCCTGGTGGCTCTCACCCAGAGGTGCCTGGAAGGGGCACCCCGGGTCCTCATGACCTCCGAGCCCAGCTCCCCACGCTCCTGGGAGGAGCCCTGACACGTGCCATGTGTCTGCGACCCGCTCTGGGAAGGATCCGAAAGGTGAGGGCGCACCAGCCCCTGGGGGCCCGAGGAGGGCTGGGTGGTGCAGCTGTGACGGCTGCGGAGGCCGCCCAGTCCCCTGTCCCCCCGTGCCCCGGGGTGGGTCCATCTGCCTGACGTCCTCCCATGCTCCCCACGCCACTCCAGGCAAATAGCCCTGCCCGGAGCCCAGGGACCCCGGGCAGCCTCGGACTGGGGACGTGGGGCGGGGGATGGCCTGGCAGAGGCGCCTGAGCCCCCCGCCGGCGCGGCTAACCTTGCCGGGGGCTGCGAGGGTGGCCGGCTCTTCCCGACCTCCGCGGAGCCCCACCAGCCACACTGCCTGCCCTTGAAAGAACGACTGATTGGCTCAAATGCCAGGCCCGCTGGGTCCCTCTGCCCCCCGCACCCCCTGCCAGGCCACAGAGCCACTGGCCAAGGAGGGTGGCTGCCACTCGGAGAGAGAAGCTTTTGATTTGCGTCAGAGCCGAGCTGGTCGGGAGGGGCCTTCACGTGGGGTGCCTGGCAGCCTCATAGGGTGACGGTGACATCACAGCTCTTGGTCACCAGCCCTGCGGAGCCAGGGGAGTCCTGGGGGAGGTGCAGGCGCACGTTCGCCCGGGTGCTGCCCGCTGAGCTGGCATCCCTGTCTCCCAGAGAGCCGGGCGGCTCAGGCAACGGGGTTTCTAGAAGCAGTTTCCATGATGCAAGCATCCCGGGGTCGGGCCCCGGGAGGAGGGAGCGGAAGCCGCATTCCCTCCCCCGTGGGCCCCCCTGAGGAGCGGCCTGCCCCCCCCCATCGCCACCAGAGGCCTCTGGCTAATTGAGGGACTTGGCAGGGGCCGTGGTCACCGAGGCGAACCTGCAATTTCACTGAGATGAAAGCGTCCTCCGAGGACCCTCCTGAAAATCACGGGGACCAAAGCTCATGGAGAAAACATTCGCTTCCTGATACCTTCTCCTTGGTGGCCCGTGGAGGCTCCAGCTCGAGCCGGGCTTGGATTGAGCCGTGTGACCCTGCTGCCTCTCACGCCCCCCCCGGGGTGACCTTCCCAGCCCTTCCTTGTCACTGCCCCTGACTCTCTGGGGCAGGGAAGTGTGTCACCTCACAGATCTGACACTGTATCCTTGCAAAGGGCCTTCTGAGAAGGTGTCCCCCGATGTCCCCAAACCCTATGTCCTATCATCTTCCAGGGCGTGTCCTGGCAACAGGTGCCCCAACGCCTCCCGTGAGGGACCACCCGTGGCAGCTCAAATCCCCCTTCCCACGGCTCTGGCCTGTCCACACTCTCTTCCCCTCGGCCCAATGCCCTGGGCATGCCGGTGGTGCCTCCGTTTACCTACTTAGAATGCTTCCTCTTCCAAGCAGCAAGCCAGGAAGGACCCATGTTCACTCAGAAGTCACCCGCTGGCCTCAGGGCCACTACTTCCTCCAGAACATGCTGTCCTGTGCCCTCAGCCCCGGGTGGGAGAACTTGTCGCCCCCCCCCCCCCGCCCCCTGCCACACCATGCCACACCACGGCTGCCTGGAGGCCAGACGCCGTGTGCAGTCCATGGTACAGAGAGCAGGGCTGGGTGCCGAGCACAAGGACACGAGTCTTCCTCGTCACATGTGTCCGTGCTGCAGCTCCAGCCTGCCTTGTCCTTACAAGGAACACTGCTCACTGGCTGTTCCCCTTGGAAAATCCGAGAATCCGGGCGGCTCCGTCGGTTAAGCGTCCACCTCCTACTTTGAACTCAGGTCTTGATCTCATGGTTTTGTGAGTTTGAGCCCCGAGTCAGTCAGGCTTGCTCTGTGCTGGCAGTACGGAGCCTGCTTAGAATTCTCTCTCTCTCTCTCTCTCAAAATAAATAAACTTTTAAAAAAAATCCAAGAATCTAGTTGGAGGGGTTCTTGGAGGTCCCACCCTTGCAGGGAAACAGTTTGGGGGGCCCCCACCTGAAAGGGACATTCAGACCCCTTACTCAGGGCCCACCGATCTCAGGGCCCCGCCGTCTGCTTTCCTGGGGCCCAGCGCCAGAGGCTGGCACAGGGCCCCGGGGTTTCTTGGGCTCTGCCCACCGGCCGGATGCTCGCACTCTGTGAGACGGGAGGAAGGGAAAGATGCCTTTGCTGAGAAGCCCTCCATGCTGGCGGGCTCCTCCCAGGCAGGCTTTGTGAGGGGCCGGGCATTGTTGGTTTGGGGAATGGTTGGGGCCATGCCCGGCCCCCTTCCTGCCATGCCACCCGACCCCGGCCACTCCAGCCACCGTAGACGGGCTGGGCGCTGGGACCTGTGTCCTGGGCCAGCCGTGCCAGACCAGCACACGCTGGGTGGGGTAAACCACAGACCTCCATTCTCTCCCTCCCTTCTGACTCCGGGGGCCAGGAGGCTAAAGTCATGGTGTGGGCAGGGCTGTTTCCTTCTGCAGGTTCTGGGGAGGGGTCTGCTGCGTGCCCCTCTCCCAGCCTCAGGGTCTCGCCGACAGCCGTGGTGCTCTCTGGCTCGTAGACAACATGCTACGACCCCTGCCTGTTCCCGGTGAGTCTGCGTGTGGTTTTTTTCTGTCATTGGTTTTATGTCCCCTCCCCACCAGCCAGGACGATCTCATCCCGACCCTTACCTTAATCATGTCTGCAAAGGCCCTTGTTCCCTATAAGGTCACATTCACAGGGCTGGGTGGACATCTGTCCCGGGGCCACTGTTCAGCCCACGAGGCCAGGTGAGCAGGCAGAGCAGTCCCCTGTCTTGAATATGAGCTCATCTAAATGGCCCATCCTGGTGTCTCGGGACCAGAGCAGGACAGCAGGTGATGGCTGGCCCAAGGCAAGCTTGGTCGGGGCAGGGCCGGGACAGGAAGTTGGGTGGCTGTTCCCCCACTCGCGGGGCTCCTGTATGACTATGGGGGACTGTCCTGGCCCCATCCAGCACCTCAGACCCCAAGAGTCCTTTCCTCTCCCTGCTGACCCCCAGCCCTACTGCCCCTCCCTCGCCCTATGACCTGTGGGTAGCTCTACGTCACGAAGATCTGCCTCAGTGATGGACAGCAGTTGTCCCCACTCTTCCTGGCCAACAGGGCCGTGGGACTGGCCACCCGGGGCCTGGAACCTGACAGCTGAGTCACTGGGGACAGAGCCACACATCCTGAGGCCTGGCCGAATGATCCGCTGTCACCACGACTCGCCTACGGCCCGCAGGAACCGCCGATGGAGTGCCTGCGAGCCGCCTGCCATGCTGAGGGCAACAGTCCGGACGACTCAGAGTGGGGGCAAGGCCCAGGAGCAGGACCCATTGCCCTTCCCCCACCCCCAACCCGCTCCAGGCTGCAAGCTGGGTGGGTGCCCCACTTCCCCGGGGTGCGGCCTCCAAAGTCTGAGCGGGCGAGGCCACCGCTGCCTGAGCCCAGGGCAGGGCCGGTGACTCACGGCTGAGGCCTCCCGGGAGGGCTGCCCGGGGATGGGAAGGGCGTCTGGCCACAAACACTGGCCCCGGTGCTAGGCTTCCAGCCCCTACAGCGGAGTGGCTGGAGACAGCCTTGGGGTCGGTGCCCGTGCCCTGGAACCAGTGGGGCTGCCTGGCTCTGCAGGGGGTGACCGGGCTGGCTGTGGAAGAGCAGACAGGACGCCCGCCCCTCAGGAGGCGCCCGGATGTGGTCCTCGCTCCTTCCCAGTGTGAGGAGGCCTCCCACCCCGGCCTCGGTGCCCTGGCGGGACAGGCAGGGCTGTCCCTGGGGACACATGGGCATGTGCTCAGCCCGGGCCTCCGGGGAGTCTGGGGAGCAGATCTCAGCCAAGGAGCCCCCAGGGTCCCCCAGGAGAGGCTGAGGGAAACCAGGGCAGACACCCCAGATTCCCAGGTGGATGGTGCCCGAGTCTCTGGCTGCCTGAGGGGTAACCCTTCCTTTCCCGAAGGCCCCACGTGAGTGGGGGTTGGGGTGGGCCTCTTGGGCAGTGGTCTCGCCAGTTTGTTGCGTAGGGGAGCGCCTGGCACCCCCGGGGCTCTCCAGCACGCTCTGTGATTGCGTACAGGGGTCTCTGTGGGACGAGGGAGGCTGCGGGGCCTAGGCAGGCTCTGTAGTGAGTTGCTCTCTGCCGTCTGCTCGCTGCTGGCCGAGTTCTAGGACGACTTCTCCCAGGGAACCCCTGGGGCTAGAGACAGACCCACTGGGCCTTTAACAAGACTCGGCAGACCCGTCCTCGGCGGCTCCGCCCCAGCCATGGCCTCACCCGATGACTCCCGGACCCCCACCCAGCACCCTGTCTCCAGGGACAGCTCCTTATGAAGCCCCAGCTTGCAGGGTCGTGTCCCTTCTGTGGAAAGGAGCAGGAGAAGCCTCACCCCGCGGGGTTGGCTGGGCAGGCAGACGAGGACACCGCGTACAGGCTCCAGCCTGCCGCGGCCGTCACCCATGTCCCAAGTCGCCCACGCGGGAGTGACTGGCAGGCCCGCTCCACGGGACCTGGCTCCCTCGGCCTCGAAGGCTCCCTTCGCTCCAGAAACTCCTCCGGCCTCACTTAGCCCGTGGACACCCGCTCAGGCTCCACGGGGCCGGACGCTGTTCCCGTGACCAGGCCTCTGCCCAGTGGCTGACCTTCGCACTTTGAGAGGGGGTGGGAAGAGGCAGGAGTGGGGGACTGTCCCCCGGCATGTGTCACAGGGCTATGCACTTGTCCACAAGCACACACATGCGTCCTTCCCCTAGTATGGGCTCTGCACTGTACCTGCGGTTCATTCTGGACGTGAGTGTTTGTGTCCACCTTCCTGTGTGACAGGTGAGGAGACCGAGGCCTGGAGGGGGCCACCCTGTGTGTCCCTGTGCCCACCCCCCAGGCTCTCCTGCCCACCGGCGTGCGGGCCCTGTGCTGGCTGCTTTGAGGCTGAAGTTTGCCGTGGGTTCACTTGTCCGTGTCCCTCGAGGTCAGCAAGAGCTCCCTGCGGCTCCGGTTGGCCCCTGTGCCGGGGGGTGCGGCTGGGGCCCTGCTTGCAGCTCTGGGCCCGCCCTCCTGGTTGGGGTCAGAGAGCCTCAGGCTGGGAGCCCCCAGCCCCACCAGCGGGAGAGCAGGGAGGACTTTCAGGGCCGCCTTGGTCCCCAGAGGGGCGCGGCCTCACAGACCGGCCCTCCCAGTGCCCCCGGGCGTGCGCCCCAGGGCTGGCCTGTGGCCGTCTGTGCTCCATTCTGTGGTGTGTGGATGGTGTTGTGGGCTGGATTTTGTCCCCCAAAGAGACATGTCCACGTCCTAACCCCCGTTCCCGTGGAAGGGACCTTACTTGGGAACAGGGCCTTTGCGGATATGATCAAGTTACATGCGGCCAGGCTGGGTTAGCGCGGGCCCTCAGGCCAGTGAGAGTGTCCTTGACAGAGACAGAAAAGGACACACAGACACAGAGAAAAGCCACGTGAGGACGGAGGCAGAGAGCGGGGAGAGAGGCGGACGGCTCCTGTCTTAGAGCCTTGAGGGGGGGTGGGGCCTGCCGACACCTTGTTCCAGACTGTTCCAGGCCGGTGCTGTGTGCTGCCCTGTGTGGTGGCCCCGGGACACTGGTAGAGACGGGAAGATCCCAGGAAGCAGCTCTCTCCACCTGGACATCACCCCCTTCCTGGTCTGGGGGCCCCACGTGGGGTCCAGCTGTGTACCAACCACCGGCCCTGACCGCCCCCTGGCTCCGTCCCTCCACCCCTCCTCTGTGCCAGACGGGCCCTCCGCGGTTTCCTTCCCTCGGCACTGTGCCCAGCCCCTCTGCCCGGCTGTCCGCCGTGACCCCGCCCACTCCCTGCCACCCTCCCCACTGTCCCCACTTGCCAGACTCTTTCACATCCTGAAACCCTGATCCTTGGTGGGTTCCCTGGCAACAGAGAGAGGCTGGTGGCTCCTGGGCTCCCCGCAGAGGGTCTGTCCCGCCCGCGTGCAGCTCTGGGCCCTAGAGGATCAATGTCCCCACTCTCCCGCAGGTCACTGGGGCTGTAAGAGCAGGTGGCATACGCCACAGCTGTGGACAGCTTGGAGGGACACGGCTCCCCTTTCCAGGCTCCCCAGCCTCCCCCCTCTGTCTCCCTGCATACCCACAGCCCTCCCCACGGGCTCCCTACTCCCACTTGCCCCTGTGACAGGCCCTAACCCACATAAACGGGTGGCCCAGTGTCTGGGGCCTGCGCCATGGGGAGGAAGGAGCTGGCCCTGGCCTGGGGGGCACCGTCCCACTGCGCTGGGCCCTGAGGCCCCCTCTCACCACCGAATCTCCCAGCCCCTCACGGAAGGTGTGCTCCCGGAGATTCAGGTGGGGAGTCCCAGCCTCCACCAGGTTGTCAATGCCTCCAGTGACACCACGGTGAGCAGGATCCCGAAGCCCACGGGGCTCCCGTCACTGCTGTAACAAAGGCCACCCCCACAGATTTAGTCCCGTACAATCTCCTGAGTCCAAGGTCCTACAGGGTCTCACTGGGCTGAAAGCAAGGTGTGGGTGGCGCCCGTCCCTTCTGGAGGCTCCAGGAGAGAATCAGTTTCCTGGACTTCTCCAGCTTCTAGAGGTTTCTGCACCCCTTGGCCTGTGGCCCTCCCTCCATTCACAGCCAGCTTCTCTCTGACACCAACTCTCCCACCTGTCTCTTCCCCCATTAAGGGACTCGTGAGGCTTGGGCCAGCCCAGAGGATCTAGGATATATTCCCACTTCAGGGCCAGGGGTGCTCCCCTTGGCCACAGAAGGTAACACATTCCCAGTTTCCAGAACTAGGACATGGATGGCTTTGGGGCCACTGCTCTGCCTGCACCGTCTCAGCTGACCCACAGGCACACACGTGCATCTGGCCCAGCCAAGGACACAGAGGTTCCTCCTCGCACGTCCCCCCCACCCACCGACCCCCTGCTCACCTTGTCCACGGCGCCAGGCCCAGGGTGGCCCCAGGAGGATCGGATGGCCAGGGCACAAGCTGCGCATTGTGATTCCGTGGGCGGGTCCGGGGCTCCTGCCCTGGTAAACAGGCCTTTGTTCAGGCAGCCAGGTCCCCACCCGGCCCTGTGCTGGCCAGGACCGGACGGCGTCTGACTCGCCTGCCTGCCTGCCGGCTGATCCTCTGTCATTGTCACCCTGACATGGGTGCCTTGAGCCATCTGCAGCTTCTGACAGCACGAGGTTCAGCTCAGGAGGCGCTGGGGCAGGTGAGCAGAGTCTCCCGGGAGCATTTTTTATTGTAAAGCATCACCGGGTACCAAGGAGAATACCGTATGTGAATACATTTTGTTTTAAGTAAACACATGAGATTCTGGAGAAATGGTGACTTTGTGGTGGGTGCTTGGGACCTCTCCCTCTGGGGCATAATTCATGGCTTCCATGGTGAGGGGTGCGCTCTGGGAAAGCCACCCTAACTGCCACCTGTGTCTGGTGGCCAGCAGGTGCTGGGGAGTTCAGTTGTTGCTGTCACTATTGTCACCAAGGACAGAAAGAGGAAGGAGAGGAGGGGAGGCTTGGCAGCAGGGGCCTTGGGGGGAGTAACAGTGACTCTCACTGTGGTCACATCACGGGTCAGATCTGGAAGGAAACCAACAGGGCCTGATGGGCCGGGGTGAGGCCGAGCCCAGAGGAAGGGAAACAGAGTCCTGACCCGGGTCGGCCCTCCCCCACCTGCATGGGCTCTACAGCCCCACCTGTTCGGTGGGGCCAATTTTCAGCCTTTCCTGAGACTGTACCTCCTCCAAGAGCCTGAGGCCCTGCTCTGCTAAGTCCGTTGTCCCCGAGGCTCAGGAATGAGGACACTTTGGGAAGAGCCAGGCCCAGATACATGACAAAGTCCCACGCGTGGAAACTGCAAGTCCCACTCCCGTGGACCCTCCAGATGGGCTGGGCTGGACGGCCCCCTCCCAGCTCCCATCCAGAGTACAGGGGACAGGAGAGGCTGGGGACTGGGCTTGGTGGCCCTGGGCCAAGGGCTTGCTCTCTTCAGAGGGTCATGACCCGCTGACAGCAGAGCCAGAATCCTGGTGGCGAGGGGAGAGGGCAAAACAAGAGCCCCTTAGGTAAACACAGACCTGGGCAGGGCAGGGGGAGCAAGGGGAGGACGGGCAGGAAGGGAAGTCAGCAGAGAAAGAGGCTTTAGCCCAGAAGAGAGAGGAGCGGCCTTGTACTTCCACAGCCAGTGCTGTTTGGAGAAGGCGTGGTATTCCCTGCCGAGAGGGCTCTGTCTCGCCCCCGCCCCTGCCCAGCGAGCCTCCCAGCACCCAGGCTCCAGGGGCCACTCTGATCTCCCCCCAGCCATGGGCATGTCCCCATTGTACCCAGGCCTGATGCCAACAGGCTCCCTCTTGCTTGCTCGCCACCTCAGCCTCTGGAGCCTCTGCTCTGTCTGGTGGAGGCCCTTGCTGTTTCGTGGGCCCCCGGGGGCTCCCCGGGGCAGGCTGTGCCCCTGAACTCAGCCCAGATGCCCCGGGCCCAGGTGCTGCCAGACGCTTTGATGGGGGCTTTGTCCAGGTGCTGCTGGGACTGCATGTGCTGTGCCTGGCACACCCGAGACTGGCATCTCTCAGAATAGGCAGGAAACAGATGGCCCACTTAAGGGGGGGGGGAAGATTTGTTAATGAAAAGAGCATTTTCAGAGGTGTTGGCAGGGTTGAGGGAAACCACCAGAGCTGCTGCGGCATCAAGGGACCCGTGAGAGCAGAAGCCCTGACCGCCCCCAGGCCGCAGGAGTCTGGGAAGGATGGTTGTTACCAGAGCGAGGGCCAGGGCCTCAGGAAGGGCCACCTGGTGGCCTCCATGCTGCTAAAGGCAGGTGGAGAACAAGTACCCTCCCACAGGCTTTCCGCCATGATGTCCTCTGCTCCTTCTGACTGGCTGAAAGTCCCGGCTGGAAGCTAGGGGGTGAGGGAGTCCGGTGGGCAAAGTCACCCAACTGCTGGGCAGCTCCCTGGGGCACAGTGTAGGACGGAAGGAAAGGGAGGTTAATGCCTGGGATAAGAGAGTATGGGGAGCAAATAAGTATCTGGTCATGACCCCCCAAACAGTAGATATTGGACAGTGTTAATAATGGTAGTGGTGGTGATGGTGATAATGGTGATGAAGGTGGTGATGGTGGAGGTGTTTGAGGTGAAGATGGTAGTAGAGGTGAAGGTGGTGGGTGTGGTGGCTGTAATGGTGGAGGTGATGACAGAGGTGATGGCGGAGGTGATGGCGGAGGTGATGGCAGAGGTGATGGTGGAGGTGATGATGGAGGTGATGGCGGAGATGATGGTAGAGGTGATGGTGGAGGTGATGGTGGTGATGGTGGAGGTGGTGGTGGTGATGGTGGAGGTGGTGGTGGTGGTAATGGCGGAGGTGATGGTGGAGGTGATGGTGGTGATGGTGGAGGTGGTGGTGGTGGTGGTGGTGGTGGTGATGGCGGTGATGGTGGAGGTGATGGTGGATGTGATGGTGGTGATGGTGGAGGTGGTGGTGGTGGTGGTAATGGTGGAGGGGGTGGTGGAGGTGATGGTGGTGGTGGTGATGGAGGTGATGGCAGAGGTGATGGCAAATGTGATGGCAAAGGTGATGGTGGAGGTGATGGTGGAGGTGGTGGTGGTGATGGTGGAGGGGGTGGTGGAGGTGCTGGTGGAGGTGGAGCTGATGTGGCACAGGTGGTGTCGGTGGCCCCGGAGGCTGCGCTCGCGGCAGTGGTAATGATGTTCCCAGCGCTGGACCCGAGGCCAGCCCTTCTCTAGGGTCTGGGACTGTCTCCTGGCCCGTGGCCGTCTGCTGTCAGGTCACATGTTAGGCTCCGGTTTTCCTTTGGAAACCCTGCACCAGCCGCCTCCCGTCCTGTCCGCCGCCGTCGGGCAGGCCGCCTGGGCAGAGAGGGGGCCGCCGGGCCGCAGGAAGTTGCCGCTGGCCGGGCGAGTCCCGTTAGCCACGAACCCGCCGCCGAGCTGCCGTTCACAGCGGCCATCAGTGCAGCCTTGACCTTCCCTGAACCACTGAGCACGGGTCGCACTTCGTGTGGAGGCTCCCGTGCCCACAGCTGACCCCTCTTATTTGGGTCACTTATTTCCCAAGGTCCCAACAGGCTGCTCACAGGAAGTGGCCCCTGGGATGGGGGTGCTGCCCTCCCCGCAGGGCTCTTCCTGCCCCAGATGCCCACCCACCCAGACAATGTTCACTTCCTCTTCTCGCCCTCCACCCCCTCCGGCCTCCCTTCTCCACCCTCCTCCTGGTCAATGAGTAGCTGCTCCGCCCACGGCAGGGACGTGGGTCTGCGAGTCCCAGGCAGGAGCGTGCCAGCCACCAGCTGGGTGTCCACGCCCCCTCGCCGCCACGTGCGCGCTGCTCCCCTGCCCCTGAGGACCCAGACTCGCACACTGAAGTCCGCACCGCAGAGCCCTTCCTGACCTTGGATTCTTTCCGCATGAGTTCACTTGGTCACTTTTCAAACCAATCCAAACACACACACACACACACACACACAGACACACGACACACACACAAACTTACACGCACACCTGCAACACTCACACGAATATATAAGACACACGCTTACACACACCACACGCAGTCCGTGTCTTCCTTCTGCTACCTGAGGGCGGGTCCAGCCCCACTGGAGCGTGGCGGAGAGCGGGGCGGGGGACGGGGGCGTCCCACCTTGTCATTTTTTGCTGCATTACAAGACGTTGGCCACAGAAGCAACGTCACTCTCAGACCCTGTCCCCGCGTGGCAGTGGGGGCTCTGGAAGGGGCTCGGAGGGGCTGGGCCCTGCCCTGGGAAGGTGCCGCACACATCTCGCACCCGGGGGCCGGCTCCTGGGGACACGGAGGCACCGCTAGGCAAATGCTGCATGACCGTGGCCTAAGTCTCAGCTCCACACGTATCTGTCACAACAGCAAACTGTCCCCGTGACTCCCGATGGCTCCCCCCACCCACCAGACCGGCGGACCTGCTTCTTCAGTCCCCGGTAGGCTGAGCGATGGCCCTCCCCGCTTCCCACCCCTGCAGCGGCCCCCACGGATGTGTGCGGAACGGATCCAAGATCTCCTGGTTCCCGGGGAACCCCGCTGGCGCTCCCCTCAGAACACATCCGGGCTCTGCCCACGCCACCGCCTCGCGGTCTCCCCTGGAGCACGCAACACACTCCCACTGGTTCCCTGCCACCCTCGCCTCGTCTGTCTTCCACGCGGCCGCTGAAGGGGCCTGAACGCACACGTGGGCCAGGTGTCCCACCTGCGTGGCCTCACTGGCGGGGACCAGCCTGAGCGCAAGTGCGACCCCGGGCTCCGCAGCGGCCCCCTTCTGCCCGCCCTGCTTTCACGCGGCACTTAGCGCCTCCTAATCTCCTGCTTGAATCCTGCGTTCCCTTTTTTGCTTCTCTTCTGTCTTCCCACACTCGGGCACTAATTCCATACAGGCCCGGGTCTGTCTGTTTTGCTCGCTGACAGACGATGAGGAGGAGGACAGGACGCAGTCCTGGCCCAGGCCCGGCCCATGGGAGGTGCTTAGTAAATATTTGCTAAGCGAATGAATGCACGGAATGCAGTTCTATTTCCAGCCCCAGCCAGGCCCCTGGCAACCCAGAAACGCAGACAGATCTGCAAAGAAAGCCCCAACTCTCGGCGTTTGAGAAGCGTTTCTGTTTGAAGGGCTAGCTGAGGGACGGTTTTTGCCTCCTCGGACATGCCAGCTTTCCTGAGCAGCTGATGGGACGGGCTGGGGCGGGGGAAGGGGCTGGGGTGGGGGCGGGGCGCCGAGGCCCCAGGCTGTCCCTCTGTCCCTGCAGCTGTTCCCTGTGCAAATGCCCGGAATTCTGGAACCCTTCCCACCCGGCCAAGCCCGGGCCAGCTGAGGGCTGACCCCCTCCAAGCCGGGGGGACCTGCGTGCCGCCGCCTTCCGTGTTCTCCCGAGAGAGCCGGGGTGCCCGTCCTGGAGCCCAAAGGCCAACCCTCGTGGGACCGCCAGGCCCGAGGGTGCCCCCTCCCAGCCCTCCCTGGGGAGTCGCAGCTCAGCCTGGCCCCTTCACGGTCCCACGCCCGATGGCCCAGGCCACTCCACCAGTCACGCGGCAGACTTTCCATTAGCGTACAGAGGACCCTGAGCGGCAGCGATGTGAGCAGAGAGGGGGAGCGGCTTTAGAGAACTGGCTTCCTGGGGGGTCTCCAGGGCCAGACCCCCAGAGGGCACCGCACCCCAGCAGCAGGGGCGGGCATGGCCCTCCGAGGGTAGACCCTGCGCCTGCGCCATCCGCCTGGCTCGCGCGCACGCAGGGACCCTCCGCGGAGGCGAGGGGCACAAGACAGGAGCACCATGATTTGCCTGGTGGCGAGCGCCTGCTGGATGCCTCTGCGGCCTGCACATCTGTGGAGCGCCCACCGTGTTCCTAGCACTGTGAGCTCTGTGCGCCCCGCCCCCCGGGCCCAAGAAAGTAGGGGTGCGCCCGGCCGAGGTGTGAGGGCCCCGAAGAGCACTACCTGCTGGGAGTGGGGTCAGAAAACCATTCACCGGCTGCCAGGCGCTCGCGCTTTTCACCTTCCCAGATGCAACGTCCTCTTCATCTCAGAAGCAAAATCCCTTCGCTTCCCTTTAGCGAAACCTCCTCGCCACCCTTCACCCTCATGACGGCTTCCGCTGCTGGCTTTACAGCCTCGCCATCCCCAGGGTGGTCACAGGAGATGGCCGGAGTCACGCGACCCAAGGCCAGCCAGAGACAGCTGCCCGCCCCCCAGAAACCATCTAAGGGACGGCTGTGATGACCCACATCCAAACAATCCAAACCCTGCTCAGGATTTTGCTGGAATGGAAAAGGCAGAATGACCCTGATCCTCCAAGTGGGGAGTCCTGAGGACCCCCTGGGCCTAGAGCTCCGGCCACCCTTGCCTGAGAGCAAAGCCACCGTAAGTGAATAGGTTAGAGTCTGAGTAAGACGCAGCCCCGTGGCGTCTCTGAGCTCCCAGCTGTGGCCGTGCCTAAAAGTTAGCTGCCTTCTGCGCTTCCCTGTCAAGTGAACCAGAAAACTCTTCCTTCCTGAAATGAGCTTGGTGTGGGGCCCTGCCCCTTGTAACCAAAGGAATCCTCCGGGCAACCGCACGGCGTAATTCTCAGCGTATTGAAACGGGGCTCTCTAGACGCCTGTGGGGAGCAAAGGGACAGTAGGTGTCGGGAGATAAGGCCGCCCTGGCTCTTAGCCGCGGGGGAGGGGGTCTCAGGTTTGGGCAGATGCATGTGCAGACTCACCTCACCCCGGGCTGCCTCTGGAGCTGCCGTGTGGGCCGGGCCTCCGGGCACCACCGCAGGGGCCGCTGTGTTTATGGCATTGGCATCACTGTCCCACCCCCCCCGCCGAGCAATCGTCCCACCTCCCCTCTAGATGGGACCCCGGCAGAGGCAGAGGACGAGCACTCCTTCCTCCGCAGCGGCCTCCCCACCCCCCGCCCCTGCCCATCACAGAGCGTGATAGACAGAGCGCCGTGCCGTCAGGGCCCCCCTGGCTTCCCTCTCCCCACCCTTAGCATGTGCCACATCTCTTCGGGGGTCAGAGCAGTGGGCCAGCAATGGGCAGCACGGAGGCGGGTCCTGGGGACATCAGTGAGCAGCACAAACAGAAATCAGGCTTCAGCCGCAGAGAGATGAACCACCGCCCATCTCATCACCCCCTCCCCCCACTGGAGCCTCACACCTGCCCACGCGGTAGCTGCGGGATGTGGGATGGGAGAGGACATACCCACCAGCCCTTGGTCACCTAACAGCCCGGGGGAGGCAGCTTGGCAAAAACGCTCACTCTGAAAAGAAAGGTCTGGTTTGTGGCCTAGAGAACAGGGATTCTGAAAGGAGAGAGAGTTCCAGCAAGAAGCCCAAGGGGAATGGCTGCTGTGCCTTGAGGCCAACCATGTGGGGAATGCTGGGGCTCTGGAACTCTCTGGAACTTTCTGGAACTCTCTGGAACTCTCTGGGGAGATCTCTTGGGCCTGGAAAAGACCTCATGGACTGACTTGCAGAAGGGGGAGAAGCTATCAACTGAGCAGAGTGCGGGGTGAACTGCTGGGTGGGAGGTGGGCTCTGAGAAAGGGCAGGGCAGGCCCCCAAAGTCTGGCCGCCCTGGGGGAGAAGCGGGTTTTGCCGGCGCCTTCTCCACACCCAGAGTCTCCCCACTCTCTCCTTCGCTGCAGCCACGCGGGGCCCTGAGCTTGGACAGGCCGCCACTTCCCCGCTGAGCAGTTTCCTGGAGAATCCTTGCAAACAACCAGAATGGACCACGGTCAAAGAATCTATTACTAGAACCAAGAGCAGCATAAAATATTTCCAAACCGTGAGTCCCAAGAGTTCCCGTGAGAGTGGCGACCACCTGGGCAGGTCTGTGAGCCCCTCCGGGGAAGGGGACCGCTCGTCCCCTAGATGCACACCCCACCTGTCCCCCCTCCCCCCACTCCTCCAGCCACATGCCTCTGGGGACATCTAGGATGCAGCCGGTCACAGGCGAGCAAATTGTACCCAAGTGGGCAAACGGAGCAGTGGCCGCTGCCCCTCGCCGGCCGGGTCCCATGCTGCTGACAGATGGAGCCCCTAGGTGTTGCGTCTGGGAGGGGGGGGGTGGCAGAAGGGGGCGGCCATTTCTGCAGGGATGTGGGACCCCCCTGGCAGCCTTCCTCCTCCCGCCCCTCACAAGAACCATAATGCACGAGGCGGCACCAGCGCGTAGGACAAGAGGCTTCTCCATCGCCACGACCAGATGGGCCGCGCAGGCTACTGACACCGACTCTGTCCATCCTAATTCTGGGACTCCGGTGAACAGAGGGCCACGTGTGGCTGGGGGGTGATAGCACATGGCCACAGGCCTGTGGCTGAATGCCCAAGGTGTCCAAGGCCAGCGGATGCAGGGGGCAGGTGTGCGATAACGCAGGGCTAGGGTGAGGTGGTGAGCACCTTCCCACGGCAGCAGTGGCACTGGGGACTTGATGAGGAGAAGGCTGGGGGCCCGAGGCGGCCTCAGGGTAGACCCAGAGGGACGTGCAAATGGAGGGGACTTTGGTGCGTCATTGGGAAGCCCAACGTGAGACTGAGGGGACAAGGCGAGTCTGGCTTTGAACGACTGAGTTAGGGGTGACAGGCCCCCCCCCCCGGGAGGGACTGCCCATCACACCAGCGCAGAGACACCTAGGGTTTGGGGGGGGGGGCTGGCCAGACAGGCCTGAGTCTGGTGGGTGCCCCCCTCCCTGGTTTCCAGGCTGCCATCCCGCCCCCCCCCCGTCACATTCTCTGAGCCGTTTCTGCAGTGTTTATGGAAATGTAATTTTGCCCGGAAGATGCATGTGTAATTGGAAATCTTTTAATGTCTGTTTACAGTCGCTGCTCTTGCCTGAGTGATTACCAGCGTTGAGGGAGATGATTGCGTCCGGGTGGCCTCTGTGGGCGCAGGGCTCTGGGTGCCTATTTCTGTGATTCAAGTGCCACTTAATGTGGAATAGCCCTCTGGGTCCAGAGCAGAAAATGACCTCAGAGACAAGCCCCTCTCTGTCACGGGGGCTGGGGCTGCAGGAACTAAGTGCCACACGCTTGAGGCTTCAACCAGGGGCACCTTAACTCACCATTCGGGATGCCGGAGAGCGAGACCCACACATCAGCCGTGATGCTCCTTGGCTTGTGTCACATCACCCCAGTCTCTGTCTCCGTCGTCACATGGCCGTCTCCCCGTGCGTCTGTGGTCCTCCCATAAAGACGCACTCACCGTTAGGACCTCATCCCAACTTGATTACGTCTGCAAAGACCCTATTTCCAAATAACGTCACATTGTGATGTTCCAGGTGAATGTGAATGAGGGGGAAGCCTTTCAAGCCCCGTACCGTCCTCCAATCCCACACAGATGAGGCACCTGGTCTGAACGGAGAGATGTCTCAGGCTGGCCGGGGTCGACCTTGGACCACAGCCTGTATCCTTCCCGGCCCTGCCCTCCAATGACCAGATTCCCTGGAGGCTCCGGGCCCTCAATGGCACTGACTGCGGCAAACGCCCCGCCCCCCTTCCAGCCAGCTGGGCTCCCCCCTTCTGGGCCCATCCCCGCCCCGGCGTGCAGTAAGGAGCCATCATCTCCAGATGCACCGTGAAGTGGATAAAGTTGGATGCAGTAGGCAGTGTGCTGTCTTTTGTGCAATAACAGGTAAAAATATGAATATGTGCATGTTTATTTATATTTGCAAAAAATACAAGCACTGGAATGATCGATCAGAAACTAGTAAATGTGGTGATTTCGCTGTAAGCAGAGTCCAGCAGGACAGTGAAACTTCTCTGCATTCACGTTGCTATAGTGTTTGTATTAGCAACACCCCCCCAGCCTCTCTGTCCCCCTACCGCTCAGCACATGGGCTTCTGACCCTCCCGTCGTCAAAGGTGGGGCTTTGGTCCCCACAGCAAGCAATTCTCCCCAACACCAGCTGGGTGTCCTGCAGTTTAACTCCATTCTGGCACTGTCCCCCCAGAGGCAGCGTCAGATCCCGCAGGCTAGGGGCTGAGCCCCACGACACCTACCGTTGTCACCCCCCACACACCCCCAACTTCAGGTGCCCATCACACCTGAAGTCAGCAAGGTCCAGCGGACCCACCGATTCTGACCACGGGCTACAAACCAGGGTTCCCACGACCCCTCCCGGCTTCGATCTGTTTGCTAGAGCAGCTCGCGGGTCTCCAGGAAACACGTTACCGGGTCATTATATGGTGAAGGAGGTGACAAAGCAAACAGATGAGCAGCCGATGGAGGGGTGGATAGGGCGGGTCCCGGAGGGTCCTGAGCGCAGGACCGTCTGTCCCGCAGCCTTGGGGTGCGTCACCCTCTCAGTGTGGACGTGTGCAACTGCCTGGCAGCTCTCTGGACCCCGTCCTGCTGGGATTTATGGGGCTTCTCACGCAGGCGAGCGACGCCTCCTCACCTCCATACCCAGCCCCTCCCCCTCCCTGGAGAATCAGGGGTGGGGGCTGCAAGTTCCGAGCTTCCAGTCCCGGCTGGTCTTTCTAGGGACCAGCCCCCACCCAGGACCCACCCAGGAGCCCACCCGAGTCACCTCATTAACACAAAAGATGCTCTGAGTTCCCTTGTCCCCTAGGAAATTACAGGGGCTCCAGGAGCTCTGTGCCGGGGATGGGGGCGGAGGCCAGTACAGATATTTTCTGTGATCTCACAGTGTTTGACTTCAGAACTATGTAAATGCTGTGGGCTCCTGAGTGGCTCAGTCGGTTAAATGTTTGACTTCAGCTCAGGTCATGATCTCATGGTTTGTGGGTTCAAGCCCCGCATTGGGCCCTCTGTGCTGACAGCTCGGAGCCTGGAGCTGCTTCAGATTCTGTGTCTCCCTCTCTCTCTGCCCCTCCCCGGCTTCTGTTCTGTCTGTCTCTCTCTCTCTTTCAAAAATAAATAAACATTAAAAAAGAAAGAAGGAAAGGAAGAAAAAGAACACTGGAAATGTTTTCGTATTCAAAAGCTTAAATTAAAAAAGGAAGTATCCTTACAAAAAGAAAACAACCAATGTATATAAATTTATATTATTTAGATTGTATCACAGTAGACTGTTTTTAATGGGATAGTTTTTAAAGACCAAAGGCAATAAAGAAATTATAAATATCATTCGGTAAGTCTTACTGTGAGTATGAAATCTGACATTGTTATTTGAAATTTTTTGTATTTTCTAAGATAATACCAATAAGTAATTACATGAATGTTGTAAAGACCCAAATTATCAGTCTGAGGGAAAAAGTACACAAATCAGAATCAAACAGGACACTGCGATCCTAAGTTTGATGGGAAATGTTCCTATAATTCCTGCCTTAAAAACAAGAGGCACACTTCCTAGTCTGGTGACTGCGCAGGATGGGACAACTGACCACACCGTCTAGCGCCCAGGTCCTCGGCTGGGGCCTCTGAACTCTTTGCCCCGCTCCTAAAAGGCTCATGCGTGAAATGGACGCTCGGTGGGCCCGAGACCACCTGATGCCAGACCCAAGGAGAGCACTGGGGATGCGAGAGGTCCCGCCACCGGCCGCCGACGGACCTCTCTGTGGCAGACGCATTGGGAGCCACGGACGCACCTGACCGGAACGCCTTTAGTCCATACGATCCATTCGCTCCCCCATGATCCTGAACAAGACATTTTTTTAAAACTTGTTTTTAAGTTTATTTATTTATTTTGAGAGATAGAGAATCCTAAGCAGGTTCCTCACTGTCAGTGCAGACAGACCCCGACTCGGGGCTCCATCTCACGAACCGTGAGATCATGACCTGAGCCGAGGTCCAGAGTCGGATGCTTACCTGACCGAGCCCCCCCAGGTGCCCCCTGAAAACGTTTTTTAACCTCCTCTCTGTCTGTGGGAGGAAAGTTTCGTCTGGACTCCTTACTCCAGAAACTGGTAACTAAAGACAGAAGGAAATGAATTCCACATCTCCCGCCTCTTTGCAGCCTGTACTTGGGGCGTGACCCCATAGCCCTGGGTGATGCAGAGAAAGTCTTCACAAAGAAATTCCAGCGTCTAAATCCAGAATGAACGTTGGGACGCGGAGGACATCCTGAAGTCCTGGCTGAGGCAGCTGTCCAGGCTGTGGCTTTGCAGGGGAGGGACCTGGCTCCACCGGCCACACCCCTGCTCTGGGCAGGGCCTCCTGGGGCCTCCGGGCCATGCAGCCATGCCTGGGGCGGTTTCTGGTCAGGCCAGGTGAGCCTGGATGTAACGGAGCCTTCAGATCTAAGTCCTCATTTACAGGGAAAAAGACGGAGGACAGTGAAATGTCATCAACGACAAGAAGAGACATCTGAGGGGCCTGGGGGGCTCCGTCGGTTCAGCGTCCAACTTCGGCTCAGGTCATGATCTCACGGTTCGTGGGTTTGAGCCCTGCACTGGGTTCTGTGCTGACAGCTCAGAGCCTGGAGCTGCTTTGGATTCTGTGTCTCCCTCTCTCTCTGATCCTCCCCTACTCACGCTGTCTCTCTCTCTCTCTCAAAAATAAATAAAAAACATTAAAAAATTTTTTAAAAATAATAACAATTTTTTAAAAAAGGAAGAAATGGAAAATACCCAACAAGCCACACATCATGGAGGAGCTGGTCCGAGTGTGGCTGGTGTGCCCACCAGCCGGGCAGAGGCTGCGGAAGAGGCCGTGTGCTCTCATGTACAAAATATCCCGTGGAGAGATGTCGTGATGGGCGTGACTTCCTTGAGCGTATTTCACACTCATACAATAAACAAACAATAAAGCAAACCCAGCAAAAATCCGTAATTCTCATTTCTCAATGGAGAGGAGGGACTTTACACTGTTCTGCTTCCTGTATGTTTGAACATTTTCACAGGGAAACGATGTCGGGCACTGGGCACGGGGTGGGCGCTGCCACTCCGGCCGCTGGTGGTCCTGGGTCGTCTTGGTGAGCGCAGAAGGAAGACCTGGTCCCCAGGGCTCTGGCCTCGGTTTGCACACACACAGCCACCTGCCCCTGTTTGCGTCCCTGCTCCACACGCTGCCAACTGCTCACAGCTCCGGGGATGACTTCCTGACCCAGAGGGACCGGGGTAAACCCCGGGCAGAGCCCACGAGGTGGGGACTTTACACAGAGTTGGGGCAGCCGGGAATTTGGGGTGTCTGGGCCGAAAACACCCTCCTTTTATCCCGACTCAAGGGGTGCAGGCCAAGGACCACCGGACCTCGCACTCCGGGCCCTTCTCTCACTGCTCGCTGGCTCCTGAGGACCCAGGCCCCTGTGTCCTGTGCGGTGCCCACTGTGTCCCACGCGGCTTCTCCCAGCAAGGACAGTACCGCAGGCAGGCGGTCCGGGGACTCTGCAAACCAGTGTGGGGGGCAGACAACAACTCCAAAAGAATTCCCACAGCTCGACCCTTCCCGGCTCAGTGCCCCACACTATAACGACCGACTGGGACACTGCACACTGGGCCTGGGGGAGGGGACAGGCAGTGTTTGAAGGCAGCAAGGGGACCTGAAGGCACCCGTGGGGTTCGATCGGAAATTTAGCCCTAGGACATTCTCTTGCAAACGCACAGATTCTTTTTTTTTCCTAATTTTTTTAACATTTATTTATTTTTGAAAGAGAGTCAGAGATACAGCATGAGCGGGGGAAGGGTGGAAAGAGAGGGAGACACAGAATCCGAAGCAGCTCCAGGCTCCGAGCTGTCAGCACAGAGCCCGACACGGGGCTTGAACTCACGATCCGTGAGATCATGACCTGAGCTGAAGTCGGACGCTCAACCAACTGAGCCCCCCAGGCACCCCCTGCACAGATTCTTTTATACCATATTAAATACACTGGTTATAAATCTGTGAGAGGAAAAAATTGAGAATGATCCAAATTTCCAAAAGGACAGTTACAAAGGACATTAGTATGATCCCAATTTGTAACTATGTTATATTATGTCATATTATATTTATCATAGCAGCTGGAAGAAGATACATGGGAGGGCGGAAGGAGGGTAACTTTCACCTTTGCTCTGCATGGTCTCCCCACATTCGCGAGCGCCTGCACTATTTGTTGCTACCTTCACTCCCAGCATTAGCGCCAGAGCTCTGTGCCCAAGTGTGGGCATAACTGACACTTTGCAGAAAGGAAACAAGTTCAGCTGCATCGAGCTGATGAGCTAGGGAGCAGCCGCCGGGATCCAAGCCCGAGACCACCCCTCAGGCCCCAGACACACTGCAAAACCCGGCATCTTGTTAAAAATGCAGCTGCCTGGGCCCTGCCCCTGGGCATCCCCGCGATCTGCCCCGGCGGAGCCCAGAATCCACATGGACCAGCCCCCGGGCTAGGGGCCTCTGGTTAACCTCAAGGTCAGAGGGGCCCGGAGTTCCGGGAGTGTGTGGTTACAGGGAGGCGGCCGCTGGGAGCTAGAACACCCAGGGCCTGAAACCCACCCACCACCGGGCACCACTCCACGAGGTGCCTGCTCCCTCTCCTTGGTCTCTGTGCTTAGAAACTGCCCTGGGGAGGACATTCGAACCCACCGACTCCCAGACCCTCAACGTGGGGACTTCCCGAGAGAACAGGTGGGATCGGAACACAGGTCTGTCCACAGCAATGTTCTGTGAGGTCCCGGGAACAATGGAGCAGTGCATAGGAGACAGGCCACACACCCATATGTGGGTTCCAGAAGGTTCCCCAGGGACCAGGATCTTAGCCGAGCACCTACTTGAAGCCAGACTCAACATCGGGGGATGGGCAGGGTAGCTCCCTGCCCTGCATGGCCTGATGCTGACCCCACCTTGGTCCCTGGGAGAAGGAAGGGCCGGTCACCCCAGGTCACCCCAGCTGCCCACCAGGGGAGGGTGGCGGCTGCTCTGAGAGTCTCATCGGGCAAAGGGGGCAACTCCTGCCGCCCCCACTCGGAGCTGTGGGGCTCCGGGGACCAGCAGTGGCCTGGCCTGTGGCCACACTCTCCCGAGGCCGGCTCCAGGCTTCGGTCCGGAAGGCCAGGCTGACGTCAGCGTGTGTGGGGACTCGCCCTCTCCCGGCCCGTGCGGAGGCCGCGGCGAGTCCAGAATGAGGCCCCTTTGGTACAGAAGCCCCAGGTGCAGGGGCCGAGAGGGGCTCTGAGGGCCTCTCCTGGGCTCCCCGGACTCAGCGAACACAGCGATTCTCCGCACCGTCTGCAAGGTGCAGGCACAGGGTGGGGGAGCCCCGAAGGGGTGCCGAGACCTCCTGTCTCCCCAAGCGGAGGCCTCCCTAGGCCTGTCCCCTGTTGAGCAGCGGGCACCCAGGCTCTCTGGCCCAAGAGGGGCTTAGGGGCTGGAGGCCTCGACGCTGTGTCACCCTCTCCGAGCAGTCCCCTCGACCGTCCCGTCTAAAGCTGCACCAGCCACTGCCTGTCACGTCACGGTGTTCACTGCGCAGCCGTGCGTGTAGTGATCAGGGATGCTCTCGGGCTCCAGGGCGCTGGGCCTCTCAACCAGCTCCTGTGTGACCTTGGAAAAGTTGCCTAACTTCTCTGTGCCTCCTGATTGCAGCGGTCCCTGCTCCTCGAAGTGGCTCCGACGGCTAAGGAGCTCAGAAGGCACCAGCAGCAGGGACCCTCGCCCAGAGCGAGGCCCGTGCACCTCCGCACCCCTGCCTGGAGCCGCCCCACTCCCAGCCCTGCTCCAGGTCCGTCCCCGGAAGTTACAGGACACATCGGGCAAGGTGCAGCGTCGTGGGGCGCGGCCCGGGAATCTGGGTGCTGGCCCCGCCTCCTGTCCCCAGGAGGCCAGCGTTCCAGGATCACCGCCCCAGCGCAACGCCAGGGGACGCCTCCCGGTGACACTGCCCGCACTGACGGTCAGACAGGGGAGCCTTCCGGCCTCCCGTCCCTCCCGCTCCGTCCAGGGTCTGCCTAGCCCAGCAGCACCCGCAGGGCTCCTCGTGGGCCCCCAGGCGGTGGCAGGGCTGGTGTGAACTCGCAGCTGAAAATGCAGCGAGGTGACGCTCCTCTGGCCCCGGCACCGCCTCCTCTCAGAAGCGGGCCGGCGCCGGCGTCAGGCTGGCCTCCCCCGGGGCGGCAGGAGGCTGTCCGGCTCCACGGGCGACCTGCCGCCTTAATGACCGACATGTGGCCACTCAGCGGCCAGGCCGGCTGGCTGCAAGTGCAAAGCCGGGCGAACAACGCAGGCCATTAAAAAGCGATACAGAGGCATTTGCCCGCAGCCCGGGGCGCGTGGGGCAGACGGGAGGCGAGGCAGGACGCACGCTCCTTGGCAGGACACCCCGGTCTCGTGTCCTCGTCAGCAGAGGACTGGAGGGCCTGCCGGGCCGGGAGCAGATGGGACTGAGTCACGGCGGAGGACAGGTCAAAATCCCAGGAGAAAGTAGGTGACCCATATTGTCTCCAGGGTCCCCTCCTCGTGGTGGAAGTTTCTGAGAACCCCTCCCGCTCTCAGCTGCCTTTCCCTTCCCCCGTTGTCCATTCATTCATTCATTCGTTCATTCACCGTCGGATCCCGAGCATTCCCGAGCATTCGCTGTGCGCCGGGCGCTGTCCAAAGTTCCAGAGACACAGCAGAGACCCAGCCGAGGGCCCGCCCCCACGCGCCTGGCAGTCCGAGCAGGGACTGCAGAGACGGCCACAGGAGCCGGGCAGTGACGCAAGCAGCAAGGGCACAGACAGGAGGACAGCAGCTAGTTCGAGACAGGGGGCGGCGGCACGCACGCCCTCGAGGGCTTGGCTCTCAGACCCGGCGGGCAGTGAACGGACAGGAGCTTGTAGAGAGAAAGCACACGGTGTGCACGTCGGCTCTGCAGACAGAGCTGGGGTCACACCCCGGGTCACCAAGGCCACGGGGCGGGGCCAGCGTCAGGGGTGTTCGAGGCCCCGCCTGAGGCTGTGATGGGCGCCCCCATCTCCGGGAGCCTCTCAGCTCTGACGAGCCCTGATGAAGGCAGCACATCCCCGGGAGACTCCGCGTTCTTGGACAGGCCCAGCAAGCCGGGAGGCCTTCCCGGGCCTGGCCGAACCTCCCCCTTGCTGTCCCCACCCCCCTTCCCTCGGAATCGGGCCTGCACAGGTGCCACACGGCTCTCCTGGCTTCCCCCCGGCTCCTGCCCCATCCCTGCTGTCACAGGTGTTCCCCCAGCAGGACCCCGGCTCCGGGTCCACTTCTGGGATGACGCAGCCTAACACCCCTGCGTCACGGGCACGGCCTGTCTCAGACCGAGCCTGCTGGCTCCCTGAGGGGCCAGGGGAAGTGCTGAAAGGGTCACAGCCCTTCCATTCACCAGCTTTGTGTCCGTGGACCTTCTCGGGGCCTTACGTTCTAGCGAAAAGGGAGACAGACGCCGGACCGCGTGTTCTCCAAGAACCTTCCAGCTGTCGACAATACAAGACCTCCGTGCTGGTTTCTGGCCTGGGGCCCGGGCTGCGCCTGCAGCACCGAGGCGCACGTGGAACCAAGGCCGGGAGGGGTCCCACCAGAGTCCGTGGCCCCGCCTCACCCACCCCCGCACGCAGCGTGTGCGGTCCTGGCCCACACCGTACCGTCCCCAACGTCTGGAGGGCATTCGCGCTAGTTGGGGTTGAGTCCAGTCAGGAAAGAAGGTGCAGAGTCTCTGTGCCCTGGGACTTTAGGACCCTGCCAGTCTGCCCTTATCTTAGAAAGCGTGTTCGCCATTTTGGACTCATGAGACGTCGTGAAAATAAGCCTGGCTCTGACATGTGCGATGATCCCCTCGAGAGGAGCCGACAAAATCGAGCCGCCTCCCGTCTGGCTTCCATGAGTATCAGAAAGAAACGTGTTCCGCCAGCGGTGGGGAGCAACCTGGAATTGCTTAAACAAATAGAGTTTTTATAAAAAGTCGCGTTGTGAGAATCCAGAGATTAGCTGATCGTTGTCTGGGGTCTAGCAGGTCAATGCCCTCATCACCAGAGTCTCTGCAGTATTCTAGACCTTCACCTCACTGATGCAAGATGGCTGCTGTGCACCAGCCATCCCATCTGCTCTCTGGTGGCAGAATTAGAGGAGAGCTGGTGTGGGGGACGGAAATGGGGGAAAGGGTCTGTACCAGAGAAACCAAAGCTTTCCCGGGACTCCCTGGTATTCTTTTCTAGGTCTGTCTCACTGGCCAGAATGTACGAATGGAGGAGCATTGTGAAAGATGCAATCCAGGTGTCCACCCCGCCGGCACACCAGGGCTCTCTCTCCTCCTGCCGTGGAACATTCCTCCCCCAAATCTCACTGTAACGCAGTTAAGTCCGTGAGGCTGGCCTACCCCAGACCCTCCCTGCTTGCGCTGCGACTGGCGACTTGTGGCCTCCCTAATCCTCGGCAGCAAGCACACCTACGAACGATAGTGCTCTGCCCCCTCGGACCCAAGACACCGACCGCGCGACACGAGCCGTCAGTGTTGGGACCAGCTGCCGGGTGGGGGCGGAGGAGGCAGGACTGCCGGTCTGCAAGGCGCTTCAGTGAGGTGAGAGCGTGGGGGCCCAGGGGGCTCAGTCGGTTGAGCGTCCGACTTCGGGTCAGGTCACGATCTCACAGTCCGTGGGTTCGAGCCCTGCGTCAGGGTCTGGGCTGACAGCTCGGAGCCTGGAGCTGCTTCAGATTCTGTGTCTCCCTCTCTCTCTGCCCCTCCCCCGCTTGTGCTCTGCCTCTGTCTCTGTCTCTCTCTCTCTTTCTCGCTCTCTCTCTCAAAAATAAACATTAAAAAAAAATTCAGAATGTGAAAAATACCCAGAATCCAAGGTGAGAACAGGCCACTCTCAGCGGATGTCGCCTGAGGGGCTCCCGGTGCACATGGGGTCGGCGAGGGCAGGGGTGAGGATCCCACCACAGCCCCACCCTGGCTGGCAGCCGTGTCAGGCCTCAGTTTCCTCACGTCCAGCTGTGGCTCCGGGATCTGGACTGACACAGGAGCCCTGACCCCAGGCGTGGTGCCCAGGGCACATCTCAGAGGCCGGGGTCCTTCCGGGGCCCCGGACCCATACACCTGCCCCTTCGAAATGGGCCTTCACCCCCACAGTAGATAGAAGCTGGTGGGTGCCATGGACGCAGCCCGACAGAAATGCAGGGGCGAGGCTCCCCCTGACGTCCGCTTGGGGCTTGAAGCCGCAGGGAGCAGACGCCCTCCTGGCCGTGGGGCTGGCACTGCCCCAGGATGGACGGCCCCGAGGCCGTGTCCCAGCCTGTCGGGGCGGTCCTCCCACCACCTAGCCGTGTCTGGCTCCTCCACGTGCATCGCCGCGCCCGCGGGCACCTGGTCTTGCGTTCAGGGGGTCGGGCCGTCACCCCCTCCCCGCTGTGAACCAGGACCTCTACCCTCCAGCCCGCTGCTTTCCAAACGCCTGCCCAAGCCCCCACCTGGACGCTTTGTGGACACCGTCACCCCGTGCGCCCCAGCGTTCTCCGACCCTGAGCCTGCTCGACCTCCAGTGCATGCTTGCAGCAAACACCACCTAAAACCCGAGGGCCGTGTGCCTCCTCTCACCCACCCGCAGGCCGTCCCGAGACCTGCCGGCTCCACCGTCCAAGGGCCACGCTCCCCTCTGCCGCTGCCCTGCGCTGAGCACCCGCGGCCCCTCCCCAGGCTGTCACAGGGACTCCGGAGAGATCTCCTACCCGCGCTTCCGCGGGCACAGTGAACGCGGCAGCCAGGTGTCTCCCCAGCTCGACCCCCGGACTCCCGTGTCCAGGAGGGCAGAGGGCCGGGAGGTCTACGCGTTGCCCCACTGGCCTCCTGACCTCCAGGCGCCCCGCTAGTGCCCTCACCTGAAAAGTTCCCCCGAGTCCGGGTGCTGGCTCACGGCCTGCCCCCGCCTCGCACTCCCCGCCTCAAGTGCGATCGGCCTCTAACCGGGCACACCGACCGCGGGGCCGAACCCTCTCTCCGGAGCACGTGGAGCATGGCGCAGCCACGGCATCGTGTGTCTGCTCGAAACAACAGCCCCGCTGTGGACCAGCACCTGAGCCGGGGACCGCAGGCCCTTTGTTCAGTTTGAGGCGAGCGGGGAGGCCCCTGCCTCTTCCTCCCGAGACTCAGGCCGTCCGGGGGCCTGAGTGGCTGCTGCCCTTGAGCCTTCGGTCACAGCCCGGAGAGGGGCCGAGGATGGGGACACAGACAGGGCCGGAGAGGGGCCCCACACCCTCCACTCGGGAAACGGAGACCAGCGATAATGACCACCAAAGTGCCGGCATTTCTGGAATCTTCCTGCTGCTCCAAATGGACTATAATTTGCTTTAAATGTGTGCTTCTCAGGCACCAGGACCGCCTGCTGCCCAGGGCAAGAGCCCAGCCGGGGGGAGAAGATGCGGTCCCGGCATTGGTCTGGGACCTCCATGGGGGGCCTCGCCCCCATGCAGGGAAGGGGGGCCCCTGAGCACAGGAGCAGGACCCCGAGGGAAGGAAGGTCACAGGAGGCACGCGTCGGTGGGGCTCCCCGGAGGCATCGTCCAGAGGGGGCTCCGTCTGCTGTGTTCTCAGTGATGGAGACAGAAAGGAGGCCCGGCCGTGGTGGGAAGGAGCCATCAGACCCTCGGCCGGCCAGAGGCCGCACAGATGGCCCTGGGCTCCCAGAGCGGAGACCCACACCTCCGCCTCCTCCCTCCCATCTGGTGCTCTCCAGCGTCTGGCTCGAACGCTCCAGACGCTGCCACACGAGGCTCGGGCCCAGGGACCCCCCCAGCCCTCCATCCCTTCCCCACCCACCTAACCTGGCCCCCTACTCCCCACCCCGACTCCACGGCCCCCAGGACCGCAGCTGGCGTCCGCACCCTGGTGCGTGTCCTTACCCTAGAGGGTCCAGGACTATGCCATCAACTGGCCACGGGGCCCGCAGGCCAGAGCACGTGGACTCACACACCAGATGCTGCCATCTGGCCCCAGGCCGGGCTTCCAGGGCCACTAATTATTCTGTTGGCTGGGAGATGACGCTTCCTGTTTGGGCCTGGGAAGATAGAGCCTCCGAGGCCGGCTGGCCCGTGCCTGGCCTGCAGAAAGCCCAGCCCCTCTCCCCAGTGCCCTGAGTGTCTCGGGTCAGGAGGCCAGGCCTGGGACACTGCCCGGGGGGGGGGGGGGGACGGCCTGGAGGCAGCTGGCCCACACTGACAGCTGCAG
Source organism: Cryptoprocta ferox (assembly GCA_028646485.1). Taxonomy (NCBI): domain Eukaryota; kingdom Metazoa; phylum Chordata; class Mammalia; order Carnivora; family Eupleridae; genus Cryptoprocta; species Cryptoprocta ferox. Next base: position 2,683,490 of record CM053573.1, read on the forward strand.
CTCTGAGCCAGTCTCCGGGGCTGACCGCGTCAGCCAGGCGTTGGCTGGTCCCTATGTGTGAGAACCCCAAACCACCCTGGGCTTCTGTGTGGGGACTTAGGCACAGGTGCAGGTGCAGGACCCCCACAGGCTTCCTGTCCCTGCCCCCAGCTCCCGCCCCAGGGCGCTTACACCTGCTGCCGTATCTGCCCCAGCCACCTGCCTCTGGAAGCGGGGGCCAGACGCCAGAGTGCCCCAGGAGGAGACCAGAATGTGGTCAGGGCAGGGGGTCGGAGGGAGGGTCAGACCCTGACTTGGGCACCATCTGGCCTTTTGGGGGGCAGGGACCTCCGTGCATGGACCAAGCCAGGACCCCACCCTCCAATCCAGGGGAGGGGAGGCTGCGACAGCTCTTGGGGACACAGAGGCCTGGGAGTCCCTGTCCTGTGTTGGGGGAAGTCACTAGGAAGGACAGTCTGAATGGAGAGTTGAGGGCAGTCCCACTGGGCAAAACAGCGAACAGGAACCCGGGCCCAGGATGGGTACTCAGAGACGAGCCCGGGATGGGCACAGCTGGGCGCAGGGCGGGAGAGGAAGGGGCCTTGGCTGGGATAGGGGTGCCAGGAGCTCCGGGGGACCCCAGGCGCCCCGTCCTCCCCAGGGTGGTCTCCAGAGTTGGCGACACCGGCAGACTATGTCGCTGCCACTCTGGCAGGTTGCCAGGGGCAGGGGGGAGGTGGAGTGACCCTAAGGACACTGAACTGTGCCCTGGGCGTGAGCAGGACCCCCGAGCGGGCTCTTTTGGGGCCAGAATGGAACCGGTAACCCCGTGTTCCAGCAGCTGGGGTAGGTGAGGGTGCTGGGTCCACCCTGGGCGGCTGGAACAACAGACATTTCTGTCTCCCAGCCTGGAGAGGAGGGGTCCTCGCCAAGATTGGGGTGAGGTCAGGGCTGGTCCCTTCCCAGCGCCCTCCTCCGGGCTCTCCTGCTTCCGGGAGCCCCACAGGTCCTTTGCAGGTGGCTGTGTTCTCCCTGGCTTCACATCGTCCTCCCTCTGTGTGTGTCTCTGTGTCCAAATGTCCTCTTTTTTTATAGGGACATCAGGCTGGATCAGGGCCACCCCAATGGCCTCAACTTAACCTTGCCATCTGCCAAGACCTTATTTCCAATTAAGGTGCCGTTCACAGGTCCTGGGGGTTACACTTCCACAGCCTGGGGTGCACACCATTCAGCCCAGCGGCTGGGGGAGGCCGCAAGCCCACGTGTGGATGGGGACAGAGGCCCGCTGTGCCGTGGCCGGCCCCTCCCCACAGCCACGCACAAGCACAGACCTGCATTTCGTTTTACCAGCTGGAAATCAAACAGTAAACCCTCCTGCTACTTAAATTTCTACATTAGGACCCGGAGCCAGGAGCATATTCCCCTCCCCCACCCCCAACCCCGTTTCATGCTGAGTTGATTCACGTCGGCACGTTGCCAGGGTGAGCATTAACCGTGAGGTTCTTTCCCCGCCTTGGGAATACGCATAATAATTTTACATCTTCTCCATCTGGCCAAACACAGCCTCGAACGTTCTGACGATGAGCCAGGGGGCATATTCTCCTTGGTTTCCTCTGGTGGGAGAGTTTTCTAGAACTGGAGAGGGGAGACACTGAAAACACTGTGGAGCCAGTGCTCCCTTGGACATATTTTACTGTTTTAATATATAAATCGGTTCTTTGAAGAAGGGGACCACAGATCTCATGGCGTGACCCTCTCAAGTGCAGAAGCTCCAATTACGTGATATTTTGGAAGCGCCTGAAAAATTATATTTCTAATTCCTCCCGAGGCCCATCGTGAAAAAGCTTATTATAACCGCGGGGCTTTCCCCCAGGATTCGGCCGCTTCTGTGCTGAGGGCGACAATGGTGTTCACGGCCCCTTCCGGGGATGGACCCTGCAGGCCCAGCACGGACAGCTCAAATGTAATGTGTCCACTAGCGATGTCTGTCTGTGTCGGCGTCGTTGAAGCAGTTCCAGTGTTTGAAGGCCGTGGAGAGTGAGGACATTCTTACCACTTCCACGGTCAGGACAGTCTCGTCATTGCCCAAATGAGTCACCCCGCCCAGCACAGAGCACAGCAAGGCCTGGCCCGCCCCCCACCCTCTCTGTGTGCAGGGAGATGATCTCAGGGGTATAGGGAGGGGACAGCTTGCAGAGCAGCCTGAGCCGGCTGGAAACCCCTGGCTGCAGACAAGTGGCTGAGGGCAGTGGTCCCTCCCTGCTCCCCATTCTTTTTGTCACCTCCTGGGGCCGGGTGTCTGTCCTTTATGGCCCTCTTGGCTGTTAAGAATGCCAGGGAAGACTCTTGCCGTCGGGCAAAACGCTGCCTCCATCTGGGGTTTATTAGAAAGAGCTCTGAAACTTTGTGGAGGGATACAGAGTTCAGAAATCTGAAACTGGAGGAGACACGGGGGGTGGGGGGGGACAGGCTCGTGAGCACGGGTGACAGGCTGACTTGAGGTCAGGAAACAACCCCGGCCTCTGCTTCCCGACTCCACACCGGGTACAACCCGACCTCAGCTCAGCAAACAAACGCTGAGCTAATGATTGCCTGGTACTTGCTGGCTGCCAAATTCTAGAAGGAATGAAGGGAAGGAAGGCTGTGGCCCACGCACTTGGGGAGCCTGCGGTGTAGACTTAGCAGAGGTGGAATCTGAACGGGTTATGTCAGAAGAGGACAGTCCATTAAATGTCAGGCTCTGAGATCCTTGAGACAACCACAAGAGTGGGTGTAGAAAGGACTGCTCGTCACCCCCAAAATCCTTTCCATCCTTCTGCCTTGCTAATAAGAACCCCAGCTTTTAGCTGGATTCATCGCATGCAGAGAAAAGACTACACCCCACACAATACTGTGACTAAGGAAGGAATGTCTTCTTGGGTGGAATGCAGAGGTGATGGCTGTCCCCCAACAGTCATTTTGGACCACGAGGTGTCATGATCAGGACGAAGGAGCAGCCGTGTGGGAAAAGGCTGAATGCCACTCTTATCTGAGCGCAGCGTGACACAAACCCCTCGATTTATCTGGGTGTAATTCGCATCCTCTCTCGTGGCCTCATGCCTAAAGTTGGGCCAACACATTTTAAGCCAACGTGTTACATGCCACTTTCAGAAAGCACGCTTGCACCGCAGGGCCATGCCCTCTACTACGGCCTGAATCGCGTCCGCCTCCTCAAACCCACATGTTGAAGCCCTAACCCCAGTGTGATGGTATTTGGAGGTGGGGACGTTGGGAAGTTCGTGGCGTTAGATGAGGCAATGAGCGCGAGCCCTGGGATGGGGGCGCTGTCCGTGTAGGAGGAAGAGACTGGCTCTCTCTGTGCCGCGGGAGGACACAGGGAGCAGGTGGCCGTCTGCAAGCCCGGGAGGGAGGCCTCACCAGGACCCGAGCGCGCGGCACCCTGCTCTCCACCGGGCCGCCACCGGAAGTGTGAAAAATAAATGTCTGCTGTCTCAGCCACTCCGTCTGTGTGCGGCGTTTTGTCACAGCCGCCCGCGCTGACCGGGGCAGCCTCCTTCGGCTCACCCATCCCGCTGGCCGGTCCGTAAGGGGGCCTGCTGCCCACGGAGCGGCTAAGGACCAGATGCTGTTCTGCCCGGGCCATCAGATTTGCGATGTAGCCTGAGACAGAACATACGTATAAACCCTGAACCTTAATACGGCTTTTCTTTGGTTTTCTAATAAAAAAAAAAACCCGAATAATTACTTTGCCTGAGAATTCTCACTCCACAGGCTAATAAACGTCTTCCTTGTTCTCACCTTCCCAGACGAGGCAGGTGTTTCCTGAGGCAAAGTGCCCACACGCCACGCTGCCTCCACAGACTCCGGGGAGGAGGCTGCCTGCCTGTCCAGCGTCTGGTGGCCACATCACTCCGCCTCCGTGTTGTCACGGGACCTCCTCCTCTTCTCTGAGCCTCTCCCCGCGTGCGTCTCGTGAGGACACTCGCCAGATTTAAGTGCCGCCCAGAAAACCCAGGATCCTTTGTTCCTTACACCCGCAAAGATCCCACATAAGATCCCACTGGAAGATTCCAGGGCCCTGGCGCACACACACCCTCCGGGGACCGCTTCCTGGCTGTCACCGCGGCTGGTCTCAAACAGAACACGAATGTGCTTGCCAAGCGTCAGGCGGCCTGTGGCAGCCCCAGGAGTTTCCCCAGGCCCCTTGGCTCGGCTCTGAAGCCGTTTGGGCTGGTGGGCTCAGGTGTCACCTGTGGCCACACTCCTGGGACCCGCCTGTCAGCCTGGCCCCGTGGGGTCAGCCGCTGGCCTGTGCTGGCTGCCTGGGCTGAGGTGTGACCGCCTGGGGCTTTCCTGGTCCCTTCCGCCGCACACCCGCTGCCCCCCCACCTCTGCTGGTCCCGAGTCCTCAGCTCCCCTTTGCTCGGGAGGGATTTCTGAGGCTGCCCCGCCCCACATCTGGGGCCCTGCGCCCCTCTGCCAGGCTCCCCTCGGTGCTCTGGGGAATCTGGTACTGCTCAGTCCCTCTGCTGTGTACACGAGCGCCCTCCTCCCGCTCCTGCACGAGCTCAGTCCTCCCTCTCCTGGGCCAGAGGAGCGGAGGCAGCCAGCCCTGGGCTCCCTGCCGCCCCCAGCTGCAGGTGCCTTCCGCCCGAGGTTGTAGGGGAGCACCCCGTGGGACCCCGGTGAGGTCCGGTCCCTCGGGTGGGTAGTCCCCAGCCCTGCGGGTCACACGGCCTGCCTCGCCCCCACGGTGCCTTCTTTCCAGGACAAGATCACTCCTCTCTGAGCTCAAAATCTCAGCTGATCTTATAAACAGCGAAGAGAATTTGGACATATTTTTGAAAAGACTGCTCAAGACTCTCCTCCTCCCAGAAGCCTCTCCCCTGTGCTCTCTCTACACCCTGTGCACCTCGATTTCCTGCCCCTCGGCCCCCAGGCTCCCAGGGTGTGACCCTCCACCCGGCAGAGCTGCGTGCCCGCAGCAAGAGACCCCCCCCCAGATGGTCCAACTCAGGAGCTGTAAGGGGAACCCCCAGAGGCAGCAGGAAGAGGTAGCACGCTAGGGTCACAGGGCACTCAGACACTGGGATGCTGGGGACCGTCTCTGGGACAGCCATGCCCCCACCCCCCAGACCTCCGGCAGGTCCACCCTTGGGGAAGCACCCTGCAAGGGGGCCTGAGGGACGGGGTCTGAGAATGGCCCCCAGGGAGACGCACAGCAGGAGGAATGAAGAAGAACCAGGAGTCCTGCCCAGTTTCCCTCAGAGAAAGACAGGGACGGGTGGAAGCCGCCCTCCATCCATGAGCTCCCACCTCGACCTGAGGCCAAGCGATGGGGTCCTTGTAGTCACTGACCGCATGAGCGACGTCGGGGTGGGGCCTGGAGCGGAGCAGCCACCCAGGTCGTGGCAGACCCTGGGCAGCAGGCCCCACCCCATCCTCTGTGGGAGGTGCCTGTCCCCTGACTGCCCCTGCCCTGCCCTGACCCCCCTCCCCGGGGACCACCGGAGAGTCCCTGATGGGGCCTGTGCAACCCCTCCCCCATCAACCACCAGACTGGCTCCCGGGACCCCCGAGAGCAAGAGACCAGAGTGGATTAGCTCGGTGCAGGGCACCTCTGCCCCCAGCAGCCTGCCCAGGAGGGTCGCTGTCACTGTTAGCGCTGAGCCTCCTTCAGGACTGACCCTGTTACTGTTACTATGAGCACCCGGCCCCCATTAGGATCGTCCCCATCGCTGTCAGCACGCGGCCGGCATCAGGACGGCCCTGTCCTGTTACTGTCCGCTGGGGCCCTATCGCTCAGCCCCCCATGAGTGACAAGGGCCTGGGTTCCCTCTGGCAGGAAGGCTCAGCCGGGAGGGGACACGTTCCTCGCAAAGTCGAAGGAGCCTGGTGGATGCCTCTGGAAGGGCTTGTCTTTTGACAGGCTTTGCACCCTCTGCCCTGAGGTCTTTGTCACCAGCCCCGATGCCCACCGGTCAGGGTGGTTTAGATCACAGCTTCGAGTCCAACACTACGAACACCTGGGGCCAGAGAATTCTTTGTCTCGGGCCCTTGCTGAGCGCCCTCCCAGCCTCTAGCCACTAGATGCAGCCGCCGAAGCTGTGACAACCAGAATGCCCGCAGACATGGCTAAGTGCCCCTGTGTCCAAGCCACACGGCGTCCTGGCTGAGGAGAAGGGCGCCCTTTCAGACCCCAGGTCTGCCGGTTCTGGGAGGGACTGGGAGGGGATGGTGCGCAAGAGCCGCTTAGGGAGACCCCCCTGCCCCGGGGAAGGGGCGGGGCCAGACGGGAGTGCGGGCTTGTCCTGGGGCAAATGGGGAGCCCTGGGAGAGATCAGACAGGAGGCCACACAGCACCCCCCCTCCACGGGGAAGTGGTCTGAATGGCTCTCGAAACATTTGCATAGGACAGTTTGCATTTGGCCGACCCAAGCTTTTGGAACATGCAAATTCCTGGGCTCTCATGGGTGAAAGAAACCCTTTGTGGGGCAAAGCTGGGGCGGGGCGGTTGGGTCCAGGGCTGTTTCCTAGAGCCACCTGGGGAGGAAGAGGGTGCCTCCCTCACCTGCTTACCCCAGACCTCCCACCAGCCACTCCCCCCCTCCCCGGCGGGCATGTGCGTGTCTGCGTGTGCCTGCGTGTGCGTGTCTGCATGCGTGTGTGCGTGCGTGTGTGTGCGTGTGTGTGTGTGTGTGTGCACACTGGCTGGAGGTCAGCTAAAATAAGAGGCGAGTGAGTTAACATAAAACGGAGAAGTATTTGAACGAGTGAAGAATATTTGCATTGTTAAAAACAGAAGAAGTGATTCAAATAGAGATCTACTTGGAAAGAGACGGCTCCCTGCAGGGCGATGGGACGGTGTGACCCCAGGGGGCTGTGGACGCTGGGACGGTGTGACCCGAGGGGACTGTGGGGTGATGGGACGGTGTGACCCCAGGGGACTGCGGGCGATGGGACAGTGTGACCGGGCCGGGGGATGGCTCTCCAGGACACTCGGCTGTCCCTTCCCAGTCCTGGCCGGGCCTGAGCACGGCAGGGAGGCTCCATGTCCCCCTCCTCGGGAAACGGCCAGCAGACGGCCGCCTGGAGGATGGTGCACAGTCCTCCGCGACACCAGGAACTACTGCTCACCGCTCATTTTGATCCTGGGCGGTGCTGAGTCATGCTCTGAAATCCTGAAGACCGCCACGGAACCTTTCTTACCTCCGTTCCCAGCGGCAGTGGGTTGGAGGGTGGCCCTCAAAAGATATAACCACTCAGGACCTACAAACGTGACCCCATTTGGTAAAAGGGTCTTTGCGATGTCTAGATGAGATTGTCCTGGAGTAGGGTGGCCCTAAATCCCACGAAAGCAGCCTTTCAAAGGAGAGGGGAGCACACAGACACAGGGGGTGCCGTGGGCAGACGGAGGCAGAGAGAGGAGCCAGGAGGTGCAAGCCCAGGACCGCCTGGAGCCCCGGGAGCTGGGGAGCAAAAAAAGATCCTCCCCGAGAGCCCAGAAGGAAGGTGGTCCTGCTTCCAGCCCCAGAACCAGGAGACAATACGGTTCTGTGGTTTGAAGCCCCTCAGTTTGTGGGGTTTTGTTACGGCCGCCCCAGGAAACTAACACACTGAGTCTCCGGCTGTGTTACTGCTGCAGGATTCCCTGTATCTGTGTATCTGCACCGCGCACGGTGCACGGCCCTGGGGTCCCCTGTGTCCCCAGGCAGCACACCGCACACCTGTTGTGCACCCCGCCTTGGGCTTGGCAATTACTTGGGGTGATGGTCACACGTAAAGCTGCCTGTGCTTTTTAGCAGCTGCCTGAGGCCAGTTCCCCCGTGTGCATGTGTGAGATTTATTTGACGGGCTCCTCTCGGCGGACATGGAGGCTACTTCCAGCCTCTGGCTATCTCGAGTACAACTGCAGTCAAAATCCTTGTGCAAATGTTCCTTAGCATGCACGCGCATATATCTGCAGGGAAACCCCTCGGAACGGAGCCGTGGCACGCAGGATATAAATGTTACAACAGTACCCCCCAGAAGCCACTCTGAGTTGCCCCCCGCCAGCAACCTGTATGAGCCCCTTTCTCCCACAGCGTCTCCCACAGTGCCCTTCCACACACGTGTCCTTGCCAACCTCACGGGTTTCCATGGCTTCCTCTCCGTTTCCAACCCGTATTCCCTTCTCTCTCCCTCCCTCTCCCTCTGGCTCCCCTTCCCCTCCTCTCCCTCTTTCTCTCCCTCTCTCTCATTTTGTTGTTCAGTGCAGCTGAGTATCTTTCATATGTGTAAGAGCCCTTGTATTTCTTTTTTTTTGGGTGGGGGAGCTGTTTCTGTCCTTTACCCATTTTCCATTACTTTGTCGGTCTTTATCACATTGGTCTACAGAACCTCTTTATATAGGAATGCGATTAGAGCTTTACCTGTGATTTATGCTGCAGATTCTGTGTTTCATTTCTCACTAGTCTCTTGTGCTTTGTTTATGATGTTTCCATTTGGGCCAGGATTTTATTATTGTTGATCTTTATTGATTTTTTTTTACGTGGCTTCTGAGTTTGGGTTATCCGTTAGAAGACCTTCCCCCACCCAAAACTGTTCAAAGGAACAGTTTTGAACTGGACTTTGAAAAAGGAACTCCTGTTTTCTTCCTGTACGTTGATGGTTTTGAATTTTACAAATAAACCTTTGCTATTTGTGTAACATATGGGGGGTTAGGGAGTGAGGTAGGGATGCAATTTAATTTTTTTCCACAGAACTATGGAGTTGTCTCAGAAGGACCTGCTGAGAATCAGACTTCAGATGGCTTCAGGAATCAGTGTTGCGTCTCCCCTGTTCCAGGTGTTTAAATCCGCATCTGAGACCGTTTCTGGCTCCTGGGCTCGGTCCCATGGCCCCGTCTATCGAGTTGGCCCAGGCTCCAAGTAGTGCGACTGTGTAAGCATTTCAGGTATCTGGTAAAGCTACTGCCGCTGTGAAAAAACAAAACCCAGCTGAGCGAATTTTGGACGTGTGGTGGGCTTTCTCCAGGGGTCCCGAAGCAGGCACTGTGCGGTGCGGCAGACGGAAAGCTCCGGCCTGCTGTGCACGCAGCAGTCTGTCCTGGGCGGAAGGGAGCAGGGTGAGGAGGCTATCCTGGGCAAAACACGTGTGAGTTGGACAAGGTGAGTCTCCTCCAGGTGACCGCGGGGGTCTGCCACAGATGACCTTGCTTGTGCCGACCAGGTGACCCCTCACTGACTCTGAGATGTCATTTCCAGAAGAGGTCAGCCAAAATTAGGTTAGGTCTTGGTTTGGTGACGTGGGGCTTAGCATAAGTGACTCCATGTTGGAGACTGTTGTCTGGCTTTTGACACCTGACATACCCTTCTCTTCCAGAATTTCCCCTAGCTACTCTTGCCATCTATTTTTCCATGTGAACTTTAAGGTCAGCTTGGCTAGTTCTAAGAAAAAAAAACCTGTTGGTATTTTATCAGTATTGCAAGAAATTCGCAGTCTGATTTCAGAAAACTTGACCCCTTCATCCTACTGAGTCTTTCTGGCCAAGAAGAGGTTTCCGTTTCATTTCTAGTCATTCATCCACTGGAGAAAGTGCGTTGGAGAGCTGGCTACACAGCTGTCCGCTTCTCTTCTGTTTATTGCCGGACACTTACCTGGGTTGTTGCCTTGTGGACAGGGCATTTTCCCGGCACACAATGCCCCTCATTGCTGTTTGCACCAGAAGAAGCCCCTTGGTCCTCATCAGTGCGACACAGGCCTCGGGGCTGAGTTCCTGCGCTGCATGGCGGTCCCCAGTGGGTTCTCTGGGGTGTGGACCGGCACCCACCGCCTGCACTCAGCCCTCCTGTCCTTGAGTGCAAGCGTGCGGCCAGTCCCCCAGAACTGTATTAAATAGCAGGTGAGAGTCTGGCTTTCATCTGAGTGCTCCCAAGCTTTGCTCCTTCCCCACAACTCAAGCACTTTGGTTGAGACCCGTTACATATGCTTTTGCCATATCCTTCTTACTCAGGCTTTAAAAAAAAAAAGTGTAGATGCTGATTCTATCAGACATCTACACCTGTGGAGGTAACCTCATGATTTTTCTCTTTTGCTCTCTGAACGTGGAGATCTATTTTAAGAGGTTTCCTGATATGAGACCATTTTTACGCCCCCAGGTCGTGGCTGATTAGGTTTCACACGTTTCTGTGTTGATGTTCATTCATGAAAGGGGGGTGTGGTCTCTTCTCTGTGCTTATCTCACTGGGTGCTGGTGTTACTCCTGTGCTGGCTTCATAAAAGGAATTTGGGAATTTGCTTCCTTGTCAACACTCAGTGCAGCCATTGAGGTGACACTGAGGGGTGTCTGTTGCTCAAGGGCGTAGTGGAATCACCTGTGAAGCCGTCGGGGCCGGGAGCCATCTGCAGCTTTGTTAGCGTGCCAGCATTTCAGTCCTAGGGGTCCACAGCTAAGATCAGCAGAATAGTGAGTGGATGACTTGGTAGGAATACACCTCATGCAGACTTTTTAAATTATGGGGCACCTGGGGGGCTCGGTCAGTTAAGCATCTGACTTCAGCTCAGGTCATGATCTTGCAGTTCATGGGTTCAAGCCCCATGTCGACATTTGCACTGACAGCTCAGAGTCTGGAGCTGCTTTGGGTTCTCTGTCTCCCTCTCTCTCTGCCCTTCCCCCATTCACACACACACACACTCTCTCTCTCTCTCTCTCTCTCTCTCTTCTCTCTCTCAAAAATTAATGAACATTAAAAAAATTAAGGAAACATTGAAAGACACTCCAAATCTTCAAAAAATCAAGCATAGAAATTCCTCAAAAAACTAAACATAGAATTACAGTATGATCTAGCAATTCCACTCTGGGCATGGACCCAAAAGAATTGAAAGCAAGGGCTTAAACACACAGATATCTGCACACCCATGTTTGTAGCAGCATCGTTCCCAATAGCCAAAGGGTGGGAACGCCACACATGCCCCTCCGTGGATGAAGGGATAAACAAAACATGGTCTATCCATACAGTGGACTAATTGTCAGCCTTAAAAAGGAAGGACATCTGACACCTGCTACAGCGTGGATGAGCCTTGAGGACGTGATGCCCAGTGCCCTACGCCAGACACCCAGGGACCAACACTGTTCTGGGGGCTGGAGGAGACAGAAAGTCGAGTGGAGGCCGCTGGGAGCTGGGGGAGGGGGCCCAGGTCTCCGTGTTTAATGGGGACAGAGTTTCAGTTTTACAAGCAGAGAGGAGCCCTGGGAATGGAAGGAGGCGGCGACTACACAGCGGTGTGGACGTGCTCCATGCCACTGAGCTGTCCGCTCAGAAATGGTGACGGTGACAGGGGCGCCTGGCTGGCTCAGCCGGTTGAGCGTCTGACTCTTGGTTTCAGCTCAGGTCATGATCTCGCGGTTCGTGGGTTCGAGCCCCGCGTCGGGCGCTGCGCTGACAGTGTGGATCCTGCTTGGGATTCTCTCTCTTCCTCTCTCTCTCTCTGCCCCCCCCCAACTTGCACTGTCACTCTCTCTCTCTCAAAATAAATAAACATTTTAAAAAACGGTCAAGATGGTAAACTTTATGTTATGTGTATTTTACCACAATCAAACAAATAAATAAATGAAACAAAAAGTTCTTTAACTTGTTAAAGTAAACAAAAAGGTATTGTTAGAAAAATAATTTTTTAAAGGAGAGAAGAAAAACGCAAGCCCTGGCTGTCGGATCTGCTGCCCGTGCATCCCGTCGGAGGGGCCGTCCCTGAGGCCCCCCTCCTGCACACGTCCTCCATCGGGGTCCAACCCAAGAAGGCTCGGGGGAGCCCTCCAGCTCTGGCTGTGGTTGTGTATGGTACTTCCCAGCAAGCTCGTTTTCCACGCAGTGCCGCTAAGCTGACCTCCTCTTTCCAGACATTTCCACCAACACATGTTACCAGAAGCTTCGTCTTTGGTTCTTATTTCATAAACTCAAGAGTTTAATTCCCAGTTCTCCAGGGTCACTCTGAGAAGCTCTGAGAAATGGGGCACTTTCTGCTCGGGGTGCGAGGACCCTCTTCCGGAAGAGGCGTGGCCGTCCTAGGGAATGTCCTCCCTCGGGGGGGCGGGGGGAGTCGCTCCCTGACAGTCCCTGGAAGGGCCACAGCGGAGCAGGAAGAAGTCTGTCTCATCTCCCAGGAGGGGCGGGAGGTCAGCACAGGCCCACGCACAACTCACAGGGTCCCAGAGCACGTCTGCCTCGTCCTCTCCCGCCCCCGGAGTGAGATGGACTTTCTCCGTGCGGTGACACAGTAGTTACACAGCTGTCCTGAGAGTTCACACGCTCCAGAAAAAGCCGTCCTTCCGTTTCCTGCTTAATTTTATTCTGCGTGTCATGAGCAGAGCTGACTCCCTGAAACAGCAGCTCAGAGATGGGGACGAGAAGGGCCGGGGGGAGGCGCACATGGAAACATTTGTAAGGGCTGTAAGGTCATGCCGCGGCGCCAACGCATCGTGAAAAAATCCCGCATGTGAGACGTGGAGACTCGAAGGCGGTGTTTCCCCCATAGAGCTGTCTTCTGTCCGGCAGCTAAGAGGGGGGGACATGGGCGCATCACGCCCGCGACAGCTCCCTATTTCAGTGGGCTTCATTCCAAAGCACCTCTTACAAGTCTCATTTCAATACTGCGAATGATACCCTGGCGGTGGAAGTAAAGCTGCGTGGGCATTTCAAACCTCGGAGCATTTCCGTCTCGTCCGACTCAAACGTGCGCGATGATGTCATGAGGATCGTGGAGGCGAGATGACTTGTTGGGACGGTTTGCGGGGTGGGGACACGGGGAGGGGAGATCTGTTACAGGAGTGCGCTCTCAGATGACTGCTAGATACTCTGAGGCAAACTCTGAACACATTTCACCGTTTCACGCCCGCCCACCTCCCTTGGGTCAAACTGCACTTATTGGCCAGCAGAGGGATGCTCGCGGCCCCTGGGCCTTTGTCGGCCACCTCGGTGCATCATCAGCACGATCGGGGTTCACCAGCCCCAGCAGGAGAGGCCCAGCCCCTACGCCAGTATGGGCCCCCGTGTGGGCCCCCGTAAGGTGGGTGTCAGGCTTGGCAGAGTCCAGCCGCGGCTGCACCAACCAAGGGCGGCTTCCTGCCAGGGCCGCTCCCACAGCTACCCAGTGGCTGGTGGCCACTGAGAGACTCACACAGGGCAGGGGACTCTGGGTTCCCAGGCCCAGGGGAAGGAGTTGGGCAACACCGAGCTTGTCCCAGGGCTTGAGCCTCTCATTTGGACTGAAGACCCCTCCTGCCCAGCACAGGCCTCGCCTTCCTGCATTGAGCAATACACCCCCCTCCCCGTGGCTTGGCTGCCCTGGGGCTGGGGGGGCGCATGAGTGGTGCTTCTCCTTCGGGGAGCCCCTCCCTCCCTCCCTCTGTCTTCCCTGCCCTCCCCCCCGGCCCCCAGCCACCAACAGGCCTCGAATGCCAGGATTTCCACCCCCTGCATCCACGTGGGCCCTGGCGGCGGGGCTGGCATTGCCCACCCCCCTCTTCTGCAGTCTGGCTTTTCCAACTCTGGGCCCCAAATTGAGGGGTGGAAACAGGCTCACCTTGGCAGGGGCTCCCCAGTTCGCCGTGGCTGAATGGGCAAGAGAAGCCCACGGGGCTCGGGTGGACCTGGGGTCTGACTGACCGGGTCACCTCTCCTACCCCTGCCCCCCAGAACTAAGACAAGACGAGGCCGAGTCTGGGGCAGGGGAATTTTCCATGCCAGCTGTGTGGGGGGACAGGGGCTGCCGGCTCCGGGCTGTGGCCAGACACCCCTCCCTTTTCTCAAGTAGGGTCATTTGCATTCCTGGGTACAGCCTGTTCAGTTTCTGTCCCGCCCGGCCCTGTCCTCAGGAGAACCAGTTCCAAAGGGTGCGGCTCTGGCCTGGGAACCCCCGGGGAGTCACCCACTTAGGAGAACACAGGGTGCCAGGGCCCCCCCGGGCACACAGTGACCCCAGTCCACCCCCCCCCCATCCCCAGGGCTTAGCCAACACCCATCTCCACTCCGGGCTGGGAGAGGAGGCAGAAGACTGTCCGTCTCCCACGGAGCCACAACTCAAGGTCAACTTGGATGGGACTGCCGTGCCTGCAGGCCAGGAGGCCACCAGGCTGTGGTGATGATAATAGCGTGTGCTTTTCAGGCCCCTCCTCTGGGCCAGGTGCTCGCCCACTCCGGCTCATGCCTCACCGGGAAGTGGGTGTCCCCGTGCTGTTTGAGAAAGCACTTGACACCCGCCCCACCTGGGAGCACCTCCTGCCTGCTGTTAGCTTCCCAGGGACACATCTGCAGGAAGATGTCCCCGTGGGGTGATGCTGGGGCTGGTCTCTGGGTTGGGAGGGTGGAGGCCCAGGACCCTGCACTGTCGGGGCTGCTTAGAGCCTGGAGATCCTTCTGGAAGACCAAGCTATTGCTGCCGGAAAAATGGCACCCAAGCTTCTCCTCAGGGGCCACCTGAGCCTGCTTCGAGGAGCTTCACGGCGGGCTCGGTGGGAGGAAGCAGGGAGGGCCCTCGTCCCCTGCCTCGGTGACAGGGCCCTCCCTGCGGGGCGGGCTCGCATTTCTTCCCCAGGCGCATCCATCAGGCTGCCCCTAACTGCCCAGGGTAAAGAAAATGCGCTCAAGAGACGCGGCCAGCGGCAGCAAGAGACCTGTTTCCAGGCTTCCCTGTTGGAGGCCGGGGGGCGGGGGGAGGCCTTGGTGAACCGTCAAGGTGCTCAGTGTGACGCCGACAGAAGACAGTGCCTGACCCTTGTCCATCAGCCGGTGGAGAGATGACAGTGAATGTGTGTGCCTGCCCTCAACCCCCCTTCCGGCTTTTCCTCCTCTGCCGTGTCATCCGGATGGCTTTGCTGGACCCTGCACACAGCCCCCACCTTGACTGGATGGGACCCCAGACACCCCGGCTGGCGCTTGAGCCTCAGGGTCTCTCCTCGCCACGGCTGCCACGGGCCCACACACTCATCTCTCGGGTCCCTGTGGAGTCTAGAGCGGCCACGGCAGACGTTTCCTGAGCCCCCACTTCATGCAAACAGCTGCAGCTCACCCTCGGAAAGGCAGAGAGACGGGCAGCCCTGGCAACTCCTTGGGGTGGGACAGTCCCCTGGGATGCGGGTGAACTACAGCCAGCATAGGCCACACCTGGGCAACTGCCAGGGGGACTCAACCACAGGCCACACCCCGCAGCCTACCCTCCGTGGCTCCTAAAGGGAGGGAGACACTTTCTTGTCCAGTGTAGATGAAACTGTGCGTTCCCTACAAGAAGATACGTCCCTGTCCTACCCCTTGGTGCCTGCGACTGTGACTTTATTTGGCAACAGCGTCATAGCAGATATAATTAGTGAAGATGAGGTCAGGCTGGAGTAGGTGGGCCCTGAATCCAATGGCTGGTGTCCCTACAAGAAGAGAGGACACCCGGAGACACGGGGAGAATCGCCATGCTGAGGTCAGAGGGACTCGTCCCCCAAGCCAGGAACTCCAAGGATGGCCAGCGACACCAGGAGCAGGGAGAGAGACAAGGAGCACATTGTCCCCCAGACCTTTCAGAGGAAGCACGCCCTGCTGACGTCTTGATTGAGGGCTTCTGGCCGCCAGACCTGTGAGAGAATACATTTCCGTGCTTTAAGCCGCGCCATCTACGGGACTTTGTGACAGCCACTCTAGGAAACGAACCAACCATAATTTACGTCCAGCACATTAATGGACGTAGTGTATGGCTTTGGAAGGAAGCCCCTGGAAGGACTGGGACCCCTGTTCTTCCCTCCCCGATGGACTCTCCCCAACTTCCCGACAGGTACAGGGCTCGGAGCACCACAGCTCGCGCATGGAGACCTGCCCCAGCCCGTAACACCCTGGGGCTGCGGGCGCGGACCCCAGGCCTCCCTCGCCTGGGGCCGGGCAGCTGTCCTAAATTGCGAGTCCTCCCTCTTCCTGCTGGTCGGCCATGAGAGTTCACCACAGAGAACCTTTTAGGGGTCACTGCCCAGGGCGGTCTTCTCTGAGCCTTCCCGCCGCGGTGACCCTCCCTCCTCTCTGTGCCACACCAGCCCGCCTTGGCACGTCTTCCTCACCCCCACCAGGTGCCCTGGGGCGCCCACGGGGCAAGTCAGGCATGGGTCTGCATGTCCTGTGCGGTGTGGTCCAGGTGGGCAGCCTGAGGAGGCAGCCAGCTTATGGGCACGGTGGAAGGGTTGCCTGCCCCCCCCCACCCCCACTCCTACCTGGGCCAAAGCTGGGCCACAGCATTCCCTGCACTTAAAGAGGTTGGGGAGACATGGCTTGCGTGCCCGGGTTTGCGATGAGCTGCCTTCCTTTCCTGCCAGCGCTGGGATCCCAGCGGAAGGCACAGCCGTTGACACTGTCACTTGTGACTCAGGACCTGGAGTTTGTGCACGTCAGGATTAGAGGAGATGCTTGGATTCTCGGCAAGGACGGGCGGCGCCGCGGAGCTGCGTGGTGAGCCCTGCAGGACCCTGGGCGAGGGGAGGGGACGGAGGGGAGGACGTGTGCAGTCCCCTGAGCACCAGAACCCTCCCAGCCGAGCAGAGCCCCCCAGCTCTCCCCCTGGGGCTGCCCGATTCCTGCCCAAATGGACACTGAATCTCTTTTCTTCAGAAGGGAGGTGGGGGCTGGGCTTTGTAAGCATCTCCTGACCCCTGCCACCCCCCGGCCCAGCGCGGCCCAGAAAGGGGACAGGACTCCCTGGGAGGAAAAGGAGCGGAGGAAGAACGGGAGGAGCCCAGGACCTCGGCAGGAGCTCCATAGCGCGACAATGACAACGGATGTGAGTGGGGAGTCATGCCGGCTGCTGGTGCCTGTGTGCGTCATTGAGAGCAGGCGGATGGAGGGAGGGGGGAAGAATATCCACTCAGGAGGTGGGAGGGAGGGCCCAGGAGGGAGGCACTCTCTTCCTCTCGCCTGGAGAGAACCGCCACCAGCAGGCACAGGATGTCCTTGGGGCTGGAAGACCCCCCCAGGACCCCCACCCGAGCCTCGTGCCCCGGGCGGGTCCGTCCCTACATATACACCGGGACCCCCGCCCACACCGCATGCTTGCAAACAAGAGTCCAGTCCGCTCACTGGAGCCGAGCGCCCCCCCAGCAGAGGCCAGACCCTCTCCGTGCGACTCCGGGCCCTGCAGGGTCTGCCCCCACCGCCGGGATCCGTCCCCTGGCCTCGCCCTCACTCCCGTGCCTGCAGCCTTGCTGACCCAGCTCATGCCCCACTGGGCGCCTGTTCGGCCCTCCGCTCAGAGGGAGTCCCACAGCACACATGGTCTCTCTCTCAGGTGTCCCCCAGCCAGGGCAGTGCCATCCTCCACCCTGCACTCGCCTGCCTTTCCTACTTGACTGGCTGGTGGTCTTGCTTGCTGGGACCTGAGTCCCATGAGGTCAGAGAGTGGCGGTCCCCGGTGTCGCCCTGGCACCAGGCACATGGTAGGCCTCGATAAAGTTGTTGAAGGGACACGTGAAGGAACCGATGAATGAATGAGTGTCCACTGAGATACTTCCAGGCCCAGGAAGTCCATCCCCGGCTCCGGGAGCCCCGCTCCCTGGCGGCCCGGTGACTCCTCCCATTCACAGCCATCTGCCCAGCCAGGGACAAGACAGCCAGCCAAGCAATGAGACAACAGCATTCCTGAGAACATGTTTTCTACAGCTCCTTGGAAACAGGTACTTGACGGCGGCCCATGTGCCAAACACACCCCCGGGGCCTGCTGCGGGAGAAAGCCCCGGCTCACGGGTCGCGGGCACCCTGCAAGTCCTAGAGCTAACTTGCCCTGATTCGGACTCTTACAAACCCTGACTGGCCTTGTACTTGGCCAGGATCGACGGCGTGCACTCATCTGGGCCCACACGCCTCACCAACGGGCCCTTTGCCAGACTTTATACAAACGACCCTGTTGTACGTCATCCCTTCATTGTTCATTGCTTATCTTTCCTGAGTCTTCGGAAAGCCTGCCAGCCACGCAATCCGAGGAGAGCTGTTCCGAGCCGCTTTTTCAGCATCCTCTGGCCTTTCATTTGCCAAAGGGAGTGCGGCCCCAGCTGCCGAGCTCCAGGAGAGGGGCGGGCTGCGCCGTTACTCCCCCTGCCCTTTCCCTTCCGCCTCTTAGCTACGGGGGCCCCCCTTGGCCGGCCCCCGCCATGTGGCCACACTGCAGGCGCGACCCCAACGGGAGGCGGGCAAGGCCCTGGGAGCAGCCCTGCCCCCCAGCCAGCCACCCCTCCTCCTTCCGGTGCAGAGGGGGCGGGGCTCCACAGAGGGGGCGGGGCTCCACTCAGCCGGCGAGGCTCTGCGCAGGGGGCGGGGCGCCACTCGGGGGGGGCGGGCTCTGGTGAGGGGGCGTGGCTCCACGCAAAGGGCGTGGCTCTGCAGAGGGGGCGGGGCTCCAGCAGAGGGCGAGGCTCCGCGGAGGGGGCGGGGCTCCATGGGGAGGGCGGGGCTCTGCAGAGTGGGAGAGACTCAGCGCAGAGGGAAGGAACCCCATACAGAGGGTGGGGCTCTGCGGAGCTGCCAGGGCCCCCCCTGCACAGAGGCCAAGGCACTGTAGAGAGGGTGGCAGGGCTCACAAGTACTCTGAGGCCTCTGGCAGACTCTTCTCAAGCAACCGCATCGCCAGGGTATCCCCTTCACTGCTCCCAAGATCAGGGACACCCGCTCTTTCCACTCAACAGCTGATGGAAAAGGCACGCGGGTTCTCTGGGGGCTCCTGGGCCAGGAGACCTAAGTAACCAGGCCATGGGGACATCACAGGCTCGCAGACAAAGACAGCAGCCACTGGCCACACACACTGGCGGGAAAGAACAAGCCCCTTTGTCTGTCGTCGCTAAGACTAGACAAAGCCAAGGAAAATCCACTAACAAAGGCACCAGGTTAATTCTGCCCCCAAATTCTGCCCTCCAGTTCTGACCCTTGGAACTCCCCAGGAGTCTGCTGACCCCACAGCTCCGGGGCGACGGTGTGGACCAGTGATGTCCGGGGCTCCATGGAACAGAACCACACGCGTCTTTTTAAAACAGGTGCCGTTGTATTTCTCAATAGCAGCAAAATGGGCTAATATTTACTTTCCTAAAATACATTTTTAAAAATTCATAGGAAAAGTTCTAAGCACGTAGAAATGTGTCTCAGGTGCCCTAATGAAATGGAGTGCCACACTTTAAAACACGAGAAAACCCCTTGAGAAAACCCCCTGGTAGCAACTCACACTTGCTCACACTGTAGTGTCAGTGTCCTGGGGCTGCCGAACAAAGCGCCACAGGCCAGGTGTCTTAAAAGAGAGAAACTTGCTCTTTCCCAGTGCTAGAGGCTGGAGGTCGGAGATCCCGGCGTGAGCAGGTCTGGGTCCTCTCTCAGGTACATGCATGCTGTCTTCTCCCTGTGTCTTCACATGGTCCCCCTGTGTGTGTCCGTGTCCCCACACTCTTCTCGTAAGAACACCAGCCAGGTCAGTTAAGGCCCGTCCGACGACCTCACTTTACCTGAATCACCTCTGTAAGGGCAATACTGCCACATTCGGAGACTGGAGGTCAGGGCTTCACGATACGAGTTTGGAGGAGGCGCAACGCAGCCTGTGAACCTTCTCGGCTCTATCGTGTCAAACTTTGCACATGTCAGTCCGTGCGATCCCAGCCCTTTGGGGTGTGGAATCCCAGAATCCCCACTTACAGAGGAAGAAACTGAAGCAACGGGTATTAATGCAGCTTTTCCAACTGAAGGTCAGGTAGCCGCAGTCTGTTCAATAGTGATTGCCCATGACACGAGTCTAACCTCATAACCGACACATCTCCGCAACACTATTCGGAACAGATTGCCCGCGAGACACTGACAGTGAGGGCTCAGGCTCACTCCCAATGAGCCAGGGGAAGCACTGACGATCGCAAAGCACGAGCTGGGCCTGCCCCGTGCATCTGATACCAACTCTCGGAAGCAGGGGCCAAAGGCGTGCAGGAGCGCCCCGGACAGGCAGCTGTGTCCCCTCCTGCGTTACTCACACAGCTCCAGGCTCTTCCAGCCTGGTTTCTGGGACCCCCCACCCCCACAGTGTTGATAGACACCTCAAGAAGAGTTTCAGAATGCTCCAGGGGCCCCTGGGTGCCTCAGCCGTTTGTTTGAGTGTCCGACTCTTGATTGTGGCTCAGGTCACAGATCTTGATTGAGATCAGGTGTGATCTCACCATTCGTGGGATGGAGCCCAGTGTCGGGCTCTGTGCTGACAGCTCAGAGCCTAGAGCCTGCTTCAGATCCTGTCTCCCTCTCTCTCTGCCCCTCCCTCACTCCCACTCTGTCTCTCTCACTCTCTGTCAAAAATAAATAAACATTAAAAAAAATTTAAATAAAGAAAAAGAAAAGAATTCTGCAGATAAAATGCTCTTGTGTTTGGGGAAGTGTGGGGGTCAGGAATGACAGGTAAGTCGTCAAAATCATAATTTGAGCTCCTCAAAGTTTGGTCTATGTCACTACTTCCCAAACTGACCAGCCGGGGAACCCCAGGCTCAGGATATGTCACACCCAAGCAAACTATAATTGACAGCCAGAGACAGTGGTCTCGACAAAATATTGCTGCAAAAAATGATCAAAATTAGGTCAAATGCAGTAATGTATATTTGGGGGTTCTTAAGAGAGAAACACACATGCACATATATGTGACTGCACACAGAAGATACATATGTGCGCGCACGCACACTCAAACACGCACACTGGTTGCCCAACTCCTCCAATGCCTGGATTGAGTGTGGCCACAGATGTCGGGCAGATCCTGCCACCACTGTGGAGACGGTAGGTTTTGGGGGGACCCCACGACCAGCAAGCCAAAGGCAGTGAGGCCCAGACAGGCTGTATGTAGTTCATCTGCCGTAGCTCCCAGCTGCCAAAGCGGTGCTGGGTGGGCTCAGGGGAGGCACTCGGATGGAGGGCCGGTGGCCCTGCTGGGGCTGTTGGGCGTGCTCGGCCAGAGACCACAGTCCAGCTGCTGCACAGGGCAGGCCTGCCGAGGCTGCAGGTGCGAGCGGGCCGTGGCGGCTGGCCTGAGGGGAAAGGGTTAACATCAAGGGCCATCCCCTTCCACCAAGTGGCAGGAGCAGCCAGAGGCAGCCCTCCCCAGTCCTCGGGGGCGATTGGTGTTTGCACTTTGCACAGGAAAGGCCTCAGGAGGCGTGGGCTGCAGGCGTTTCTGGTGCAGTGAGGAGTCTGGGTGTGGTCCAATCCCCAAATCCATCACTCAAGTAAATGACTCACCTCATCGATTGTTCAGAGATGGAACCAGAACTGGGTGAGGAACGCCCCCCAAGTGGGCACCTACTGGAAGATTCTCCCTGCCAATGCAGAATCCATCTCCAGTGAGCGGGATGCGGGAGCCGGGCCGAGCCAGGACCCGGAGCTCCGCCCCAGCGTGCGGGTCCCTGGGCCGGACTCCACTCCCGCACACACTGCTACACAGCACTATTGTGGCAGCGGGCGGACGGGGCTGCGTCCAGGTCACCCGGCCTCGTGGCCCCACGACCACCAGGAGCGCTAGAAGGCTCTGATGGAGCCCCAGCCCTTGGGGTCTGTCCCAGACAGGCTGTGTCAGGCTAAGGACCGCCCGCTTTATAAGAAGTGTCCCAGGTGAAGTCCAGGGCATTCCACGGCTCTCCCTGTGTCGGCCTTCGTCTCCCCAGAGACAAAGTCCTGTTCCCTTCCTAACGAGGCCTCCTGGGACGGAAAGGCAGGCAGATGAACCTGCCGTGTTAGTTTGCCGTAACATGTCCCAAGTCCTAAAGCCTTCCGATGTCAGCAGCCGACGCTGAAGCCCCAAGGTTGAAAGCAGTGCCAGCCACTGAAAATGCGACGACTGAGTGACAGGCTTTCCCGGGGAGCGGCCCCTCTCCCCCCGCCCCCGGGCCGTCCGACTCCGAGGGAGGGCCATGTGCGAGGACATCGGTGGGGCTCTGTTCCGTGCAGGGGGATGACACCTTCACAGCTTCCGCACGTCCAGGTTGTCAGGCTAAAAACAGCAGCGTCGCGCAGCCCACACTGGGCAGCCCCCCCCCCCCCGCCCCGCTGCCGGCTCTGCCTGCTGGTTTGTTTCAGATGACAAGTCCACACAGCGCCGCTGCCGCACTCGGGGCCCCCAGGCGCACGCCCACACACGGCCAGGCTTGTGCACACCCGGGCAGTCACGTAGCAGGACAGGGCCATGGGGCCCTTGTGCGAAGGCAGCCCTGCCCGAGAGATCCAAGGCAGGGCTCCAAGGGGCCTCTGGAATGCACATCCGCAGGGCAGTGACGGGGACCAGCTTCCTGTGGGACGCGCGCCGCGGGCCCCTTTCTCCTCGGGGACAGCCGGGCCTCTGAACGGGAACGTAGAACGTGCTGGGGTTATGCACGTTGAAAGAGCTCTGCAGGAGCACGCCGGCAGCCCCCCGCTGTGTGAGGAGTCCGGGAGGCCAGGCTGGGAAGGGACCTGGTCTGGGCACCCTCGGGGGCCAGCGGGCCCTCTCTGCTCCCCCTAAGGAAAGGGTCAACGCCCCCTGTCGCCTGCTCCCTGCCAGTCATGGAGCTCTCCTGGCCCCTTCCCTGCCCGACCAACCATGAGATTCCCCTGGCCTCAGTTTCTGCACCTGCAGAATGGGATGCTTCCGGCAGCCCTCCAGGACATAGAAAATCATGCAAAGCTCCAGGGAAGTGATAGGCTGTTGACAAATGCCTGTCTCTGGGGAGGATAGGGTGATGGGCAAATCTACCCCCGAGTGCTCCTTCCCTGCTAACCCTCAGCAGCCCATTGGGAGCATCCCGCCCAGGCCCTGAGCCCGCATGTCTGGCAGCCAAGGGCATACGGAACCCGTGAACCAGGGGGTACAAAGAATCGTCGTCCAAGGAGGGTGCCACGGGGGCCGTCCCCAGACCCCCAAAGGCTCAGCCACGTGTGCCTAGACTTTGAATGTCTGGCACCCCAAAGCCGTTTTGGACCTTAAAGGTGACTTCCAAGTGGTGAAGCAGGATGGGGGTGCACAGGCCAGCCCCCAACATCCTGGAACACCACGCCAGGCTCCTGCCGCCCCCTCTCTTTGATATGAGAGAACAATAAACTTCTATCTCTTTTTTTTTTTTAAGAATGTGTTTCTAGGCTGTCAGCTCCGTGACAGTTTGGTCTGAATATCCCGTCACCACATGCCCGTGGCCCCACATGCAGGCGGCATCACAGGCGTGCCTGTCGGCTCCCAGACAGTTCGGAGCAGATGGGCCGTGGGCTGCGGCTCAGCCCTCCCGGCCGCCTCCCCGCAGGCTGTCACCGCCTCACAGAGGGGTGTGTGTGTGTGTGTGTGTGTGTGTGTGAACGCCCCAAAAGGCCTGATTCCCACTGACTCAGGGCTCCGGGATCCCACTTTCCTTGTGAAACTGTCATCCACCTGACCTTGGGCCAAAAGTAAATATATTTCAAGAGCTTAAGTAAAACCTCCTTCCAGTGCGGTAGAATTGTGGGAAAGAAGTACTTTTTAAAACAATAATAAACAGAGGTTAAGTGAGTGCCGCGATCGGGGTCCCAAGGAGACAAGCTTGAGGAGGAAGGGAAGGGGCCCGGCCAGCCTGGCTTTCTTCCCCGGCCACCATTGGAAGGGGGCCAGGCTTCTGGGGCGCGCCAGCCCGAGGGTCCTGTGTCCGGGCTCTGGCGGTGGGGGCCCTGAGCCTGGGGAGGAGCCTGCGGTCACCAGGACGGAGCCCAGCACCCAGGAAATAGAAGGAGCGGCCTTGCCCCACATGTAGCCTGAGCCCCAGTGCCCGCAGAATGTGGGGGCCGCGGGCGAGCCTGGGCACCGAGCCCACCCCTCCTCACCGCTCCGCTCTGAGGAGGCCGGGAAGGCAGGAGGCCTGGGCCAGAGCCGGAGACGAGGCAGAACCCACCTGCTGTGGTTGCCCTCCCAGCAGGAAGTGCTGGGGCCTGGTCCTCAGGCCGGAACGAAGAAGCCGTGGAACCTCAGCTCTGGGATCCTTCTTTGAAAAGACAGGCAGGGCAGGAGGCCTGGGGGCCTCAGTCGGTTAAACGTCCAGCTTCGGCTCAGGTCATGATCTCACGGTTATGGGTTCGAGCCCCGGGTCAGGCTCTGTGCTGACAGCTCGGAGCCTGGAGCTGCTTCGGATTCTGGGTCTCCTTCTCTCTCTGCCCCTCCCCTGCTCGCATTCCATCTCTGTCTCTCTCAAAAATAAATAAACATTAAAAAAATTTTTTTAAAGACAGGCAAGGGACAGAGGGCTTTTAAGGCAGTGAAACCGCTCCGTCCAGTACCGTCGCCCGGATGCACGACATGGCACGTTCGCCCAAACCCACACAGTGCACGACACCACGAGTGGACCCACTGGGGACGTGTCAGCTCAGGCACATCGACTGTGACAAGGGCACCGCTCTGGTGAGGGCTGACGGTGGGAGGGACTGAGCTGTGCGAACGCTCCACACCTTCCCCTCAATTGTTCTGTGAACGTAAAGCTTCTCTAAAAAACAGTTGATGACAAAGAAATTTTTTTAAAGGGAGAGGGTTGGGGAGAAACCTCAGAGGAAAGAGCTGCTGTTAAACATGTCCTATGATTTTTGATGTGACCGGCCAGTATCTGTCACTCGAATCTCCTCTCTGAGTCACAGTGATGTCTGCGTTCGAGGACCCAGCCACGCCAGGAAGACTGACCACTCCAGGAAAGGGCACCTGTGGACATGCCCAGCTGGTCCTCAGCACCAAGTGACGGAGAACGTGGAAATGTGCGCCCCGAGTGGCCACACCCTGAATCACATGGCTTGTCACCATCCTGTGCGTCAGCTGAGCAGGAGAGCTGCCTCTGCGCCTGCCCTCACACCAGGCAGAGAGCCTCCGAGCAGGGCCACTTCTCTCCCGACAAGTCTGGGTCTTGGGAGAACAACTGGAACTTTGGTTGAAGTCCCAGAGCCCCCGCCCTCCGGCTTTGCAGTCAGGCCTCCCTGGAGGCTGGCAGGGCAGGGGTGAAGGAGTGAAGGCGTGATCCTTCTGACCACTGTTGCTGGAACAAGAGGACTTGTAGGAACCTCCTGGGCAGTTCTGGAAGCCACAGGCAATGGGGGACAACAGGCGGTCCAGGGAGCCCGGGGCTGTGGCGTTTCCCACCCACAGGTCCTACGTGGACGGCCTCGGGGAGCGGAGAAGACTGTTTCCAAGGCCCGTCCCTAACGGGCTAAGAGCCACAGATTGAGGTGCGCTGGGTGCCGTCTGGTGCAAGCCCCCGTTAGCAGACAGGAACGGGGGCCCCTGTGGGGAAGGAGCAGGGCCGAGGGCCTCAGACGGCGGGGGGGGGGGGAGGGCTGATTCGAGGCCCCTCACCTCCAGAAAATGGCCCCTCCAACTTCAGTCATCACCAGCTCACAACCGGATTTTAGAAGCGGTCATCTGGCCAGTCACGACTGCCCGAACCGGCTTCCCCAGGGCCCGATGCTCGCCAGGAGGTCCATGCCCAGCTCCCAGTGGCCGCCTGCTGGCCGTGCCCGTGTCGGGGCAGGGGGGGTTCACCACGGGAAAGACCCTCTGGCCCTCCTCACAGGCCTGGGACCCCAAGGCCAGCAGGTCGATGACCTCATTCTTAAAAAAAAATTTTTTTTGATGTTTATTTATTTTTGAGAGAGAGACAGAGACAGAGGCGTGAGCAGGGCAGAGAGAGAGGGAGACCCATAATCCCAAGCAGCTCCAGGCTCTGAGCTGTTGGCACAGCGCCCAACTCGGGGCTCGAACCCACAGCTGTGAGATCATGACCTGAGCCGAAGTCAGACATTTAATTGACTGAGCCCCCCAGGCGCCCCCTCGAGTAACCTCATTTAATGGCAGGGTCCCGGGGCGCCTGGGGGGCTCAGTTGGTTAAACGTCTGACTTCGGCTCAGGTCATGATCTTTCTTTTGGTCTGGGAGTTCGAGCCCCGTGTCGGGCTCTGTGCTGACAGCTCGGAGCCTGGAGCTGCTTCAGATTCTGTGTCCCCCTCCCCTGCTCACGCCTCTGTCTCTCTCTCTCTCTCTCTCTCTCTCTCTCAAAAATAAATAAATGTTAAAAAAAATTAAAAACAAAAAAAGAATGGCAGGGTCCCCACACTCACTCCTAACACCAGGGCCTCCGGGACGGGTAAAAAGCCCAGGGGAGGGTCCGGGGCTCTGTGGGCACATTCACGCCTCCTGGGGCCGCACCTCTTGCTCTTACTCCACTTCTCCGGGGTCTGGAGGTTCACCGAACAGCAGCGCTCTCTCGGTGGGAGGACCAGGGAGAGCGTGCTGTGGAAACGTGGACGCCGCGCATGCCGCCAGCGTGGGTGAATCTGCCCCGTCCCGGCAGCGGCCCTGGCTGTCTCGGCAGCCCCTGGCCGCCTGGACGCTCACACCGCCCTGAGTCCTGACTGCAGGGCGAGGAGGCCAGACAGTTCGCCCAGCTCACGGCCAAGCCAGGGCCACACACCCCACTGCCCCGCCGTGGCTGCTGTGCCTCAGGGCCACCGCCACCTTCTGGTCGCGCGGCCTTGTGCCGTGGCTCAATTTACACCTTCCCTGCTCGCTTTCTGAAACATGGGAGCAGGGGCCGCGGCGTTGGCCATAATGACGTGGTCTAGGTCCAGGGAATGACAAACACAGAAGTGCACCGGAGACCCCGGCCCGCTCTCTGGGGCCCTGCCGTCACCAGGAGGCTCTTGTCACACGCTCCTGAGCGGGAGCGAGGGGGACAGGAGGCAGGCCCCCGCGGCTCCCCTGGGGCGGCCCCGACTGCCGTGAGGACCCGGGCAGAAGGGCAGGCCGGTGTCTGGAGAGGACGGACGGGTGGCAGGTGAGCCGGAAAACTCGATCACGCGGGGACGCAAGCAGACGGAAGCCAGATGTCTCTCTCTCTCTCCCTCTGCGCCCACACGCGGATCCGCCCCCTCCAATGACTGCTTCCTCCTCGCCTCTGGAGATCAAAGAAAGGCACGGCTTGCCTGGTTCGCCGCCGGGCAGAGGGCAGGGCGCCGAGGACAGGGCGCCGGCTTTGAGAAGCGTCTCTAGTGGACGGGCGAGTCCACTACGGGGAGGCGCCATCCGCAGAAAATCGAGCCTCTCAGAGTCGGGCACTCAGGATGGCAGGAGGAGTCTGCGTGTGAATGTCACGCTCCCGCCTGGGCGTCCGCCCTCCCCCCGAGGCCCCTGCGCCAGAGGACAGCTGGAAACCCCAGCGGCCACAGGAGGACGTCACCTGCCTCCGGGCCAGGGCTGGCCGGGAAGTCCCAGCTTCCGGTCCCCCCGTTGCGGGTGCGGCCGCTTGGCCAGGAAAGGAAGGGCGACCGTAACCCTCAAGGTCAACACCAGAAAACATGCTCGCCCTTGACCTGCCGGGGGTCACGGAAGACCTGCCCACGGGATCCGGAAGCGTCGTCCTCTGGGCTACACACGGGTCAGGGAGAGGCTGGCAGAGATGGGCCGCGCGAGTGCCGGGACCGCTGTGTCCTTTCCGGGTGTGAATCCTGTGAATGGGGCTCAGACTCAACAAACCACTCACTGGTGTCACAGCAAGGGGCAGTGTCGGCACCCGGAGCGCAGACTCTGGTTGGATCGTTGCTGGAAACTGGGCAAACGCCCTGTCCGCAAGGGCCTCGTCGGCGAAACTGGAAATCCTGTGTTGAGTTACATTTTTAAGAACTTGCCGTGTCAATTTCTGATTCATTATCTGGTGCTCACTGATGAAAGTCCCCAAAACCCAGTGACTTCGAACAGAAACCGTGTATCAGGCTTCCCAGCACTGGGTGTGATTTGGGGTCCTTCTGCTCTCCCTGGCATTCTGGGGGGTGGGGGGTGGGGTGGAAAGGTCCAAAATGGCTTCACTCACATGGCCACAAGTGGGAGCCGGCTGGGGGCCCCGGTTCTCCTCTGCGTGGGGCTCCCCGCGTGGCTGTGTGGCCGGCCTCACAGGAAGGCAGCCGGGTTCCAGGAAGCAGGCACAGGAAGTCCCAGCTTCAGGCCTGGGTTCGGAAGTCTCAGAATGTCCCTACTGCTGCCCGATCCCTTTGACCTGTCCCCAGGTCGAAGCCGGGGGCAAGAATGCCCGAATCCCAGACGAGGTGAATCAGGCTCCACCTCGTGACTCGGGGAGCAAGCAGCTCGTGTGCACGAAGGGGGGAGCCCGAGCCCCGTCTGTGCTGACCAGCTGCTGCAGCCACGTCAGCCTGTGTCCCTGCATGATGACCTTTCCCCACTGTCCAGTGCCAACTTGCAGAGTCAAAGGACAGAGTCTTGGGGACAGTCCCGAGCACATGCCCGCGTCCTGGTGCCTGGTGGCTGGGCCGGTGCGGGCGAGATGACACGGCCTTGGGTTCCTCCGGGAACACCAAGGCCTTTCTTCTACTCTGCAGCTGCCTCGATGGGCCAGGCGGGCTGGGATCCGTAGAGTCACGTCCTTCTCGTCACCCGTACTGGAAGACCCCCTTCCCCACCCGCAGCCCTCCCGGGAAAGCCTTGGCAAAGCCATCGGTCAGTGGAAAGCTACCTGGTGGGGGGACAGGGGGACGCCAAAGATGAGGCCCCCCCCCACCTCTGCCTCTACCTCCGGGCCGGCCCTCTCCACCCCATGGCGGAAAACCAGCCCAGCGCTCCATCTCCCTCCCCGCCCCCCTGCAGTCAGGCCAAACACCAGGGCAGGGGCCCAGGGCTGCTCCTGGGAGCTGGCCTGCTGCCACCTCTGTGCGTCCACACGTGCAGCCTCAGGATTCAGGGCTCGGCTCAGGAGGGAAGGGGGTGGGCTGCTCCCAGATGCTGGTGGCACTGTGGTCTAGAAATGGGTCCTTGCCAAAGTCAAAAGTAGGGAGTCCGGAATGTAACGGAACGGTCACCGTGGCGGAAAGCGGCATCTGGATGTCGCCAATGTACGCAGCACTTAGCAACAAGCCACGTCACTCCTGGAGGGTGTTTCATCTCAGCAGAGTATCAGAGCCGTGCGCAAAGACCCGCCACGTACAAAGACAGTCCGCGTGCAGTATACGCTCTGTCCGGCGGTGAACGGGGAAGGGCGCTCGGAGTCACTGGAATAAGCCAATGGCTAGAAATAAGCGTGTCCCAGACAGGACCACCCACAGCCGGCCCTCCAGCCCCCGGCTCACGGAGCTGTCACATGCGCTCTAGACCTCCGCCAGGCATGGCCCAAGTGAGCGGGCACCGTCCCTGAATCTACCACCGGGTGCTGCCAGGGACCCGTGTGCGGTCGGACCTCACACTCCGTCCCAGCGCCCGTCAGCCTGTGATAGACGTGCCCACCTGGGGATTTGCTTCTGGCCAGTGACCCAGCACCGGGCCAGCCACATGCCATGCAGCTGCGTCCAAACTTAGGTACACTGCGCACCACCGGTCGCTTAAGGGGACTGTCGGTCCACGTGCTGGAATATTCTTCTGCCATTTAAAGGAGCGGCGGACACGTACCTGGAGGGAACAAGAGATCGTTTACCAGGAAATAAGCACATCATAAAACCGTGTGGAGGTTCGATCCCAAGGAAGGTAATAGTGATATATAAGCATTAAAAACTGGACTTTGGGGGACAGTGGTGGCTGGAGGGTCACCCCCAGCGCCCTGGGCCCGAGGACCTGGCAAAAGTCCCTCCTGGGCTGACTCACTGTCTCCTGGCAGGTGACAGTGTGCATCCGTTTCCGTCTGGAGTGGGCAGGGGCGGGGGAGCTCTTGAGAGACGCGCAGTCCCAGCTGTGGGCCTCCCAGGAAGGGCACGCCGCCCAGGGAAGCCCAGAGTTGGCACCTTCTCCGGTCCATCCATGCCTCCCGGGGTGAGCTCCGGGAGGAGGGGGCTCTTTCCAGCCGCAGGGCCCTGATCTCCAGCGGGGTCTAGGCTCCAGATTCGGCAAACCTTCTCTCCCAGCAGCCCCTGCCCCACAGCAGCTCAGAGCTGGAGCCGGGAGCGGTGGCCTCTCCCCTGGGGGCCCCCACACACAGCCCCTGTGCCCTCCCCTAAATGCCCACCTGTAAATGCAAACAAGGGGTGGCCTGTCTCTTGGCGGGGCCCTGCCACATGCTGGGACACTTGCTACAGAAGGGCTGGGTCCTCTGCCCCTTAGAAATGTCCCCACAGAGAGGGCGCCAGAATGGCTCAGTCAGTTAAGCGTCTGACTTCAGCTCAGGTCATGATCTCACGGTTTGTGAGTTCGAACCCCACATCGGGCTCTGAGCTGTCAGCACAGAGCCTGGAGCTGCTTCAGATTCTGTGTCTCCCTGTCTCTCTGCCCCTTCCCTGCTCACGCTCTCTCTCTCTCTCTCTCTCTCAAATATAAATAAGCCTTTTTAAAAATTTAAGAAAAGAAATGTCCCCCCAGAGCTGACTTTGGCTGGAGATGCTGTCCCAGGAGCCCGAGCCCAGGGCCGGCTTCCATACCTGCTTCTGCTGCTCGCAGCTCACGGCCCTTAGGAAACTTTCTGCTCTGGGTGTTGTTTAGTTGAGGTATAATTTGTGTACCAGAAACCACACCCATTTAAACTACAAATCTGTGCGTCCAACAGATGTCTAAAGCCGTTAAACCACCACCACAATGAAGATGTAGGACATTCCCATCACCCTCAAAGTTCCCTTACGACCCACTTCCTCTCACCCCTCTCTGCCCCAGGGAACTTTCCGTTGGCGGGGTAAGCACTGGTGTAAACTTTCTAGAGGCCACGAGGCAAATGCTATCAGCACCTTCAATGACCACCCCTCCCCTCCAGCCTCACCGGCCTGCTCCTCCTGGAACACCGAAGCATGCCACTGCCCCAGGGCCTTTGCATGTGCTCTTCCCCTTGCCTGGATGGCTCTTCCTCCAGGTGGCTGCTTCCTCACTTCCCCCGGATCTGTGTTCAGATGTCATGCTGTCGGGGAGGCCTTTCCCATCCCGTGTTAAATGGGCTACACACCGTCTCCCCAGCACTTTGCCTTACTTCCTGGCACACCGGGCTTTACACATTTGCTCGCCCTTGTTGGTAAGCTCTGGGTTTACTGCTCTGAAACATCATTTCAGCTCCTCCCACCTCCATCACACAGGCAGGAGGGAGGGTTGGGAATGCCCCAGGCAGCCAGTGCACACGCCATCCCCGCAGCCTGCCTGGTGCATTAGAACCAACACACCAGGGAGAGCACAGCACAGAGCGCCATGGGGGAGGGATGGGGAGAGGGGAGGAGTTTGGATTTTCCAGCGACAGCATCCCAGCCAGTCTGGGCCCCAGGGCACAGGCCACCCTCCCGGGGTGAGGGACACTTGCCTGCGTGGGGCAGAGTCAGACCCTGGGCTCAGATCCCAGCTCGGTGTGACCTGCAGTGACACACTTAACCTCTCTGTGCCTCAGCGTCCCCCTCCGTAAACTGGAGTTAATAACAGTGGCTCCTTTGTGGAGTCGTGCGAGGAGCCGCCGGTCCCGGCTGTGAAGGTCACATATCACTGCTGCACTCTCCGTGTTAGGTGACCCAGGTGGGGCGGGGGGCCGCGAGACAATAAAGGAGTGGCTGGAGGCTCGGGAGTCACCCAGGAGGGGTGAATGGGGGCTGCAGCCCCACAAACCCACCTCCCTGGACCAGAGTCGGTCACTCCACCCCTGCTCACCCTCCACCCCCTGCCCTGCATCCCCAAACGAGGGCGGATAGACAGACAGGTGCACGGTGGGGCCTAGATCATCAGAGAGCAGGAAACACCCCCGACCGCAGGGAGCAGTTCCCCACACAGACGGCGGCGCTGCGACCGAGGAACGGGGTGTGAGAGTGGATTTCCCTCCACCCAGGAAGGGGTTCGCCGGCCGCCCGCTCCCGGATCGCTCCTCCAGCCACGGTCCTCCGGGGCCAGGACGGAGCCCACTGCGTCGTTCTCCGGAACGGCCCCTACGATCCCAGCTCACAAGCCAGCCTATTTCATAAGGAGCTTAAACGGAGAGTCCCCTCCACCCCTTTAGACACATTCAAACGTCAGGCTATTTTTACAGCAGTTATGTAAGCGTTCCCTCTCGTTCATTGATGGTAAACGCTTCCCTGTGAATGGTATTTCTATTTAGGGCAGAGTTTACTCCTGTCCTGCCAGGAACAAGGGCTTGGCTCCCCTTTCAAAGGCTGAAGCCCTACACCAGGGCCTCGGGCCTCCGTGGGCTCAAGCCACACAAATGTGATGTGGGCTCGGGGCCGAAGCCTTGTCTGGGCCGCGAGGGCTCAGCCAGCAGCCGGACAGCGGTGTGGCTCCAGGCCCTCCACGCCCGGCCCGGGGGCTCGCGGTCGGGGCGAGGGCGCTTTGTGCCTGTGACCTGTGCCACCGGTCCCAGCGCCGGTCGGGAAGGCCTGCCCTGGCCCGCGAGGCCTGACGACACATGTCAAACAGCCACCTTTATTTATATGATCCCGAATGTGAACCTGAGGCTCTGGGGCAGGCGAGAAACAGACATCGATTCACTCAGGGCTGATGGACGCCACCGCCCTTCCTCGCGCTCACAAACGCGCGTGTGTGACCTCGGTTCCAGGCAATTCTGGCACGGTTTAGCTCGCTTCCTGTGACGACCACGCTGTCCCACCCCAAGGGCCCTCGTGCCCCACCGGAGCACAAACTGGGAGATCGTGACCTGAGCGGAACTGAGCCGCTTCACTGACTGAGCCCCCCAGGTGCTCCAACGGGTTTTCATTTTAACGAAGTCTGGTATATCAGTTTTTCCTTTTTTTTTAATTTTTATAATGTTTATTTTTGAGAGACAGAGAGCAGCGGGGGAGGGGCAGAGAGAGAGGGAGACCCAGAATCCGAAGCAGCGCCAGGCTCCGAGCTGTCAGCACAGAGCCCAACGCGGGGCTCGAACTCACGATCCGTGAGATCATGACCTGAGCTGAAGTTGGATGCTTCACCGACTGACCCCCCCAGGCTCCCCTATCAATTTTTCCTTTGATGGATGTGATTTTTGGTGTCAAGTCTGGAAACTCTCCCCCTTAGACCCTGAAGATTTTCTGGTTTTTCCTGAAGGTTTTCATATTATGTTTCACATTTAACCTGTGATCCATTTGGAACTAAATTTCGTGTTCAGTGTGAGGCTTCCCTCAAGCCCACGAATCTGCCGCTGCTCCCACCCCGTGTGGAAGCCTGTCCTTCCCCCGTGGAATCGCTTTGCGCACCGGCGGTGATGGGCGCGGCTGGGTGCCTGCGCCGCTGCGCTCCCCTCCGCGTCTACGTCGCTAACGGACACCACGCTGCTCAGATCACCAGAGCCTTAACCGCGAGCCTTCACACGGGATGGGGCGCCTTCTGGATTTTTGAGCCTGTGAATGTATCTCTCATTCAAATGTGAGAAAATAAACATTTTTAATTAACAAAACCGGACTGGGGGAATGTTCTCTTCCTTTCCTTGCATCGCTGCCAGGTAGGAGGGCGTTCCCATGGAGAGCAGCGTTCGAAGACGCTTCAAGCACCGTCGCAACGTGCTTCTGGTTGTCAGCTAAGGGGGACAGCCGAGGGGGAGGGGGCAAGGGCCCTGTGCACAGGCGGTGGCCTGGGGCGCAGAGCCGCTTGGAGACCCTGCCCCTTCGGACCAAGACACACGGGGGGACGAGATGTGCGGCACCGCTGGCTTCTCTGCTGGGACAGGGCGCCTGTTTCCGCCACCAGGGGCTCATGGGGGCACCGAGGGTGGCTCTGGACTTCCCGGTCTGGCTGTACCGGGCCCACAGCAGACGCGGTCCAGGCGGGCAGGCTCCCAGGGCGAGTGTGAGTCCTTGGGCCGAACGCCCCGCTCCTAAGTCAGAACGAAGGAACGGCCGGTCGCCGAGCTGCGGCTTTCTTCCGGGCTCCATTCGCCGGTACCAGGACCTGGGCCGTTAGCTGTCCTCCCGTCAAGCAATGAAGCAAATAAGAATCATTAAGAAAATGCACCCCTGAGCGCCGTCAGGTGGTTTTATAGTTCAGGCTTAGGGAAGAAAGGGTTAATCGTTGTGCAAGGTAGCTCAGAACGTGTTTCAGAAAGTCCAGAAAAATTAAAACACAGGTGTTAGTAGCCTCCCAAAGCCTTGCTCGACGGTGCACTCAGTCCAGCCCGACAGACGCTTGCTGTCTGCAGAGCTGCACTGGGCTGAGCACGGGCCAGGCCAGCTCGGCGCCTCTGCTCCCGGCTAAGTGGCCGCCTAGCAGGACGCACCCCTCCGCTGCTTGGAGCAGGACCCACCTGGACCACCGGGCCAGGATCTGCATGCAGGGGAGCTTTCAAAACGCCCCGGACAGGCCAGCCAGATCTCCTGGGGCTGGGACCCAAGTGAGAGCACCTGCTAAGCCCCCAGGTGCCCTGCGTGCCCCTCCGGGGCAGCCATGGACCAGGGTTCCCAGGAAGGCGAGGTCAGGGAGAACACGTGGGCGTGCTCACTGCCCAGCGGGAGGAAGCCGGTGAGCCAAGTGTGAAAATGACGAGAACAAACGCACCAAGAGGAAAACACCTGAGTTGGGTTCCTAGGGTTTCCAGAACAGATTTCTACAGACTTGGTGGCTTAAAAAAAAAAAAAAAAAAAGGAATTTCTTCTTTCTCAGTGCTGGAGGCCAGAAGTCTGAGACCAAGGAGTCACCACAGCCCTGCTCCCTCTGGAGGCTCTGGGGAGGACGCTTCCTGTCTCTTCCAGCTTCTGGGGGTCCCTGGGGACCCTGGCAGTGACCCCTCTCTCTCTGCCCCATCTTCTCTGTGGGCCTGTCTGCTGTCCCTGCCTTGCTCTCTTCAGAGCACACGTGATGGTTTCTGGGGCCCGCCCACTAATCCAATAAGCCCCTCCTGCTCTCAAGATCCTTTCTTTTTTTTTTAATGTTTATTTTTAAAAGAGAGACAGTGTGAGCGGGGGAGGGGCAGAGAGAGGGAGACCCAGAATCCAAAGCAGCTCCAGGCTCCGAGCTGTCAGCACAGAGCCCGACGCGGGGCTCGAACCCACGAACCGTGAGATCATGACCTGAGCCGAAGTTGGACTCAACTGACTGAGCCACCCAGGCGCCCCCTTTCAAGAATCTTAATGTGACTGGAGCTCCTGGGGGGCTCAGCCGGTTGAGCGTCCGACTCTTGACTTTTGGTCTGGTCATGATCTCACAGTCGTGAGAAGGAGCCTGCCGTGGGCTCTGCGCTAACAGTGGGGAGCCTGCTTGCGGTTCTCTCTCTCTCTCTCTCTCTCTCTCTCTGCCCCTCCCCTGCTCATGTGTGCGCACTCTCTCTCTCAAATAAACTTTTAAAAAAAGAAATATTTTTTTTAAAAAAAGATCCTTAACGTGATTACGTCTTTTCCTTATAAGGTAATATTTCTGGGCGTTAGGATGTGGATATGCCTCAGTGGGCACCATCCAGCCCAGTAAATGCCCACACTGCTCCTCGGGGGGCCTGGCAGACCGTCTTGCCTGGCACAGAGGAGTCAGCCAGGGGCAGGGCTGCCGAGGCCTTGGATTGTAAGCTGCGGGATTTGGTCAGCAACGGAGGAGCTGGGGGTGGGCAGGGGCTCCCCTTACACAACCTCGGAGCCTCCCATCAGGACCGAAGAGCGACAAGTCTCCTGATGCCTCTAAGCTGGACCCCGTCAGCCACACGCGCCATGAAGTAATGTTTCTAATAAGCCCCGTAATTTTATTTTGAAAGGCACAGTCACGGGGCATTTAATTTCTACGTGCTCAAAGCTAATTCGTTAAATATAAACAGGATGTACCACTGTCTCTGAGAGCCCGGCGTGGCTTCTGGTGTCCCTATCTATAAACTGGGGCCTCCGAAATGGGCGCGTCACCTCCCAGGAGCCCGGCCAGACCCCACTCCAAAGGGTTTGCTTCTGCCACAGGAGGGCTCAGAGGCCCCGAGGAGGACGGCCCCGTCACGGAGACGATGAAGCCAAAGCCTCCCACTTCCTGGCAGCGAGGGGCCCTGACACCTTGGCTCGAGCTCGCATCACGATCCTCCTGCCCCTGCAGCGCTGACCCAAGGGAGCACTCACGGGGAGGAGCGGGGGAAGCCGGGCCTGCCACTCGTGGGCGGATCGACTTGGGAGGCGCGGGCTGCTCGGGCGTGGGGTCACCTCTCGTGGCCGCGCCTTCCATCCGGAGCGTGCGTTCCACGCCCAGGCTGACCCTTCAGCCAGCTCCGCACGGCCCAACTGCTCCCTGGCATGACGCCCCGTCCCTGGAGAGCCCCTCGCAGACATGACCCCAGCGTGGTCTGTGTCTCCATGAAGCTCTTTCATTTGCAGCAAAAAAAAAAATGAGGCCCCTGCCCGTCCCAGCGGTCGCCCCAGGCTCGGGGCAAAGCCGGGTGAGTTTCGGGAGAAATGCAGACACAGGGAGGAGGGCAGCCAC
The DNA here is from genome assembly GCA_028646485.1 of Cryptoprocta ferox. Taxonomy (NCBI): domain Eukaryota; kingdom Metazoa; phylum Chordata; class Mammalia; order Carnivora; family Eupleridae; genus Cryptoprocta; species Cryptoprocta ferox. The sequence continues at coordinate 2,719,750 of CM053573.1, forward strand.
TACCCCCCAGGTGAGGACTCCCCCATTCCGTGACGTGCGTGGGGAGAGCGTGGCCGAGGACAGGGCCCAGCATGGTCGGGAGGGCTGCCTCTGGCCCTAGAACTTGGGAGACAGGCCTGCGTGGGGGAACATTCCTCGCCTTCCCCCGTCCCCTCCTGTGCCTGCTGGCTCTGGCTGTCCCAGTCCCTCCCCTGGCCCCTGCTTCCGGCCCCACACCTTTGCTCCAGCCTCTGTCGTCCCGTCCCCAGCGACCAAAGCCCCCTTTACGCTCTCCCCACTCCTGGTCCCAGGGCTGAGGCACTCAACCTGCTCGCACGCAGGACATGGACCCGTCATTGCCTCCGCCTCCAGGGAGGCCCCCGGCCAACGGGTGACTGTCCTGCTGTGAAGTGTCAGGAGAGAGTGTGGGGAAGGGGCCCACCCCTCTCCTGACCGTCACTAACTAACCCTGACATCACGCCACTTTGAGACCGAGGTAGGGAGGTTCTTTAAAAAGGACCCCACTCGGGGCACCTGGGGGGCTCAGTCAGTTAAGCATCCGACTTCGGCTCAGGTCATGATCTCGTGGTTCGTGAGTTCAAGCCCCGTGTCGGACTCTGTGCTGACAGCTCAGAGCCTGGAGCTGCTTTGGATTCTGTGTCTCTCTCTCTCTCTGACCCTCTCCTGCTCATGCTGTCTCTCTCTGTCTCTCAAAAATAAAAAAATTTAAAAATTTAAAAAAACATAAAAAGGACCCCACTCTATCAGGGAGAAGCCGGCAGCCCCGCCTCCCCCCTCCCATCCACTTCCTGTCTGGAAGGGACCCCAGGTGATTGTGGCCTGAGTCCACCGGTCTGGAGCCCCCAGAATGCAGGACCGAGAGGGACGGCCATCGGCACCCAAGCCACACACAGCTTCTCACCCCCACCGGCCACATGCGACAGTCCTCATGGGGCCAGTGGCCAGCCGTGCTCTCTGGGCACAGCCTGGTCCTGGGGCCCACAGAGCTCTCACCTGCCCCAAATGCACAAAACTGGAAGAAATCCCCGGGGTTTCAGGCGCTCACAGGGAAAGCCTCTTCCGTCCCTCCTTCCCTCCCCGGTCCCCCATTTCCTCTCCTTGGATTTCCAGCTGCGGGGAAGGAGGCGAGCCCGGTGGGGGGTCCAGCCATCAGCCAGGACACACGGCACTCTCCTGCCGTGGCCTGAACCCCCAGGGCTTAGCGAGGCAGAGGGAAGGTGACCTTTTCTTCCAGGTCAGAGGACGGGACTGCTCGCCAGGACTCAGAGGAAGCAGCGCGAGTGGGAAAGGAAGGGGCGAGAGGAAGTTTCTGGAAATATGGCAACCAAACCTAACTGGCATCTCAGGCGACCACAGGCAACTCGTCCTCAGACCCGGGCTCCGGCCCCCACTGGACAATGACAGCCAGAGGCGAGCTTCTATTCTGCAAGTATTTATCGCGCTCCGAGCGAGTGTCAAATGCCACTCTCGGTGTTAGGGCTTCTGCACTCATCACCGAGCCGGAAATCACAGGGACACGCGGGACGGCCAGAAAGGCTTGCATCCGTGGCTGGAACAGCCTAGCAGGGCCCGAACTGTGTCCGGGGTCGGCACACGCCACGGAGCCTCCAGTTTCTCCTCTGTGAAATGGGGTTGCAACGACCTCATTCATGTCACTGCGGAGAGCCGTTGAGTGACATCCGGCGGCTCCCTTTATCCGAGGCCTGTCATCCGCTGTCAGCCAGCAGATCATCCTCCTGGTGGACGGTGAGAGGGGCCGCAGCACCCGAGGCTCCGTCGGCGGCCTGTGCCACTCACCCGCCTGCGTCTCATCACGTGGGCGTTCTGTCATCTCACGTGGGCACAGGGCGAGGGCAGGCAGGCGCAGCAGGACGGGACACTTTGGGCGAGTGCGCACACATTGCCATCATTTTTATTGCAGTCTGTCGTTATCATTGTTCTAGTTTGTTGTTAGTTATTGTTGCTAAGCCCTGGCTGGGCCTAATTTGTAAATTAAATTCTACCGCAGGTACACGTGAATAGGAAGAAAACAGTGCACGCGGGGCTGGGTGCCGGCGGCACTTTCAGGCACCCGCCGCGGGTCTGGGGACAATTCCGGGGGAACCATTGTAAGAACCTTTGCAAAGTGGAACACAAGACAGCCGGCCCCCGGGGCCGCGATCCCGGCTCCACGGGGGGCGGGAAGAGGGGGCGGCACCCGGACCGGGGACCCTGTATTAGGGAACCTGCCCCTGAAGCCCCTCGTCCAGGGGACGTCGGCCCTCATCTCTGGGGCCAGAACGCAGTCTCGGGAGCCCCGGGAGCAGCAAGAGAGACAGAAAAGCAATTAATTGGTTTGAGCGTCTGCAGCTGGCGCTGGGGCACGAGCCGAAAGGCCTTCGGGGAGCGGCTCACAACGTCCTCCCCACAGAAGCGCCCCAAATGCAAAGCCGTCTCCCCCGCAGCTTGCCCGGGAGGCCCTGAGGCTCAGCCCCCGATGCACACAGGCCAGCAGCTGGGCCACACTGTGGGTTCTACCTCTCTCCTTTCTAGAACTCTCTGAAGCACAGCCGACCCTCCACACCCACAGCGGCTACGCTCTGGGAAGTCGCCGCCGACGCTGAGCTGGAGAACGGTGAGCCGTGGCTCCCGGGGGAAGAGCAGTGAGGTGCCCGGAAGTCTCTGGTCACGTTGTCGTTGATCAAGCTCTAGCGACCTCGTTCGGGTGCGGTGCTGGTGCGGTGCTG